>JAUMHE010000062.1:14531644-14559807 GCA_032359235.1 Enteromius mattozi | reverse complement strand
TGTTCAGCCAATTAGAAATAAACAACAGGGGTGAAATCCCCATTGTATATGAACACCACCAACCTAAATAGGCAGATTTTCACTAAATTTAGTAAATAACACAGGCGTTTCATGGCTTGTAAAACCAGTTTCTAATAAAATACATTTCAAGATGCTTTTTAAAAAAAAAAACACAGAAACATCACAGCTGCAGGTGGAGGGGTTGTGACACTTTCTAATGTGCTTTTCTATGTAGATGCAAAGATTGTACAAAATCAAACAGGCCACATTTGCCACAACTGTGATAAAACAAGCTAATAAACTTTAAAACCAAACTGATGTGTGCATTAGCCTGTGTTTTGAATTAAAGCTTTAATTTAACTTTAATTTACAGTTGGCAAATATGATAAAATTGTATCGAAGTTTTAGACACACAGCACAAAAAAAAAACATGGTTTTACAGTCCTTAAAATAACATCACAACACTATCCGAGGCTCTTCTATTTTGTATTCTAGCATGCTGACAGTTTATAGTCCTAAAGTACTTTAGTACAGTACTTTAGTGTGCACCTAAGTACTGTACTAAATACTGCTTTGCATTCTGGACTAGTTATCAATATGCACTTTTCTGCAAACACAAATCTCTCCAATGCCACCAGATGCATAATAACAATCGTTTGAAACTTTACTCAGGGAGAGTCTCACCTCTATTCTGTATATAGACTAGGACAACAACTCTATCCAGAGATGCTAACAGTCCGGCCCATCAGAGCAAACATACCTTATTATTTCAGAACTTTTCAACCTAGGCTAAATGATACAAAGTGTGATTTAAAAATCACATCTCCATCAACTTAAAGCAAAGCCATTTCTCACAATACTTAGAGTGCATGATAAATTAAGGTAAAGGAATAGCAGCTGTGTGATAAACATTCCTCACCCATCCTTCAAAGGACTCCTCTTTGTTCGTGCTCTTCATCAGATCATCAAACTGGATGGTGCAGTTGGCCACGAAGTCATCGTACCCAATCGGTGCGTCATGAAAAACGGCCAGCTCTACTTGCTTTCCGTTGTTGACGTTAACGGAGAACTCCTCGTTATAAGTTGGCATGTTGGTTTTCTGCTTTGTATGCGTCTGTCCGATCTTATACTCGTCCACTTTCACTACGATGTATGGGTCCAGGGTCGGGTTCGGCTTGCTGAACATCACAGCGTGTCGCATAGAGGTGGTCGTGGGCTTCAGGTCCACCGCTTCGCCGATGCGCAACTTCAGATACCCGTTAAACTTCATTGCGTCCTCTAAACTCGAGCCTAGCAAACCTAAGGATAACTGACTTAGTGACTGTTGGACATTACATCACTTGAATGGGCAAATGTGAATGCACTAAACGCACACCGGTTAAAAGTCTGTGCATGGGAAACAAAGCGTTGTTTGAAACACCTGCTTTGCGGAAGGACTGCAGCGAGTGGGCAGGCAGAAAGGGGAAGTGAGGGAGTTCACGCCTGATTACGCGTCTCAAGGGACTCGGTGACAATAATGTTGTTCTCTCGCTGTCTTTAAACCTTCCTGTTATATCCGTCAGTCGAGTTATTTCGATGTCGCCTTTGTGAAGTTGTCGTTGACACTTTCACAGTCAGTCCATATTTGCTGTATTTCGGACCCGTATCAGACAAAGCTTTGTGTAAAAACTTCTAAGAGCTCTATTTCAAGCAGGACAAAGTAAGCGGCAGGGCCCTGAGGAAGCTGCAGAAATGCTGTCCACGGATTTTTCTTTAAACAAAGCCACGGGTGGACCACCACCTCTGTCTGAAGTACCTGCTCACTGAATTCGGTTGAAAATGAAAACACACCTGTCACGCACGAGCATATAGAAACACCGCCACCTGTCGGCAGAAGTTTTTCAACAGCACTCTAGGGTTTCACGAAGGCATTACATTTAAAATGATTAAATATAACGTGCAAATATCATTTGAAGTTTTTATAAATAAGCGAATAATTAAATATATAAATATAATATACACATTAAATAAATATACTTATGTACAATACATTGTACATTAAATAAATGGTTAACATCAGTTTTTTTATGGCCATAGATAATTAAATCAGAAAAAACAAACAAATAAATACATGCATATATACAAATAATATGTATTACATAATCATTATTAATATTACATTTACACTAGTTACGTAGCCTAGTCTAAATTTGCTCACTTGCTTGAATAAATTGAATTAATATATTCAGTGTGTATGGGTAGTTGACATATTAACTATGAGTAGTTGACCTATGTTGTGACAGAAAAGTAAAAAAAGTCTAATATTGAAGATAAACCTCTTTCATGCTATTTGTAACTCTAAGAATGAAGATACATTTTTCTCACGTTATTTGTGTGATAGGTTTTTTTCTACATTTTTGCTGTCACATCATAGGACACGGTTCAATTTTTATTTGTCGACTACTCATAATCAAAATGGGTTGAGTGTGTGTGGGCTCTGATTGAGTTGCTCCCGAGCTGCTCTAGATGAAAGGCTCACTGGTGTCAGATGACCTTTGACCCCTCTTTATCTCTTTTCCAGCTGGTGTAAATTCAAAGGGGAGACTCCAAACACTCTCTTTTCTGTCGGTGTCAGTGGTCTTGTAGTGGCGTGGTGAATCTCAGACCTTTGGTGATGAAGAGTTCAATGGGATGCTGAGCTTTGGTGGATACTGGTGGTGTAGCACCAGTCTTGGCCAGCAGGAGACGCTAATGCTTAACATTACTGCAGCTTCAATTATGTAACCATCAAGCCTGCTTGTATATGTACAGTTACTTAATGGATGGCTTTGTAGTGTTACCATAAGTTGTCCTGTGACTTGTTGTTCCAGCTGTCATACCCTTGTATCATCTTTCTCTCTCTCTCTAGAGTTTTGTGTGGTATGAAACAGTATTAAAACTTGTATTCAGCACCAAATCACCTTTAATGGTCTTCATGGTTAGTCCCCTCCTGAGTCTTCATTAAAGAGCTGCCCTTTTCACCTGGAGCACAGTGTGGGAGAGTTTAAATTCAGGCCATTTTGACGAGCACAACTGTTCTGGTCACAGTGGTTTTATTGAAATCCAGCAGTTCATTCACTCTCTAGTGTGCGAATATGTGTTCAGAGCACAGCAAATGTGTATTTCAGGACATGTGTGTGTATAGTGGGCCTCTGGTGTTTTTGTTTCTGGTCACAAGGCAGCATACTATAAACCATAGTAAAACTAGCTGTATTTTTTATGATTGCACGTGAGAAAGTCTGAATAAGGTACATCATGTAAATAGTACAATATAATATAATATAAAATTGCTTAACAATATGTAATTGTATTATTTACATATATATATATGTATATATATATATATATTTATATATGTGTGTGTGTGTGTGTGTGTGTAAATTGTTCAGAATTTGATGAACAGAAAGTTAACTAAAAAGAAAACAATTGAACTAAAATAGAAAGCTTTTGTAAAGATTTTAAGATTATAAATGTCTTTACTGTCACTTTTGATCAATTTAATGCATCCTTGCTGAATAAAAGTGGAAATTTGTTTTATTGCTTTAAAAAAAGAAAAGAAAATTGTAGACAATTAAAAATATATTTTATTATATACTAAATAATTATGAAACATAATATTATATATAATTTATTTGTACACACACCGTAAATTATGAGAAGTAAAATAAAAAGACAAATAAACTAAAATTAAACAATATTGCTTTTAAAGACAATAATGTAAAACACAAACAACTTTCCCCATCCTTATCCAGAAAGCATCAAGTTAAACTTTTTACACAAAACCTCATAAGATATATTTGCATCCCTCTGTGACAACTAACCTCAGTTTCTCCATTCTGTAGTCATGCAAGCTTACTTGTTCACTAAAGCTCACATGCTCAAACCCTGCAGGTCCCATTCAGCTCCCATATACACTTTAAAATTCATTCCAAATCTCTCATTCTCAAACACACACACACACACACACACATAACTTTACTCACTTATTGAACTGCTGCTACTCCATGTCAGGCCATGCGACTCGTTGAGATGTGGGTGAGGTATTTATGGGTGAAAGGCCAAAGTGTGTGTGAGTGCGTGTTTTCTGGCTGGTATTATTACTCAGTGTTTGGGAATGGCAACAGCTGCAGCAGAAGGGCGTAAAAGAAGAAAAACAAAAATCAGAGAAAGAAATAGAGAGTGAATGATGGAGTGAGTGTTTGGAGAGAGAAGTTTAAAAAGAGTGACAGGGAGAGCGAGCAGAGAGGACAGAACAGTTTTAAAGCAGAGGAGAAAGTGTGTGACACAGGGCAGGGTAAGAGTGTGTGTGTGTGTGTGTGTTTGAGTAAAATGAACTCCAGATGTGATGTGGTCTCAGCTCCGACCAGGCGTCAGAGCAGAATTAGAGGTTTCAGAGGGCAGAGAAAACAACAAAAGAGGAGAAAAATCTTAGAAAACACTCAAATGTCACTATAGAGTTAAGTAAGGTAGTGTGTGTGACTGGATGTGTGTTTGTTTCTTTCTAACAGAGTCTTCAGAATGATTTACTGAATGTCTGTGACACAGGGAGCACGGTTACTGATAGAGCATGAAAATCAATTCAGGAGGAAGGAGAAGAACAGAGATGCAGAAAAAAGAAGTCCAGGGGAAAAAGCAGATGTCAGAATGAAAGGGCCAATTGGCATGAAAGAAATCAGACAGACATACAGCAAAATCACCTTCTCTAGGCAGCGGTTAACAGTCAGCAGATGTTTCTGCTGGTGTGTGTGTGAATATGGACTGTGGTCTAAAGGTAAAGCTATCACTACAGGCCTGAATTAAGGCTGAAAAGAGACATAACTGTTGCCTGATACCCCAGATCAGTGGATCTCATTTTCTACTCATTTAAACCTAGCATGAAAAAGGCTTTTTCTTCATACGTTTATTAAAAATGCTCATTTTTAAAATATTTTCTTCTACTCATGCATTTGATTTGCAAATCCTGTCATTTTAAATGAACAGCTGGATTTAACGAAATTATATATTTAAAAAAAAAAACATTTAATAATACAATGTTATTTAAATTATATTTATCCATTATATTTGCTTGTTTTAATAATCAGTATTTTACTGCATTACTATAAAATAATGATAATAATAATAAAAAAAATTAAATAAAGAAAAAAAATGTCTGGAAACATTTCTGATGAAATATATTATTTATTAAACATGTAAAACATATGTTTTTGTGAGGTTCCCCTGAACTAGTATAAAAAATCTCCACTAAATACACAGTACATCATGTAATTGGTGATGTCATTCAAGATAACCATGACGTAACACAGATCAGTGTTTTTATGACACAGTGACTCATCCTGAGCCAGAAGATGAATGTTGCTTTAATTACACACCTCAAGAATAACAAAACTACCATATTTCACTAAGTACATGTAAAGTTTTGCACGTGTGTTTGTGTGATTCTGTGTTACAGACTGCTTTACATTGGGCGGCCTCTCAAGCTAATGCAGCATATTAGAAACAGCAGGAGAGAGCAAAGGCCAGAGACTACACACACACACACACACAGCATTTGTTTTCCATTATCTGACATACAGAGAACCCTCTGTCCAAATCAATGAAGAAAAATCAGCCTGTCTATCAATCTTTCTCACGTGCAAACCAGCAGAAACATACACTAATGCTTGGATCTCTTAGACTAAACATGGATCACAGACTCCATTCCAGATGCCACAGTACACAAGACACCAGTTTTAATTCTTATTTCACTTTATTAATTTAAATTCACATTAAAATACATCAAAATAGTCCTTTTGGACATGTAAACAGGGTTGTGATGGTACAAAAATACACTTTTTGTATATTTTCAATGTATTTATTTATCTTTTAATTATTTAAAATAGAAAATATAAAGAACATTTGTTAATTCTAAACTGAATTAACAAAAAATCTTTGGGATTAGTGTGTTGGAGAAGAAATATCCTGAAAGTTCTGAAAATCGTAAACAACAAATCAAAGTTTTTGACTTCTAAAGACAGTGGCCAATCATTAAATCAGAGTTTTTTGAGTCAGACAAGCACCTTTTTCAATTCATTAAACATCTGTATAAATCTAATATCCCACATTAAGTTATTGTAAAATCGGCAGTGCAGTTGGTTCCAATGGTTTTTCTATGAATAACAGCAACCATCTGATTCAAAGATAATCAAACTTTGCTGTCCTTCAGACATAATATGATTGTCAGTTCTCTGCTGGATATTTCTAATTTGATTGTACCTCTGTACAGTATTCAAGTGTCATAACAGTGCTATGAGAACATGAGATTTGTCATAAGAGCATAGGCTCATCTCACTGATTCCCTTAATTTGGTTCAGAAAGAGTCTCTGCCTGTTAAATAAGGTTTCTCTTCACGGCAGGATGAGTTGAGCTCACAAGTCGTGCAATATGTCCCAAAGTAATGATGTCAAAGGTCAAGAACCTTGAACCCAGGAGACAATGATGACACACAGGCTCAGCACACCAACAACCAGACCAATCACCATCAGAAAAACCGCCTAGAATGAAAAGAGAAAGTTATGAAAAACTAAAGAAAGACTTTATCTTTCAAGTAATCAATCAGTAAAGAAACATTATCAAAGAAAAACATGTAAACTCATAGTTCCAAGTCAGACAATAACTAAGTCCAAAGGTTTGGGGACAGTACATTTTTTAAATTTAGATTTTTTTTATTCCATGAGAATGCATTAAATTGGTCATGAATTATAGTAAACATTTATAAAGTTTACAAAATAGTTCAAATAAATGCCATTTAACTTTCTATTCATTAAAGAATCTCGATAAAAAAAAAAATGTATTATGGTTATCACAAAAATATTATGCAACATAACTTTTTTTTTTACATTTTTTAATAATTAGAAAATGTTACTTGAGCACCAAATCAGCACATTAGAATGGATCATTGGTTGCTAAAGATTCAGCATTGCCATCATAGCTATAAATTAAAATATTAAAATAGAAAACAGTTATTTTAAACTGTAATAATTTTTCACAGTATTACTGTTTTTACTGTATTTTTAAATCAAATAATTTCAACCTTGGTTAGACATTTTTACTGACCCCATTTTTGAACAGTAGTATATTAAAAAAACAAACTGACTCAAAATCAGCTGTCTTCTGCAAAGGAAGTAATGTATGTGTTGCTGAATGTACTGTAAGTAAGACTTTAGATACCCCTGCTGAATTGAGAGATCTGATTGGCTCAGAGCTGATTCTCAAATAAAACATTCCAGGATACACAAACAGCAAACATGTGGAGGTCGTAGAACCTAGAATCACATAAGAAAAGGTATGCAGACACACACATAAACACACTACACCTAACAGTAAAACACACAGAGCATATGGACACACACTCACCCACCACACCAAAGACATTCCTAATGTCAGGGACGAAAATAGCGAGCAGCAGCACAAGAGTGAGGATGAAAAAACAGGAAAGCGAATGAGAGAGCCAGGAGAACTCCCTCTCTCCCCTGCATAACATCAACAGCGCTTTACGTGCCTGAGAAAAAAAGAGAGGATGTGTTTTCTCAATTTCTCACTTAAATAATTCACAGTCTGGTGTTTGACTTACTGGGAAGTGAATGAGTGGCACGGTAAACAGAACGGCCAATAAAATCGCAAGACGCACTGACATCACCACAACATCCCGCGGTAGGTAGGTGTCATATCCTAGCAACAGCTCAGATTCCACATGTGCTGCGAATAAAGAACATTTGATCAGATTAATACATTTATCTTCCTTATCAGTTACAGGCATAATGTAATCTCCCCGTCATACAAGTAAGTTTAACTTAATGAAAATGAGCTTTAATAAAATAAGCTTTATTTTTATATTTTATTTCAGCTGATGTTTAACTTATTTCAAGTTATGGAAATGTTCTTTATGTTTTTTGTATTAGTGTTAGTTTTTTGTTTCCTACTCCTTTGTCTGAATGAAAAATGTAAGGTCACGTCCAGTGTTGCACTGTGGGACTGTGAAGATTGAGCAACGTTCTTACTATAGAAGGTGAGGTATCCGAACAGGGCAGAGATCAAATACACCACAAAACTAAGAAAGATGCTGACATTAGTCACATTCTGCATTCTCTGCTTTGTGGGTCTGAAAAACATACATGAATGCATATATAACCTGCTGTTGCCTCAAAATGTGTGGCAGATGCACAGAATAAAACAGCAATGAGTGAACTAACCTGTGTAATTCACAGTAAATGGGTAAAACCGCTGTATGGCACAAGAAGGAGAAAGCCATTGTTGGGACTGCATAAGCACTCTGCAATGCACACACACACAGTCATTTCTCACCCTCCTGATGTGTGTGCGGTTATGCTATAATATTACAACTAATATTTGGGTTTCTAATAGTCCTGCAAGGCAGACTTTAAATCAAAACACAGCTCGCCTTTCTCAGGAAAGCACACACTCACCTTACTAGAGATCACAAACATCTGTGGGGTGCATTCAGAGGTATTTAAGATCTGGGGATAGAAAAATAAAGTTAATGTGAATATGAAGATTAGAATGAAATCAAGACTTAAAAACGCTCTTTGGTATCACATTATATGCAGCTGAATATCGGCACACTGTTATAAATAAAGGCTTTGACCTCTGGCTCAAGAGGTCAAAGGACACTTCCCTTATTTAAAAAAAAAAATTCTACATCCTGTTTCTGATTGACTGGATTCAATCAGACTGCACTAAACTGACAGTTAAAAAACAACTTCAACCTAAAGTCTGTTGTGATAAAACATTTTTGAGGAGTTATGAAGTTACGAGGTGGTTCTATAGCTAAACTTAAATAAAATAAATATATGCCGCTAAATTGTCTATTGTTCTGAAGCTGCCCAAATTGTTTTGTGTATTAACATGGGGTGTTTGGGCAAGTGGTCCGGCTGTGAGTGTGTGAGGGTGTGTGTGTGGTCTTTACCAGGCTCACAGTAGAGTTAATTGGCAGCGGGCAGGGAATGGACCATTTTTTCACCACCACCTGTGTGAGAGATGATAACATCAACATGGGAACGAGAGAGGTAGAGAGAGAGGGAGAGAGAGAAAAAACAACTCACCACTACAGTAAAGAACAACATGAAGATGAATGCAAGACTGCTGGTGTATCCCAGGAAACCTGAAGACACAGACACAGTTATACACACTCTATCACACATGTACAGAATAATTACCTAAAAAAAAAAAAACAAGAATACAGAAAAAACTGTCACTTAAAAAAATGACACTCACCAATCTTAGGAAGTAGAGCCAATGGCAACACTACAATTACAGTCACTAAAATCAATAGTGTAACACCATTCTCAAACCACTTTCTAAAAACGACAAAAAAATGCATTACAAAATGGCACACAGTACAGGAATACACACCTTTTAAAATTTTAGAATCAGTAAGATTATATGCTCAAAATTTCTACATTTTAATAATTGTAATATTTATTTTTTTATGTAATTGGTAGAAGCTTAATTTTCAGCAGCCATTGGTTAAGCCTTTAATGTCACATGACAAATCAATCATTCTAATAAGCTGATTTGCTGCTTAAAAAAAACATTTATTATCATCAATGTTGAAAACAGTGTTAAAAATATTCCTGACAAAAACATGATACATTTTTCAGGATTTTATGATGAATTGAAAGCTCAAAAGAACAGCGTGTATTTGAATGAGAAATCTTACTGTCTTTTTTTGATCAATTTAATCCATTTGTGCCAAATAAAGTATCCATTACTACTGACCCCATATCTGAGTGTTTTAAACCCATGGATGTGATATCAATCACCAAACACTTGTCTGCTTCCCAAATCAACCCTCCAAACATTGCAATTCTGGAAATCCCCACATTTAATGCCAGAAATTCCTCCTCAGATTCTCTCTCTCATTGTCCAAGTACTCCTGAATCAGGGCTCACTTTTGTACATTAATAAGAGAGAGGAAAAATTAAATAAAAAATTTAAAGAGAGAACCGAGACTACTCTGATCATTATAATCAGTAGTGTCTACTTCCACCAACTCGATGCAGACAAACATTTTGGCAACAATTTTATTGTTTATTAAGATAAAAAGCACAAGTATAAAGAAAAAGCACAATTTTAATTTACGAATTATAATAAATTATAATGCCTTTTTTTATTCTATTTATTTTTTGTCTCTATTATTTCATTTTGTACCATTAAAAACTTTGGGAACAGTAAGATTTTTAAAGACATTCATACTTTTATTATATTACTTATATTTATGTTGTTCCAAAAATTTCTTTTTCATCTAAATGGTGTTCTTTGAACTTTCTATTCATTAAAGAACCATGAAAAAACGTATCATGGTTTCCACAAAAATGTGATAAATCAGTAATGTGTATGTGTGTTCTTTGAACTGTGAGACGGAATCGTGAACAGGTTAGTCTGTGTGAGAGTGATCTTGAGTTGATCTCCTGTGGTTCTGTCTTAACAACAGGGAGGTACTAGACAGCCTAACTGATCCACTTGAAGAAATGAAGATAAATGACTCGGCTGAAAGAAAAATGTTATTTTACAGTAAATGACTAAAAGTTTCAAGCGTTTATACTGTGGCTGCTTTGTGATTTTTGCTCCTCCCAGAGAGTTGGAGTAGTGATGTTTGTGTGTGTCTGGGTCTGGTCACAGTAATTGTGCTGGTAAAGGGGATCTTCAGCAGGCACGACTCTCGTTGGGCGGAACATGTGTGTGAGCTTTACGTGAACGGACCTGTAATGCAAACCAGCTGCGTGAGGACGGGGTACAGTCGAACCACAGCTCAGAACAGCGGCTAATAAAATAATGACCGTTACATTCTTTACTCTGGAATACTTGCTCTTTTCTCTCTTTCGGAAACTTGCTTAAAGGCAGAGAAGTGAGAGAAAGAGTGTTTTTCTGCCAGTCAGTGAATGACCTGGTGTGAAGGTGTCGGCTTCTATCTCTGTTCCTGAATCGTGTTTCTGTTTTGACTTATAATGTATTCAAGATGTAAAACTTTTCACGTCTGTTTATTTGTTGTGATAAACCATATGTAGTTTTTGAGAGTGGTGAGATTTTTAAATATTTTTTAAAGAATTTATTTGATTAAAAAAATACAGTAAAAACTATATAAAACTAAAACTATATTGCTTTCTCAGTTTCTACTTTTTGGTTTTAACATTAAATATGCTCTGTTTGGTTAATAATTTAAATGTAAATTTCAGAGAGAACCAAAAAACTGAAAACTTGCATTGCGCATTATCAGAATGAAGTGTGAAGGTATGGTATATATTTCTTTACCCAGAAATCTCTGTGCTCATAAAGCCGGTGATGGCAGCAGGCATTTCAGACTTCAAGATGAACAAGTAGGTGGACATGGCTAAAAAAACAAGAACAACGGCACATTATGCAATCAAGCTATGCAACACCTCAAACACAAAATATAACACCTCATGATGCCAACATGCATAAAAATACGCTCAGAAAAACCAAACCATTCCATAGACAGAAATGCACAGTCTATATAAAAAAAGCACAGTGCTGAAGTCAACATGTTCTAAACTTACACTAATATGCTAACAGCCACGTGTTCATATCATACAGTCATTTATAAACACACACAAACACAGATGATTAACAGATAGTTGATGGAATGTTTTGAAACCTGACTGCAACAAAACACTCACGCTCACACAAACACAGAGTTGTTGTGTGAAAGTGAGATGGATTTTATGTTAAGTAGTTTCGGGAGATTAATGATGAAAAATTCAGTTTTACTGCTACTTAACACAACATAACACACAGAATACTCACTACTGTTCACACTGAGTAGGAAGCAATGTTCAGAAAAAGGCAGACAGAAAGAAAAGACAGATTTTTAGATCATTCACTTTTCTTAGTATAGTATAGCTGCTGTTTGCAGACCAACCCACTAAGCTAAAAGTAATATATCCACATGTTGAAACTAAACGCATGAAAGTGAAAGAGAGGGGAGACTCTCTGCATCAGGGCATGTAGTATATCTAAGAACAGAGTTCAAAGGTTAAGCAGTATGACTTCAACCATATAACCATACAGTTAAACAGAAGTGAAAGTGAAAACCTCACCTCCTATGTTCTGAATGAGAATAGTACAGGCCACAAGAATCTGCTCAAAACAAGTGAAAAACACATTTTATGTGAGTAAAAAGGCGCATTTTACTTGTGAATATGTTGTATTCTATTATAATGAGTACAAAGATACTGACCACAGGTACAATCATTTATTCATGTAACAAAATGAAACATTGCAGTACATAATTACAACTGCAGGCAATTTTCAAAAAAAAAAAAAGACAATATCAGATAAATAAAACACTGTGAGCTGGGTATTAGATCTGTGATATTAACCAACCTTGCCAGGTCTGTTGAACGCTCTGTCTCCAAGAGCTTCATAGGAGTTGATGCCTAGCACAAAAAAACATATGCAATAATAAGGCCTGGTTATAATGTATAATCGTTCGTTTTCATTTTCACTATCACTTTAGTTTTAGTATTTTTTTCAGTGTGCTTTTAGTTTTGTTTAACTTTGAGTTTAGTTTTTGTGTAATTTTAGTGAACTATAATAACCCTGGTGAGGGGTTAAACGTGTAATGAAGAAGTCAAAAGTGAGAGCTGGTATTACCTGTCTTGTCACAGAGGAGCAGCAGGAGATGGATAGAATAAGCAGCCAAACTGGAGACAACCAGCAACAGAATACTGTGAAAAACAAAGTGGGAAAAAAAAAAACACAAGCTTAAATGACTGTTCTTTATCAGCAGCGCTATTGAAAGCATTTGTAGTATAATGTTTGTGACAACATTTATGACTCATCTCAGATTTTTCTCTACATCGAAGTCTTTCACTTATATTTTTGTGTAAAAATGTCTGTTGAATGGAACATTTTTTGCATGGCTCTGTTTGTGTACGATATATGCAAGTACCTTACTAGAACTACAATTTTTGCTTTAAAACAAATAAGGGGTTATCAAAATAGAAAATCTGCTGTAATTGTTCCACAAAAGTAGTCAACACAGATGAACTTGTTTTAAATCAGAAATACTACGTCCGTGTACCTGAATCCGACAATGCCTGTATTGGCCATAGCATAAGAAAGACCCAGGATGCCACTGCCCATGATGGCATTCATCAGATTAAAAGCAGAAGACCAGAAGGACGCACCTCTAGTCTGAGCACCCTGTGAGGATGATAAGCGGACCAGGAATTACACAACAACATACCAGCTCATACTTGAGCAAACTGACACAAAATAGATCCTACACATTATGCAAGAGAAAAAGCATGCAAAACTAATGTCATTACTGTCTGCAAGTTACTGAAAGCACAAAAGGAAGCGAAATCTTCACAAAGACAAAATAAAATTTCTTAAGATCAGCATGTGATGTTGGGAAAATGATTAGAAAGCATGAGCAAGCAAATGGCATAATTCACATACTCTTCTCAAATTCCCACAGAAAGCATTACAACACAGCTTTATGGTTTTAGTGGAATATCAAATATAATTTGTAAATGCTAGTACAGTAAGGCATGCCTAATTTACACTGCATTTACTTAAAAAAAAACAAACAAACAAACAAAAAAACACTGATTTACTTATTATTTGACATGTCCACTATTTCACTGTAAAGCACGTTGTAAATATTGTTTTGTTTTTTGCATAATTTGTGCTATACAAAAAGTCTTAGCTGGGAAGCAGGGGATTTTAGATAATTTTAGCCATAAGAATAAATACGTTGACAGATTACCTGGAAACAAATAATATATTAGTACATAAAAGGTTTATGTCCAGAATTTTAACAATTTAATTTTATAAGAAATAATAAACACATCAAATATAATACATAGATTTGGAACACATGCGTTTGTTGTCATCGTTATGACTTTAAATGGCGTAATTTTGACTTAGGTCATGTGACTTTTATGGCATAATTATTTACCAAAGCATGGTTATGAGCGAAAAAAAAATTAAATGGGCTTCCATTAAAACTTACATACAATCATACATATATAATACAAAATATTACCTTATATATTCATACAAAAACATAGCAGACAGGCGTCAGATTTTCATTATTTACAATTATTATTAAAACTATGCTATTGTGGGGAAACAAAGGGGACGCCTTTCATTCAGTGACACTTGTTCCTCTTATTAGCATTAATGTTTTCAGGAGATGACAGGATGTGGTTTACCTGTGCTAAGAGCGGTCTGCTCTCCTCTCCGATGGGCTCATACTCGCTCCGCGTCTGCACGCTGTAGTTTGCGTCGTTTTTCGGCATGTTCCGCCGTTTACTTTACTGTTCCACACAACCAGAACCCCGCTGCTCGCTCCTAAACACTAGCGGGGCCGTCAATTCATGTGCCCCGTTCTCATACCACCGGCTCCAAAAGAGACTCAAGCAAACGTAAACATCTCTATTCACGTGATTATAAAAGAAGATCACATGTCCATTTATATCTCTCGTCACAGACCAATCACGAGCCGAATACTCGGTCGCTTAGAAATGACGTATTGTAAAAGCGTGTTCGTATGGCTGCCGGCTGGAGAGGGTGAGCTGTGACACTTTAATGTGTTTATGTTATAAATCTTAATATTGTGTTGTAAATGTATTGACACGGTAATACGGTAACAAAGTTTAAGCTCTGTGGCTAAACGTATAATCTTGTATTTTATTATCAAGTGTAGCTAACAGTCTGCTGCTAAAATGTGCATGTATTGAAGATGTTTTGTGAATGAATTAACGCAATTAACGTCATTTGACACTTTTGTACAGGGCGTGAATGTATCTCTCTTTGACCCGCAGGTCTGGTAGACTTTTGTTTCTGTTGCAGAAACATCACAGTCGTGTCTCTCAGTCTCAGAAAATAAAAAAACAATTTGCAAGAATTTCCCTCCAGTTCTCCACTCTTGTCCAGTTTCAGAAAGCCATGACTGACCAATCACAGACTGATCTTGGGCTCTACAAGCCCCCTCAGACAGTCCGGGGCATGACAGAACTGGACCGAGCAGCTTTCAGTCAGACAGTCAGTGTTCCCGCCATACGGATACCAACCAGTGTTCTCAACAAAGTGGTGAAAAGCTTGAAGAAAGTGGCACTACAGAGGCCAGGACTCAAACGGGTCGTCGAGGAACACAGTGAAGATGTTAATAAAGACAGGAGTGAAGGAGAACATCGGCTGCTGCTGTTGGACCCAAACAGCATTACATCTGCAGATTCGTTTGGCAGTGAGGAGGCAGAAGCTCTGAAAGCGTATGGGGTGACTCAGGAGATCCAGAAGTATGAACTGAAACTCGCCTATGAGAACCTTAAGAGCGAGGAGATACTGCGAGCTGTACTTCCTGAAGGACAGGATGTGACGTCAGGATTTAGTAGAGTGGGCCACATTGCCCACATGAACCTGAGAGACCACCAGCTCCCCTACAGAAATCTGATTGGTGAGAAAATTATAAATGAATAAATTAAGTTCTCTCATCATTTCCTTCCATATCATTGTTGTTCTGTGGAACACAAAAAGAGACACTTTGAAAAGAGTCAGTGTCGTTGGGCCATAAAATGAAAATCAGTGGGGTCCCATATTGTTGCCAACATTAAAAAATTCTTAATGTGTGTTCTACAGAGGAATGAATGTCATTACAGGTTTGGAATTATTTTAGAATCATTTATATAAAATATTTTCGTGTTTTTTTTAATGTATTTTATATAGTAGTAAAGATTACATATATTTTCCAATTTTCTATTTTAATTTTGTTTTTTAGTTTGTGCTTTTGTAATTTTTATTTTTGTCCACTTTTAAATTTTATTTAGATTTCATTTTTAAGTTTGTTTTTTTTTCAGTTTTAGTTTATATTTTTTCAATCTTTGTTTGTTTATATTTGTACTTTTTTTGATTAGCTGCCAATGCAGTATTTCTATAAATATTTCTATAAATATATTTATATTAATTTATATTTCATTTTATTTCAATTAACACAAATGTTTTAAACAGTGATAAGTTTAATAACCCTAGTTTGAAACGACATGGTGATGGCTTGATGTTGGATCTTTTTATGGATTCTGGTGTTTTGTTCCAGGTCAAGTAATCATAGATAAGAACCCAGGAGTTACTTGTGTGGTCAACAAGACCAACACTATTGATTCCACTTATAGACACTTTCAAATGGAGGTCTTGGCAGGAGAGAGTAACATGGTAGCAAAAGTGAGTTCATCTTATATATAGAGCCAGCATATGCAGTTACATTAGTTTTCAAAGATACATCTGTCTGTAATCCACTTTTTATCCTCTCCCAGGTACGTGAGAATGGTGTGTTTTATGAGTTTGATTTCTCTCGCGTGTACTGGAACCCTCGACTGAGCACTGAACACGAGCGCATCATTTCCCTTCTTCAGCGTGGTGACACCGTGCTGGATGTTTTCTCTGGAGTTGGTCCGTTCGCAGTCCCAGCAGCCCGTCGAGGCTGCGATGTTCTCGCTAATGACTTAAACCCAGAATCCTTCCGTTGGCTCCAGCACAATGCTAAACTCAACAAGGTTGACAGGAAAATAACATCATTTAACATGGATGGACGGGAGTTCATCCGGGGTCCTGTACAGGAGCGCCTGCCTGCTCTAATGAAGGGATCACAGAAGATTCATGTGGTGATGAATCTTCCCGCGCTGGCTCTCGAGTTCCTTGATGCCTTCATAGGTCTGCTGGGCCCAGAGCCAGACCAGAGTCTTGACAACCTGCCCCAGGTGCATTGCTACGGGTTCTCCAAGGAAGATGACGCTCGGAGGGATGTAGTGGAGCGGGCGGAGGCGAGTTTAAAGACTTCCCTGCAAGGACAGTGTTCTGTGCACCTGGTGAGGAATGTGGCACCCAATAAGGAGATGATGTGTGTGAGTTTTACACTGCCGAGAGGGGTCCTATACTCTACACACACTCAAGACAGAGGTAAGAGACTCTTAGGTAAGGTGTCATTGGGCAGCAGTACTAAAACATGAAATAAAAACATACACAACATACCATAATGAAGATGTTAGGTCATTTCTGCTGTGCATTTTCTCCATAGATGTTTCAGAAGAGCCAAATCCTAAGAAACAGAAGTGTGAGCATGTGACAGACTGAATGCACTCAGTGTTTCCCAATGTTTTGTTTTAGTTTTTGTTCTTTTAATTTTTTTTAAATAAATCATTATTCCTTGAGAGTGAATGCTGTTGCATTTCTTTGAGACAATCACACAACCAACACTGACACAGAAAACAAAAAAAGTGTTTATTTAACTGAAACAGCATTACAAAAATATCTGTACACCTATTAAAGCTTGTTTATGTCACTCTTCAACATGGACTCCTGGGTATTCTGAATGGGTCATATTCACAAGGAGTCCTTCACAGGAATCTTTCCCATGCATCCAAACACTCGCAGGCTCTCTCTTTGCTTGTCAGTGAGTCTTTAGGAAGACTGATGAACAGATGAAATGGCAGGGGCTGTAGTTCTGTAATATCATGAGGGGAAGAGCCCACTGAAAGCATCTTGGATGGCACGATGGCATGCCAGTCCTGATGTATAACCGCCAGCCTGATCCTGTGGAGACGCTGTGCGTACATGATTCAGATACCTGGACATGAGAGAGGATGATTAGGTGGAACACCGAATGGCTCAGCAGTGGTTTGCAAACCCACAATTTTGGGTTTGAGTATAATCAAGTAAATCCTCTAGAGGGAGCAGCTCTGTTGTTTTATACACATGAGTCCATGGATTTCACAAAAACAAGAACGAATTGGTTTCATTTTGAAAAAGAAATAAAATGTATCAAACACAAATGTCAACTGTTCCTATACTGTTCTTATAGTGTTTCTAAATATAATGTTATATAACATACTATACACTACTGTGCAAAAGTTTCAGTAAGATGTTTTAAAATGTTTTTGAAAAATGTCTTATGCTCACCAAAACAATTTTTGATAAAAAATTAAGTAAAAACAAAGCTTTTTAAACTCCCCCAATGGGGAGAAATATTTGAAATATGTCTATTATAACATTATAAATGTCTTTACTCTCACTTTTGATCAATTAAATGCATCTTTGCTGAATAAAATGTTTTAATTTCCTTGCAGACCTCAAACTATTTTCAATACTATATATTTAGAATAATATATTATAATGAATATTATAAAAATGCATTTGTATACCTATATATTTAAATATATAATGTAATTGCAGTTAATATCTTTATTAATATGTAACAATGCATCAAAAATGTCACTTCTTAATTCATACATTCTTCTCCAAATTAACAACTACTGGTTACCCACAAAGCATCAGGGCAAGTGTCAGAAACCTAATGCTTGTAGGACTCTGAGATCTCACACTAGCCCAGCACCCCCACAACTCTCCAGCAGCTGGAGTCCACAGCGGCCATTCATTATGAGAGGACTGAAAATTACATGTAAACTGATACTACAGTGAGAGGGAGAGAAAATGGAAAGAGGAGGAGAGTGATAGAGGGGGTCAGGTATCATCAGAAACACTTAAGCTCCTCTCAGCTTCACACACTTTCTAAACAAACAGAGATTACCGAAGCGCGGGACCATGAGCTAATGCACACAGAATGCTGCTTCAGTTCTCCATCATTAATCCACAAACCACACATATCATTCCACAAGTGAATCACTGTCATCGCTTTTTCATCCAGATTCAGAAAGAAAGAGGAACTAAAATGAAACAAAGTAAATAAAAGTGCATGACTTTCACAAAATGGTGTATTGTCCACCTCGTGTGGTCAAACTTCTGTTTTAACACTTATTGAAATGTAATTTATTCATGTAATGGCACCGCTGAATTTTTAGGAGTTCTCACTCTACTCTTCAATGTCAGACATTCCTTCAATTCAATATTCTAATATGCTAATTTTGTGCTTCTTCCATAATAAGAAACATTTTTTATTATCATTGTTGAAAACAGTTGTGCTGCTTAATATCTTTGCTGAAACAATACATTTTGTCAGGATTCCTTGATGAATAGAAAGTGACAGCATTTATTTTAAGCAAAAATCTTTTGTAATAACAAATGGGACTGTATATTTCTCACAAACTAAATTAATTAAACATTTTGGTAATTATAAACAAGTTTAAAAAGTTAAAATAAGTTAATAATTGAATAATACACATTTTTATATGAATGAAACAGCCACAAAAAGAAGTACAAGAAAAAAAGTCCTAAAGGACGTAAAGATTTTTTACAAAATTGGAAGGTAGTTTGAATAGTGACTAATGTGAGGGTTTGGACTATGACTCAAATATTTAGAAGGATATTACTGGTTGCCTGACTCTGGCTCCAGCTATCTTGATGTATACTTCACAAGATGGACATGTTGCTGACATTGCTTATGTTGTCAAATGAATGAGGTTGAAATTCTAACATGAATAGAGAAGTGTTTAGTTAAAACATGCAGCTGTATGAGTGTTGACACACTGTGGTGGTGATGGTGTGTGTGTTTAATGTCTAATAGAAGTTGAGAAAGTCTTTCCAAGCACAGGATTCAGTACAGAAATATTCCCGCAGAAAAAACTCTCAAGCAGCTGCTGGACAATCTGTCATTTTAACAGGGTCAGTGTCACACACACATTCCTCAAACAGATCTGGTTGCCCGCACTGCTATGTCAGACACACATATATCAAACTACAACTCATCCATGACGCAAATATCCTCATCAGAGTTCAGAGAGCAAACTCATCTATGCAGGAGTCAAGAGATGACCTGGGTCATTAAAACCTACTGGTCCGAAGGTATATTGCTGTTTACAGAGGCAGCGTGTGTCTGTACTGCATAAAAATGCGTAGCATGGTTTATGTTTTAAAGAGAGACAGCAACAACAAGTCTGAATGAGGCAAAAACGAAAACACGCCCATACACATCTGGGAAATCAAGATTCCTTACTCCAAGGAAAAGCCACACCACTGTGAAATGCAAAATTCACTCAAATCTGTGGACTGAGAGAGAGAGAGAGAGAAAAGGTGAACAAGTTTAGTTTGTCCATGCTTTTTTTCACAATGCACCCTAGAGGTATGTTTTAGAAGTTCAGCTCTCTCTTGCTACCTCTTACACACAGAAACAGGGGCCATTTGCAAGCCAAATTTACTCTTAAAGCCAAGGCCAGAATCTTTGTTTTAGGCTTGTTTGCATATGCAAATATCAAACATCAAATCTCAAAATGCCGTTTCCAAAAAAAAAATTAACAGACAAGGAGAGATGGGATGGGAGGGATGGAAGATGTGTCTGCAGTCATTGACCCTTCTAGACAAGCATATTTTAAATCAGATGCCCTGGCTTTGAATGCTAATTGGTTAATCCAGCTGTGCTGTAAAATGCAAAATAACAATTATAATATGAAACACCTTTTGGCTGTATAAAGTACTAAAAATAAGATTTTCTAGAATTCGGACTGAATTACCCTAATAAAATTGTCTAATTAAATTTTGTGTGCTTAGTAAGTAGTTTTACTATGTTTTAACTGTTTGCCTTGGACATGGTTATATTCACAAAACCTCTTGTCTTTATTACCTAAATAAACAACAATCAACCAGATTTATGTCGAAAAACACAATAAAGCTATTGACCCTGTTCACACACGCGCCCTCTTCTGACCTGCTGATGGATTACTTCCTGTCTAGCACAAGATGACTTCCTGTATGACAAAGTGTGTTTCTGTAGAAAAAGTAGTCTAAACATTGGCAGTCCTTAGCAATTGCTGCAACCTGAAGAAAATTATACTAAGAAATTCAAAAAAGAAAGATATCAATTCTGCATTAAATTTAAAATTTTAAAAAACAAAAGCATTTTCACTAGTGGTTTTAGACTTTTGGACTTGTTGCATATTTTCACTACTCAGACTATTTACTCTAGCGTTCAAAAGTAAGATTTTTAAAAAAAGAAATTAATACTTTTATTCAGCAAGGACACATTAAACCGATCAAAAGTTTAAATAAATATAGACATTTATAATTTTACAAAAGCTTTTGTTTTACAATTGTACTTTAAAAAAATTATTTTCTTTTAAAATTTTCAATTTATCAAATAATTTTTAAAAAGGTATCATCAAAAAATTATACAGCAAAATTATACAAAATTTATAATATTAATAAAATGTGACAATGAAGACTGCAGTAATGGCTGCTGACAATATAGCTTTGCTATCACAGAAATAAATTACATATATATATATATATATATATATATAAACTTTTTTCTTTTAAATTTTTTTTTTTCCTCACAATATTACCATTTTTACTTTTTTCCATCTTATAAATGCAACTTTGGTGAGCATAAGAGAATTCTTTAAAAAACATTTTACTGAACTCAAACAAACACAGACTTGCATACAAGCTGTGTCCTGTCCAATAACAAATGCCTCTTATACTAATTACCTTATCCAAATCTCTGCAGACACGTCTCAAAACTCACCAGAGACATCATTCAACACTGAGTGAGTGTGTGTGTCCTGAGAGGATTTAATGAGAAGATAACTGATCCATGAAAGAACACTTGTGCAGCCAAGACTTGAAATATATTTATATGCAACATCGTAAGAATAGAAGGACATATTTAAGGCATAGTTATCTCCAAAAAAACTCTATTGAAACAATTAGCACACATTACACAGATACAGCTGACCGCATTTGAAAACAACGTGTGTGAAGGAAAGAAAACTTCAACCCAATCACCTCCTTTCAAGACACAAACGCACACAGCTGTCTTTAATAAAATGCCCCACCCAATCTGTATTTATACAGGTACAGAACAGGGACGGACGCAGAGGACGGGGTTCGCCCCGGGGGTGAGGAGGAAGTGAATACATACATGACCCTCCAAAAACACAAACCAGTCCAACATAAATCTCCACTAACTCTCTGTCAAAACACACTAAGACAAATAGCAAAAAACAATCTGTCTCTCTGTCAACCTCTCTCACTCACACACACACACACTAACACTCAGAGTCTGCTCTCAACTTCAAAAGACTAAAGCTGAAAAGGAAAAAAAAAAGATGATTTTAGAACGAAAGAGAAAAAGAAACAAAGAGAGAGTGATCCACCCTATCGTCTCTTTTCATAACCCTCACTCTTTTTCTTCTCCTGTCCTCTGCTTTTCAGCTCAAACCACATCACAAGATCCTCTGCTGAAGATTGCAGTGTATATCTATCTATTTGTATTTGTATTTGTGTGTGTGTGTGTGGGTTCAAGTTAAGCTCTGTCAACAGCATCTGTGACAGAAACACACTTTCAATGGAAGCTTAATTTGTATTTAAATTTTAGAACTTTCATTTTGTGTAGACTATCCCTTTAATACTATAGTCATCAGTAGCCTAATAAAAGCTGTTTTATTAGACATAACGCAGGTCATCTCGTGGGAGCGTGTTGAGATTATTAAGAAATTATTATAGAGATAGGATATAGTAAACAGCTTTAGTAGAATAAATATCATTGCATTAATGAGAGGCCCTAATTATACACTAATTTAGCTTCAAAGACTGTGTGTTTGAGAAGAACGAAAGTGTGTCTTACAAAGTTAAACTTAAGTGAAGCGTAAAACTGCAAGCGTAGCAAAAATGTCAGCATACTTCCTGTTTACCCTGGGAGCAGTGCACCATGGGAGATGTGGTTTATTTGTTTGTATAAGAGGTCATTTATCTCTGTCAAACACACACTCTCAACAGAAAGGGAACAACATCCTTATGCATGAATAAAAATAATGATAATAACAAAATGTCTCCCTTAATGCCCATTAACTTACTGACATACTGAATATAATATAATTTATAATAAAATAAAGTCTATACACTAAGGTCTCATTTGTTAACATTAATGCATAAGTTAATGCGAACGAACAATAACCTATGTATTTTTACAGTATTTATTAACCTTTGTTAAAGTGGATTAATAAAAAAAAATTAAGGGAAGTTGCTTTTTAGCTTATGCTAAGCAATGAAACCTTTTTGTTAAGTGTTACCATTATATAATAATTAACATTAGTAAAATACAATTGATTCCTACCCTAATCGGCCCAATTGATCAAGTTCTGGAACGGGTGGCCCATACGTGTCGATGAACTGAGACTGATAGACGTACAACACCTCCTCCATACGAGACACGGAAGCAAAGGAAACAGTCTGACCCTGAATGAAAGAAAGAAAGGAACACATTTTTGCACTGTTTTGACAATACAAATGCAGTTTTTGTCATGACAATAAATAAATTAAAAAAACACTACTAAAAAATAAACTACCCAATTGTTTCAAACCCTGCCCATGAACACAGACAATGACTGACAAACAGAAATCATTTATGTTAACATAATGACAACCATTTAGAAAGTAGGTATACCTATAAAATATTTTACCTCTGTTAGATTTTTGTTTCATTTTCTTTCAATATAATTTTTTATTTTACATTATTTTATTTAACACCATTTGAGGTGACAATATTTAAAATGCACACTCATTGAGTTTAAAATGGAACTGTTAATGCAGATGACCTCATTTAAACAACACTAACAGACATTCTGTCTGAGATGAAGTCACACACACACAAATGCATGGGTGCCAACAAACACACACATCCCTCTATGGATACAGATCCAAGCAGGGGATCTAAAGATGTATGACAACATCACTCACTGCCAACACACACACAAAGGCAACACACACAAGGGAAACTGAACTTGCTGGAGACAGACAGAAACCACAGCATGCATGGAGGGAGTGAGTGTGTGTGTTTGTGTGTGTGTGGAGAGGGAATTTCCATGGGAGAGCGTCTTGTTACTTAGGTTTGAAAACACTGCATGCATTTACACGGCAAAAAACAGCCAAGTAAAACAATGCCACACAAAAAGGAGAGAAAAATCAAGAAAATAACAGTGATACAAGTAACTAGAGCGTGAAAAAGAGCACTTGTGAGGGACATTGTACAATCTGTTAATTGACTGTAATTAAACATTCCCGAGTGAGAGCAAAGTGCAGAGCCAAAGTACAAAATGACAGTTTTGCAACATTAGGCAATGGCGGGTGAATTTTGGCAAAAATAAATTGGGCATAATGTATATTTAATATGAATATGTAGTATTTACACTACCATTCAGTTTGAGATCACCATTTTTGTTTTTCAAAAAATTCATATTTTTTTATATCAGAGACAGTAAAGATATTCATAATATTAGAAAAACTTTTCATTTCAAATCATTCTGTTCTTTCAAAATTCTATGCATCAAAGAAAAAATAAAACAGCCCAATTTAATAATTAGAGGATTTTTTTGGAGCATCATATCAGCATACTGATTACAGAATGATTTCTGAAGGATTGTGTGACATTGATGACTGGCTGAAAATTTGAGCTTTGCCATCACAAAAACAAATTTCATTTTAAAATATATTTAAATAAAAAAAGCTAAAAAGTGAAATCTGCAATTTACTGTATTTTTAATCAAATAAATTAGCATAAGACAATAAGAGACTTCTTTTAAAAATATATTTTTTAACAATCTTTATGACATATAACCTTTGGACAACAGTATATATATATATATATAAAAAAATAGAAAAATAAGATCCAAGTGATTTTATATATATATATATATATATATATATATATATACATATTTTTATTATTATTATTATTATTTATTTTTTTTTTTACTTCTAATATTAAACCCAGCAAACACACACACTTGCAGGTTCACAAAAAGTGGACACAGCGCTCCAGTTACACAAATTGAACGCTTTAACTTTCTACAAGCACATCAAATGTTTGTGGTTAATAATGAATTCAAAAAACATAAATTCTGTTGTCCACCCAGCCTGATCAGTTCCAAACTTATGTCTCACACACAAACACAATCTGTCTACAGATTTCCATGTCAACACATACAAACCATCCATTCATAGATTACCCTGTCAACAGCCTAATACCGGTGGAAAACTCTTCAGAACTCCAGTACACACACACACTCCTTGGTAAACCACTACCGCATCTTTACCAACTCAAAATGAACATCTGCGCTCAGCATTAATTTGTGGTGTTTTATATGTGTGTGTAAAGAGAAATGCTGCTGATTCTGAGTACGCTGAGTGACTATAGATACATATTCACTCCCCAGCGCCCTTAAAACAGAGCTGCCGGCTCGATCCATCTTCATTACTGTGCGGGGGTAGAGGGGGAAGGAAATCCCTGAGCTGAAACACCCCTCCGGTTGTCTGCGCATTCAGAGTTTCACTCCAAGCAGTTACACACAGTTTAACGGGGCCTTGTGTTTAAATCAATCATTTATCTGCTGCGTTTCGACATTCAGTGCCGTCCAGCGCTTTAACCTCACCCCTGCCTGGGCAGTGAATCAGTCCATATGTTTGACATTAACACATAGTAAACATGTTTTTACGAGGTGGACTTGAATTTTACATTTTTTAAACAAACCATCTCGCCTAGATCTGCATTTTAGACTTCTGTCTTGGGAGGCACAGAACATTTTGACTGGCACAGGAATGGCTCTACGATGCAACGGCTCATTTGTTTGTTCATTCTGCGGGTGTGATAATTTCCCTCACCAAACCAGCAAATGCCAGTTATTATTTCTGAGGTGTGTTGGTATTGCTTCTTGCCAGCATTCAGCTACAAGTAGCAACCAGAATGTGGGACGGGATTTGGGAAATTCTGCTGTAAACTATGCCTTCTCAAATTTGGTTTTGGGAAGGAGACCAAAAGAAGGCTGTTTCTCCAAAACAGACATGCAAATCCTCAAAGGGAACTGTATAAACTTCTGTAGCATTTTATTCAAAGCAAAGTTTATTCAGCCAAAAAGAGTCAGAATTTTGTTTTACTGATCATAATTTAACTAAATAAAAACAGGCAGTTTTCTGCTACTGTACCTTTAAGAGTTTATGTAAACAACTATTTTAACTAGCTATTCTCTTTGTACCAGCATATACGTGTAAACATTTGTTTTTGGGAAAAGTAATGATTTCAGTTTACATCTTAATAAAAACCTATTTTTAGCATTTTTTTTTTTGATTAGAGTCAGATTATTTTATATACTAATATCATTTATAAATTTAAATATTTTAAGTCATCCTACGACTCCATTAGAAGTTTTATAAGGATCCCTGGTTGAGAATCATTGCTTCAAAGCTAAATTATATTGTACTATTTTTGTTAAGAACTATTGATAAATATCTGCAAATGATAATTGTCCATCAAGGTTTTTACAGAATTACTTTTAACAAAACTCCACTAAACGATGTGCGTTTGGAGTAAATTTCATTTTTTCAAGAGGAATGTGAGAGATCGGCTAAAGGTTTTTGTTTCACATGGGATGAGGCAGGAGAGCGCGTCGGGACTCTGACTATGCAAGTCTTCAGGACGCTCCAAGGTCAACAAATATAAACTGTCTATCAGCACCTCTCCTGACCTTCACACACACACACACACATTCACCTCAGATCAGCACATTTGAAAATGATCACACACTCATACCGCTCTGCATGGGGCACAAGAGAAAAATGTCACAAAAACACACAGATATATTTACACAAAGACAAAATATGCTCATCAACACGTTATCTTAACTATCTGGTCCTATTCACAGCAAAATAATCATCAGTTGCTGAAGTCACACTGAGAAAGTGTCCTGAATTTACTGTGTAACACTAGTGAACACACATACAGGTTCAGTGGGGATAAAGTGAGCTTTGTGGACCCTCCAGCTGGCATTAACTGAGCTCAAGTAACAAGTGTGAGAGCCAATGCCCTCTCCATGCCCTGTAACACACTATTTTGATCTCCAAGCCTCTACTGGCTCTGTCCACATGTATGCCGAGTATGATTCTGCCTGCAAAAAGTCAGACGAACCCACACATTGCTGAACTGCACAGCTCAGAAACATCTGTGCGTTAAATATAACCATATACGCGTGCCTCCTGCCTAGGAGTCTAAAGCCATCTAAAGCTGATGAACACTTTTTTGCCGGTACTATCCTCCATGTGCCAAGATCCATGCCAACATACACACCACTCATCTCTTCATGCCAACCACAAGACACGTTTGTGGAAACTTATGCACTTGGATACACACACACAAACACAGACAATTGCGCACACTGTTTCTGTTTTTACTCTCAAACGGCAGTTTTTTAGATGTATTGCTCCCCCTCTTCATTTGCATACACATTCATGACATGTTGGTTCAGGTCTGTGTCCTCTGCAGTGACCGCCGAAAGGATTTGTTTTTTTTTAAGAACAAACCTGTCTTACCTGCTTTACAACACAGACGCACCACAAAATTATATAAACACACACACACACTCCCACGTCATACTCAAACATTGGCTAATACAAGCATGCTGGTGTGTCTGTGTGTGCGCAAATGTTTGTGCGCATAGTGTGCTGAATATTACACATTAAACATAAGTTGTTTATAAATATATTTAAAAAAAAAAAAAAAGATGTATATGGTTCAGAAATTCATTTATTGAGTTGTTGATTGAATTTAATATTTAATTTAGTACAATTCATTGTAGAAAAAACAATAATACAGGTTATATATATATATATATATATATATATATATATATATATATACACACGTGTGTGTGTGTGTGTGTATATATATATATATATATATACGTGTGTGTGTGTGTGTGTATATATACGTGTGTGTGTATATATACGTGTGTGTGTGTGTGTATATATACGTGTGTGTGTATATATATATACGTGTGTGTTTGTATATATATATATACGTGTGTGTGTATATATACGTGTGTGTGTGTGTGTGTGTATATATACGTGTGTGTGTGTGTATATATATATACGTGTGTGTGTGTGTATATATATATACGTGTGTGTGTATATATATATATATACGTGTGTGTGTACATATATATACGTGTGTGTGTGTATATATACACACGTGTGTGTGTGTGTGTATATATACACACGTGTGTGTGTGTGTGTATATATACACGTGTGTGTGTGTGTGTATATATATATATACGCGTGTGTTTATGTTTTGCTATACTTGTGAGGACCAAGTATTGAGACGCAACCTGCATTGTGAGGACATTTCTCTTTGT
>JAUMHE010000062.1:14459014-14531544 GCA_032359235.1 Enteromius mattozi | reverse complement strand
GGAGAGGATCTGCAAGGAGGAATGGCAGAGGATCCCCAAATCCAGGTGTGAAAAACTTGTTGCATCTTTCCCAAAGACTCATGGCTGTAGATCAAAACGGTGCTTCTACTAAATACTGAGCAAAGGGTCTGAATACTTAGGACCATGTGATATTTCAGTTTATCTTTTTTAATAAATCTGCAAAAATGTCAACAATTCTGTGTTTTTCTGTCAATATGGGGTGCTGTGTGTACATAAATGAGGAAAAAAAATGAACTTAAATGATTTTAGCAAATGGCTGCAATATAATAAAGAGTATGTAAGGGGGTCTGAATACTTTCTGTACCCACTGTATTATATATATATATATATATATATATATAAAAAAAAAATTATAATAACTGCAGATAAAAAAAGATAAATAATTAAATCATGACTAATCATTAGCCTTTATTTGATTCCATTTGTCAGGAAATCCTGGAATGGATTTGATTAATTATTAATACATATGATTAAAAGTTTTATCCACTATCAGCCCCACTGATTATGCATGCATGTGTGCGTGTATGTATGTTGTTTCCTCACCATCATTATTCCAGTTGAGAAGATGTTTGCTGGTTTGACATTTTGCTTTTGTTTTTCTATCTGGGTCTCCAGTTGAGTAGCTCGATCTTTATGTTGGGCCAACAGCACAGCCGCAGGTAACTTGGAACTTTCCTGCAAACACAAACACAACATTGAGGATATGTTTTTATTTTAAACATTTTTGACAACTTAATTATTGGTGAGGAAAGTACAGTGATGAATTGGTAGGAAAGATCAGAAAATAATACAATCTAGAGTCAAACCTGCAATGCTTGCAGAAGCACCACAACTCAACGTACCAGAACAATAAAAACTAAGGCCACAACTCCAACCAGATAAGGGTATTGTTTTATATATTGTGTGTGAAGTAGGGCTGCACAATTAATCGCTTTCCTAATCACAATTATGTAATCACTCAAAGTGGCAATTAATCCAAGTCCACTTATGTTATTCTGCCTGCTTAAGATGTGGGGTTTTTTTTTGTTTCTACAGGTTATCTTTTCCATTGTTTTAATTTTAGTTTTACCATAACATTATAATACTATTCACAGTTTTGCACTTTTTATTTAACAAAAAAACAATCCAATGTATAACTGACATTGGAAGCTTAATACTATAGAAAAGCAATGTGTGTTCAGCATGTTTATGTTCATCTAAATATATGGCATGCAGTTGCTTCAATCTATATGGTACAAAAATCATTCAGTGTAAATTGTGATAATCGTAATTAATAATCACAATTACAGTTTTAAGGGAATAACTGACAATTATGATTTTTGTCATAATCGTGTAGCACTGTGAAGCACAGTATATGAATTACGTGTGCATAGACTATACACAAAAAAGACAAAGCCTAAAAGTCAGATAAAACTGCTAAAATAACAAGGCAATGAGACATCAAGCCAAGGACCAAATCAACACTTAGAGTGTACCAGTTCATCCAGCAGGGCCTGTTTGTTTTTTCTCTTGGCCTGTAGTTGTCTCTGTTCCTCCTGCAGGGTCTCAAGTCTCCTCTGCTCTGAATCCTGCTGCTCCTGTAACAACAGCTCCTCCAACTCCTCCTGCTCACGTGTCTAAGAAAGGCAATATTACATGGATGGAAAAATAAAAATAAAACAAAAAGCTGTGTCTGTAGCTTATGCACAAATTGCTAAGCTGTGGCTTCAATAAGATGTTATTCTGATCTCTGTTACAATCTATTTCTGCTTAAAAAGTTTCTTACTTGTGAAATATTCCAACTGTCCAATCAGAACCATGCACACATACTCACTAGTTTGGCTTTGTTTCTCTGTATAACGTCTTTGTTATCTCGCTGGTACTGTTCCATAATCAGCTTGGTCCTTTCAACATCTACATTATTAGTCAGGTTAAAGACTGGACAGACAAAGAGTTAAATACATTTAAACCACTTACAGAATACCAGAAACTGAAAAAAAAATGAGTACTATGAATAAATAAATGATATGCATCTGACCAATGTCCTCCACTTGCTCCAGGTAGTCATTATATTCTTTCAGAGTGGAAAAGTCAAATTCCCTCTTATTATAGCTGACAAATGAAAGACACATATTAAAATACAACAATTAGCCACCATGATAAGTTTTGATTCACATATACACACTTTTTTTGCCACATACATTTTGAGAACCTTCTTGCGGATCTCCACCTCTTTATCAATGGCTGGATCTTCAAAGAGCTGCACGCGGAAATTACTCTTTCGAAGAGGAGTGTTGCACTGCACACAGTTACCTGAGCCACGGACAAACAGCATCTCCACACAGCTCTCACACCTGAAACACACACACAAACATTTCACTCACATTGGCAGAAGGTCTGCTGAACGAGGGTCAAAATAAACAGTAATGAAATGTGAAATCTGCTGGAAAAGCCTTCAGAAGCGATTCCACACAAACACACATTTCAATCATCTCACTGCTTCAGAGGGTAAAATTTGGCCCTCAAAACTTTCCAAACGGAGCCATAAGTTAGACTAATGGATAAAACAGAGGCCTGATATGTGTGTGTGTGTGTGTGTGTGGTGGTCTTACTCAATCATAATGGAGTGATGACAGGATGGGTTTGAAGCAAAGCAGACATACACATTATGAGCTGACAAAGTACAGTGTGTGTTAAAAACCAATGTTATATCTTGCCCAGGATTTATGGATATAAGTAATGCTGTGTTTCAACTAGAGTTTCTTAAAAATACAGCAAACAATCTAATTTTCCACAGAGCAGTTTAACTTTCCTTTTCTCTGTCTGTTTTTCATTTCCCCACTCTTACTAGAGATTAATTTGATCTCTGAAACTGTTCAATCCGCCAGGTACTGTACATAATAAAGTGGACAAACTTTACTGGTAACAGGAAATTATGGAGGCGTGAAAGAGGGAACATTTCAGAAATAAAAAACTAACAAATCATTTGTTGTAATTGCAAATTGGCTTTTGTTAATAAAATGGAAATTTTTTATTTTAGATTCTTTTACATTTTAGTTTTATTGAAAAAAAATGTAAGTACCACAAAGTAATCCTATTTGTGAATAACACTAATGATTTTAACATGACCGTTTAAACGGATGCATCAGAAGACTTGCATTGTTATATAAAAAAGTCATATTTCAAATAAATAATGTTCTTTTAAACTTTCGATTCATCAAAGAATCCTGAAAATCCTCACATTTCTGATCAAAATAAATGCTGAGTATCAGAGACCTCTTTTAAAAACATTAAAATAATGTTTTACTGACCACAAACTTTTGAAGAGTATACATTTTTGGTTTGTGAAGGTGGCAGTGCAAAGCATCAGGAATGTGTGTACTAACCACTGCACCATGGCTCAGCTGAGATCTGGCTTTGGTTTTCTCTGAAGCATCTCAACTGGTCTCTTTTTAACTTGCTTTGGAGGGTAGACCTTATTTCTGAACATACACATGTTAAGTGTGCATTTGTGAGAGACGAAAACGACAGACCTTTAAAAACTCGAACACAGACTCGGTGTTTGTCAGCATGTTGAGAGGTTACTACACTCCTCTAGCTCAGCACAACTGACCCCATCACGCACACACAAAATCTGCAAACTCCTGCATTTCACACACACACAAACACACACACATAAGCTACCTGTGTCCCTCTCATCACTATCTCTCACACACACCTACTTGTGCCCTTCCCTTTTCACTGCTGCAGGTCATCAGGACACACTCAGCATCAGCCTAACAATCACAAACACAGTGTTTCTTCAACTACAGGCACTTTTATTTCCCACAAGGGTTTTTAATAACACTAACAGATTTTAGGTTTTTCAAATGCCTTTTCTAATCGATTTTATTATTTTACCCGTGTAGATTTTGAATCTTAAAATACACTTATATAGACTTATATTATTATTAGATTATTATAAATACTATAACAATCTAGAAAAAGAGTAAAATAATTAACCATTTCAGTATCTGTAATGTCAAAAAATTCCCACAAATTATGACTGATATCAATAAAGAGATTTGATTTCAATTTCTTATTCATTTAATCATGTGTTTTTACATGTGCAAAAGATTAAGAACTGTCTACAATTAGCACATGGCTTGCTTATCAAAAATGAGTTGATTCTTAGTAAGATTATTTTACTCTTCACAATTTTTAAACATGTGGGAGACATCCCATGAAAAAAAGATCATTCAGCTATTTAAAATTTGTCAGACATACATGTATACTCCATAAATATCTATGAAAGAATGTTTCTGTTCACACATAACACAAAATAAATGTACATATATTACAAATGATTTTTCCCAGTAAACCACTACCTGTGACTGAAATCAAAGAAGCTCTGTGTGATACACAACAGCAATTAGATGAGTGTCAATAAAAAAGTGGAACAAAAATGACATTTCCAAGGTTGACCGCCACAGTAAAAAAAAAAAATCTACACTTTTTAAACAGTACGGCTCACATAATGAAATAAATACTTGAATTCGGTGGCATTGGCCAATTTTCTGATATAATAAATGAAGAATTACTTTTTTAAATGCTTTAACCGAGTTACTACATTTTGCAAATACAGGACTTAATAGCTGCGTTGTCTTGCAAAACAAATGTGAGCGATTAAGAAAAACTTTTCTTCATTTATTTTCTCTCCAAAGTCCAAAAGGCCAAAAAAGTCCATAATTGAAGAAACACAAGCAACATCTCCTTCCACTCCATCATCCGTATTTAATCACAGACTATTTATTAGCTGTAATTCCTTCGTCCTGATTTTCTGCATGCAGATGTAAACTCTCATGAAATTACCAGGGGACTGTGTGATGGACGGTCTCCAGCAGTGTGTCATCAGTGTGTAATATATTCATACAATCTCAGGTCCCAGGTCAGCAGTCCACCATTAAGTGCTGTGCAGGTCAAGGGCATCCAGAACACGACTCTGAGTCAGATGACTTCAGACACACTAAATATACATATTACACTCTCTCTGTGGCTGGATGACTTTTCTCATGCACCAAATAAACAGCTAGTTTAAACACACGTTTGTCTGTATTCATCCCTAACAGTTTCCACCAAAATATCACTGTTACAGATTTTTGTTATTACTACAATGAAACTGCCAAATTTAGGTCAGCCCACGTGAAAAACATACAATAGCAATTTATAGTAAATAGTGTTATGTACTAATATGGTGTTGTTGAACCATACAATAGTAAAATACTTTCATTTTTGTTGTAATTCTATAGTTGATTTGTTAATATAAGAACTATAGTAATATTAACAAACTACTTTAACCAGTATTGTATTATAAATTGTCTATAGGGAACTATAGGGAATATTATATATATTATATATATATTATATTATATATATTATATAGAGTTTCAAAACAAAAGTTAAGGTTACTTTAGATGTCATAAAAACATCAGTTTACTGCACTCACAGGTTGAAACACTAGCCTTATTACAGCAAAAACAAAATAGTTGAACATATAAAAATAAAACTTTTAATCCTCGCCATCACGAATAAAGCCTTAAACCTGGAGGGTCTGCACAGGTTTGAATAAGAGCTCTGACAGCAGGTAACGTTACTCACAGCGTGTGGCCGCAAACATTCACCATCAGCTTCAGAGATGGGTTTCTGTATTTGGTCGTCTTGCACCTCGGGCATCCCTGATCATCCATTATTCGCGTAGATATATGTTTTAGTCCGCCTGAAAAAGAATAAACAGCATTCAACACACTCCAGAGCGCATAGGAGTGTTACATTCAAAACCGCCCGGTGGAAACAAATATGCCTTTTACAACTGTTCCTACTCAAACACTTCTCGAGTTAGCTCTGTCCAGCGCTGATTTAGACAGACAGACAAAGAGACAGACAGACAGATAGATAGATAGACAGATGCATAAATACATACATCTGTTTTCTATTTTCCTTTTTTTGTAGCCTATTTTTACCTTTTGTTTTCTTTTGTTTTTTATTCATAAATATGCAATTTAACACTATACATATTTATTCATTTACACACTCAGCCTATATACCCTACCCTAACAATAACTGTCGAAACTAAGTTTTTACAAAGTTAGACCCAGAACCTTTTAAACGGAGAAAAAAAATGGGTAAGGCTTGTCGTTTTGTAAATGTCTGTGTCGTTTGAAGTGTCTGTTGTATGAACAGTCTGAGTCTGTTAAGCTCAAAGTAAACACACAGCAGCACACAAAAGCTTCGAATGAGATCTCACCTATAGCGCAGGTGAGCTGCTGGAGCGCGTCACGGCTGAGTGACAGCTTCATTTCAATGTGCTCGCCTCGAAGCTGCCTTCGCCCCGCCCCTTTTGAAATTTCGTGTAGCCAATCATGTGTGTCCCCCTCAAACTATCGGACTGAGAAGTCACGCTGCTGGAGCGAAAGGGGAAAGCTATCCACTTACAAAGACACCCGATATCACTCGCATGGCGCACGGGTAACCTGATCAGCTTTGGGCAGAAACGAGGCGGGGTGACGGACTAAAGGAATCTGAGGTGAAGAATAAAAACAATGTCTGTTTCCTCCAGTGAAGTGACAGTGGCAGGCGAGATCAAAAAGGAAAATGTGAAGTACACCGAGCCTCTCGAGAGCTCCACGGACAGTCGGGGGCACGTCAAACTCCTGACTCTGGACACTCCGGTGGCCGGGATGCTCGTCGGGCAGACCTCTCCACCGGAGCGCAAGATGCCAACTATGGACTCTTTGTCTGCGCACACTTCACCCGCAGCAACCGCGACCTCTTTGGCTTTTTCACCGGAGCAGGTTGCGTGTGTTTGCGAGGCTCTTCAGCAGGGGGGCAACGTGGATCGACTCGCCCGGTTTCTGTGGTCTCTTCCGCAGAGTGACTTACTGCGCGGTAACGAGAGTATCCTCCGCGCTCAAGCGCTGGTGGCCTTTCACCAGGCGCGCTACCAGGAGCTTTACAGCATCTTGGAAAGCCACAGCTTCACCCCTTCGTGCCACTCTGCCCTGCAGGACTTATGGTACAAAGCCCGGTACACGGAGGCGGAGAAGGCCCGCGGTAGACCGCTGGGCGCAGTGGATAAATATCGCCTGCGACGGAAGTTTCCACTACCCCGGACCATCTGGGATGGAGAGGAGACGGTGTACTGCTTCAAAGAGCGCTCCAGGAATGCTCTGAAGGACCTCTATAAGCAGAACCGGTACCCGTCCCCGGCCGAGAAGAGGAATCTGGCCAAGATCACAGGACTGTCCCTCACACAGGTCAGCAACTGGTTCAAAAACAGAAGGCAGAGAGACAGAAACCCGTCAGAGGCTCAGTCCAAAAGGTGAGAAAACTAGAAAGCCACAAACACAAACTTTTTCTCAATGAATGAATGTAAGGCGTTTGTCAAGAGACTGAATTAGTTTATTGACAAAACTGAGATGCAGTAATTAAGGCAAAGTTTTCTGCGATATCTTGGCATTTTATTATTGCTTCTAAAAATGTTTCTCTTTGTCTGCTTGTGTACTGTCTTAACTTGTGAGTTGTTACCAGTCTTTAATTTATTAAATTATAGAGAAAAAAACATGCTTTGATCGACATTTTAAAAGGCAGCTTCTAAAGGACATTCAAACGTGTGCGTAAAATGTATCGCGTGAGTCACCACCTCGTGTATGCGTGTGTTTATTTTTGAGTGAGTAGCTACTCAGGATCCATTGACGCGTAAGGTTCGCCCCACCACATAAATCACTCCGAACTATTTACTTTTCTTTTTAGCCAGAGGGGATAGGAAAACCTCCTCTTCAGCACTCTATTTTAACACACACACACACACATGCACTGGTAATACAGGATTCACTTTAATGTTTTTCTCTTTGTGAACAAAGCTCCAGCGCACCTGGTGGAAGTGACCTCCCTCAAACACACACATATTTTTTTTTCCATTCACAGAAAGCTGATGTCACACGTTGCTTGAAGCATCTTGATCAGGAATGTTTTCGTTAACAGTCTTATATTTTATCATATATTTTATACGTGAATGAGGCAATTTTACATTTGGGCTTTTTTGCTAATATTAGGCTACTCAGAATATGCACGCATTTGTTTTTATGGAGGACATCCTGTGCTTTCCTTTTAATACCAAATGTGGGGGTGTGGCATAAGTGATAATATTAATAGCCCATGTCAGGCGTTTTTAACTATTTTAGACTCAGGATCCCCATTCAGAGTTTCAGCCAGGAACCTCTCTAACAAAGATTTGATAGGTAGCATTTTATTATTAAAATTATTGACAAACATTAGCTATTACTTTTATAATGTTTAAAATAGATTATCAGTGTTTGAAAAAAAAAAAAAAAAGTAATGACTTTTATCTAAACCTCAGTCCCCAGGGATATATTATATTAAAAGTATATAATATTTTATTTTTAAATGGGAAAAAAATAGAAGAGAACGCAGACGCAACGGCCAAATCTCTTGTACGGACAGACAGAACGCGTCCTTTGTTTAATCTCCCGTAACTTAATGACGTGATCGCTACGAAAAAAAATGGCAAATTCTTTTTGGCAGTGAACAGGAGCACGGGACAGTTGTGGAAGTCATGTCGGAGTCACGCAGCTGCTGCAGTCCTTCTCTCTCAACTAAACGAATTTATGTTTGAACAGCTGAAGGCACAGTGAAATATTGTCAGTGGATGAATCGCGCTGTATCGGACTTTAAAATATCAGCTAAATTTAACCTTTCGTCACTGGCGGCCCATCCCCGTTTGGCGAGGGCTCTGTGGAAATAAAGCTGGCCATTTGTGAAGTCACGCTGTGTTCGCGGGGTAGTGTCGCCATAGGACTCATTGCGCCAAATGGTGTGCGTGCGTAAAAAGAGTATGTAATATAGACAGGATTACCGCTGACACATGAAAGCTGTGATGTAGGGGCTCCCGCGGTGTGAAGTGGATACTCACCTCTCCATTTGTCTGTGCGCGCTCCCGTCTTACATCTTCCTGCAGCTGCGTCAGTCCGCGCTCATGTAATGCAGAGAGTGAAAAGTAATAATTCAATATCCCCCCTCTTTCTTCTAGAGTAGTTTATTGGTACGACTGTTCAGGAAATAATATTGCCAAAAACATCAACATCAAAAAGTACTACATCAATTATGCAGTAAAATTTAAAATAGCCTGATGTTTTAGCAATTTGTAGATTTTAATAGATATTCAGACTGTTCTTTAAAAAAATATTGAAGTGAATGGACACCTGAAATTGATCTTTTTTCTAATAATAAATGAGTTTTTATAATTTGTATTAATAAGTATTTCTATCTTGTATTTTCACAATGAACACAGATGTACAATTTGCTTTTTCATATATTTTCCTTTTTCCGGTGGCTCAAATCTGTATTTTTTTCAGTGTTTATGATTTGGTAGACTCTCTCTGCATGTTTCTTTGTTTAATTTATTTATTGTTTAATGCATTTAGCAGATGCTTTTCTTCAAAGAGACTTACATTCACATTTCTAGCTTTTACTGGGAATTGAACCCATGACCTTGCCATTGCTAGCACCAATTTTGTATTACCAGAGTAGTTTTTTGCAATCTTATTATTTCAGTTGGGTTTATTAACAAATTGTGCGAAGTAATATTATCAATTAAAAGTGTATATAAAACAAGATAATAATAATAACAAGAATGAATAAATTACTTAATAACTATGCAGAACATAAATGTGTTATAAAGAGCAAAAGAGTAGAGATGGAGACTAAGAGGAAGACACTTACTGTCTCTTTCACGTTCTCTCAGTGAATCAGATGGAAATCACAGTACGGAGGATGAGAGCAGTAAAGGTCAGGAGTCTCTATCCCCGTGTCCGATGTCGACCTGCAGTGATGGGACCGTGGGTAATGCAGTCGTGTCTCTCTGCTCTGGAGCTCTGGAGGCCGGGGTCATCATCCAGCAGGTTGGAGACAACAGGAACTCAGTTTCGCCAGCGTCTGTCATCTTTAACGGAGTCTCGGTCAACACTCCCACCTCTGTTTTCCACAATGGCACCCCTTCGTTTCTCTCCACCACAGGACACGTCCTCTTCAGTGGCATGAACTTGGGACTCCAGTCCTTGGTTTGCAGATCAGCAGCAGATGTGGAGATGGATGGTGCAGGAGAGGATAAATCGGTAATGGCAGACCCTGCGCTGGCGTACACCTCGTTTCACTGCACTGTGAATGGGACAGATGTAGAGGTGAAAGCAGAGGATGTGAGGCAGGATGTGTCGGTCCAGAACCAGACCACGTCTATTAGCTCGGCGTTCAATGTGACTCCATCTGACGGCTTGCAGCTTGAAGGTTATAACTTGGTTTCTGAAGGCAACAGGACCTCGCTGCTCAGCAACAAGGTGGTACTTCCTTCCTTGCAACTCTCATCATCTTCTTCACCTTCATCAGGTGAGTGAGTCTCAGAAAACATACAAGATAACATCAATCCTTTGAACAGGATGAGAAGACCACAGGTTTGTTGAGTTTGTTATGAGTGTCAAAAAAATGCTTTTTTAATGTTATTCAAAAAACTATTTTATGCTCACCAAGGCTGCATTTATTCGATCAAAAATACTGCAAAACTGTAATATTGCGAAATAAAATAAAAAATATGTATAATTTAAAACTTAATTCATTAATGGAATGGCAAAGCTGAATTTTCAGCATCATAACTCAGTGCCTTCAGTGTCACATGATCCTTCAGAAATCATTCTAATATGATGATTTGCTTCTCATGAAACATGTCTTATTAGTATCACAGCTAAAATCATTGCATAAATAATTATGAAAATGAACTGTATATCCTTATAATATTTGTATACCATAATATTTGTATACCATACTTCACACTCTTCACAGCAAAGCCATAGAAGAACAATTTGGTTCCACAAAGATCCATTCAATCAAAAGTTCTTTAAAGAACCATGTCTTTCTTACCTTTTTATAATCTGAAGAACCTTCTTTCGCCACAAAGAACCTTTTGTGAAACACAAAGGTTCTTCAGATGTTAAAGGTTCTTTACGGAACCATTTTGACGAAAAGGTTCTTCTATGGCATCGTGAAGCACCTTTATTTTTAAGAGTGTACCACAAAAAAGTTTAAGCTTTATCCTCTCTCTCATTTTCTGACATTTCTCAATCCTCTTTCTGTCATCTGCCAGGCGTTGTTGATGGCAGTTCTCCTGCTTCCGCCTCTCTGTGCCACAACCAGGTGGAGGAGCAGGACAGGCTGCAGCTGACCTCTCTTGAGCCCAGCCCAGCACTCTACAGCCTGGCTAGTGTACACACTCTGTCTGCTGTGAAGAAGGAACCTATGGAGACTGCCACTGGTTACCTTTACCACCTGGGTTACAGTCCTGACCCTACCCACAGCTCCCCCACCTCACTTAACACAACCACCCAAGACTACACCACTCTCACAGTGGCCCAAACGGACCTTACCGGTGAGTTCGGGGGTCATGAAGCCCACATGACCTCAAACCTAAATGGAGACTTCCTATGTGCGGTTTCAGAGGGAGAGAAGGGCGAGATGAGAGAAATGGAGGATGAAGGGGAAAGACAACTCACAAAACTAAAAACAGTGCATATAGAGGAAGAGATGACTGACCTATGATTTTAAGTGGAGGTAAAATCACAATATTATTTTGAAATATCGATTGAGGGTTTTTTATGTTTTCAGCCTCTGAATGTTTTGATGTTTTTTTTTAAGTATTAAATTATTTTGATGAATCTATCACTTGGTTTGACTCCAGTTTGGTTTGGAGAATCTATGCAAAGTCATATTTGGAGAACACAGTTTTTGAAAGTGTTTTTTTTCCCTTTTCCTCTTTCTTTCTATTTCCACAAACAGGTACCTTTTCAGCTATACCCTATAATAGCAGGGGTTTTCAAACCAGAGGTGCACAAGAAAGGTCCATAGACATGACACTATTATCATTTCATTCTGGCTGAAAATAGATTAATTAAAATTGTTATTTTATTTTATTGTTCTGTATTTTTAATCATTTTATTCTTTGTTTCTCTACATCTAACAAAACTGATATGCAGAAAAAGGAAACAAAGCGTCATAAATAACATTTTAAAGACACTTAAATATATATTTTTATTATTCACAGGAGAAATTGGGTCTTTATGCATAAACATATATAGCTACCTTTTATATTTTAGGAATGTTCTCCTTTGCTATTGAAATAATAATTTTGGAGTCAAAAAGTTTGAAAACCCCTGGTATATAGAGGAATTGTTTTTTCCCCCGCATATTTCCTCTAGGCCTGTATTCTTTCCATCAATCATTTCATAATATTTGGAGTGTTTACATGCATTTCTGAACTACAAGTACCAGACAGCTCTCATTTTCTCTCTGTCGCTCCTTCTATCTCTCTTCCTCTCACGTGGGGGGAGTGTGGACGTATGAGTGTGTTTTATGAGGGTCACCTGCTAGTTTCTGCCAAGAAGAGTTGAGTTTAGCAGACAGGTGGACGTCTGGTCATCCGAGTCAAACCTTAAAGGTCACCTCCCTATAGAAACACACATGCACAGACACACTTTATTCACATGCATATTAAAAATTCAAAATCTGTGGCAATCTTTGTGGCATTGTCATGATCATCACATTGCCTGCAGCTTCAAATTGCTTTAATAATAGGCAAATGATTTGTATTGTAGACAATACAAATGCACAATGTTTGCTTATACAAATTAAGGGATGAGTCAGAATGGTGGTTGGTAATCGAAGGCTTGTCACAGATGCTTTAACAGATGTTGTACAACTGTCAAAGTTTGGAGTATTATCTGTGCACAAAATATGCTAAGAGATACTTGTTTCATTTGAAATTCAAACAGTTTTCAGAGAGAAATATGGGTGAAATATGTTTTTGTAAAAGATTTGATTAAACTTACCGTCTGTGTTTTACAGTGATCCATTGCTGTAAGCATACAATGGGAATTTGCTGTCAAAACTAATATCACTTAAAAAGCAATAAGAAAAATCTCTTTTGTAATATATACTGTAGATTAAACTAAAAACATCTGAAAAGAATGTTATATCTTTAATGTACAGTATATTAAAACATGTCAGTACATGTAAATGTGAAAAAACTTTCTATGATTGTGTATGTGAGTGAATTGTATGTTTGTATATGGAAGAGTGTGTGTTTTTGGTTACAGTAGTTTGGTTTTTTGCAAAGCTCAACATTTGGTTGGTCTTCAGGTTGCCTGCATTTTTTTTTTTTATTATTATTTTTATTGGTGCTGGTTTGACATCTGCAGTATTTAACTCCATGATGAAAGCTATGCAACCATTCTGGAAATGAGAAATGACTTTTAGAAATGAATGAAAAGTCTCTTACAGGATTATCAGAAATTAAAAAGATATAGGTGTGAAATGAGCTAACGTATGGCTGTAAATACATGAGCAAAAAGCAAAACAGCCTTGTGAATAATATTTTAGCATGAACAAAAATGTTAAAGTTATGTATTTTTCTAAAAAAAAATAAATAAACAGGAAGCACAAAAAGTGATTCATTAAATATTTATACTGGAAAAACAGCCTCATTCGAGTGATTTCATTCATGACTGAGAGGTCTTGTAAACTTTCGAACATAGATTTGTTTGCGTTTTCATGTTATGTCTGCAGTGGATGTTAAATATTCAGACGGACAGGAAACATGCAAATAAAAAGATTTAAGTAGCCAGGGAGGGGAGGGAAGCAGAGACCTGATACAGAAAGGCCAGGCCGGGTGCTGGAAAATCAGCGGTGATCGTTTGCACATGCCTGGTGGTCTGGAGCTTGTTAGCAAGCTGCTCTTGTCTCAGACTCTAAATTCAAATAAACAGGAGGGCGATTTCTGGAGGCCCTGCCGTCTCCTGTTAGGGGGGTTCAGAAGGAGGTAGAGAAACAGACAGAAAAATTCACTCTGATTTGTAAAAGACTGTTACAGATGGCACTGACAGGCGTTGTGTGAATCTCAAATGCAGTTTATTTCTTCATCGGAACAGATTTGGAGAAATTTAGCATAATTGTTCACCAAAAGATCCTCTACAGTGAATGGGTGCCGTCAGATAGTCCAAACAGCTGATAAAAACATCACAATATTCCAGACATTATTCACATGACTCCAGTCCGTCAAGTAATGTCTTTTGAAGTCAAAAGATGTGCATTTATAAGAAACAATCCATCATTAAGGCGTTTTAACTCTAAATTGTAAATACCAGTCCATGAAAAACACAACTTCCAGTGGAAAAATTCCATGTCCTATTGTTCTCTGACATCAAAATCCACTGACATATTTGTTTAGAACTGTTTTCACCTGTAAATGGTGTTTGATCTGTGCATATTTCTCTCCCGATTCAGACAAGATGGCTTTTTCACTATAAATAGAGGATTCATTTTAGTTGAAAGCAATGGTTTGAAATTAAAAAATATCTTATTGATGGATTTGTTTATTACAAACAAACTACTTTTCACATCACAAAAGTGAAATAATCAATCACTTGTGGATTATTGTAATGTTTTTATTCACTGTTTGGACTCTCATTCTGACGGCACCCATTGACTGCAGAGGACCCATTGGTAAGCCAGTGATGAAGTGCAAAATTTCTGCAAATCTGTTCTCTGTTGTCACTGACATCTTGGATGGCCTGAGGGTGAGTACTTTTCAGCAAATTCTGATTTCTGGCTGAACTATTTCTCTTTTAAGACCACAAAAACCTAAGATAACCAACCAAGCAATTTCAGATCCCAAAGCTTTTCTCTGAAATTTAGCTGAGAGAACTAGTTTGGATGCCAAACAAATCTGAGTATACTATCATCTCAGCAATATTGCTGGGAGTTGTTTCGCATTGTAATTCATGACTCCTCTCACCAAGTAGGGAAAACCAGGACAGGACAATAGAACAAGAGAGAGAAAAGGAAATAAGAGCATTGTCACCTGTTCCAAAACAGCCGGTTGCCATGAGAGACAGCCAGGTATCAGATAACACCAGCTCCAAAAATTAACGCTTCGAAAGACAGGAGTGTCTGCAAAATTGTATATGTGCTGATTTTGATCCTGTGCAATGGTTTGAAGTCATTTTCTCATTAATAATGTGCAAATAAAAAAACGTGATGGTGATCAAAACCACTCAAACATAACCCCACACTGAGCAACAATAAGAAGCGGTAATAAAAAAATATGAACCTCTCAAACTGAGCCTTATTAAAAACTATGACCTCTCACCTTTGGGGGTTTGAAAGGAGGGGGACTTAACCCTGAATAGCAAACAGAGCTGGATTTGTAACCTGAACCCCCATGCCCCCACTAATGAGAGGTCAAAGGGCACACGCTGCTCCTCAGCTGTGTTTCATACCTGTGTGTGTGTGTGTGTTTCATATAGTGGTAAGGTTTTGATTATGTATTTGAACCAGACCTACTGCGTAAGATTTGTAAGTATGAATGTCAAATGTAAATGCAGAGTGTCAGATATACTTGCTGATAATTGTGAATACTTGTGTTTCAGCTTGAAGTCTAAAGTTTGCACTGAACAGATCAGTTCCAGGACAAATGCCATTAAACTAAATAAAAAGTTGAACTTGAATTCTAACTTATAAACATAATTTATATACGCAAATATTAACAAATTGTGTCATCAAACTTTCATTCTTTGCCTTCTGGGATATGAGGCTGTCATTCATCTTTACCGAACTTTGACCTCTACAGCCTTACATAATTTCTTTGGTATGTCTGCTTAGAGAGAGAATGAGAGGTACAGAGGAGAAACTTTTGTCCACTTACAGACCACTAGTACTAATATTGCTAAGCACTAATATTGCTAAACACAGTATTTCTGCAAACAGATGCAATTCAACTGTACAACAATTCAAAAGAATGCAAAAGCATTTCTTTTAGGGGTACGGTTCATCTGGAGTAATTCTAATTTAAATAAATCTGTGAAAGTGTAAAGTACATGTCATCACCTAAATGTGTGTGTGTGTGTGTGTGTAGTTGAATGACACAAGTTGTTAAAATTAAGAAAATATGCAAGGATTTCAGTGAAACACACACACATACGTGGGGTTAATCTATGCCCCCTGGTGAAATTGGACCACAGAGGGAGAGAGCACAACTGTTTTTTTCATTACTTCTTCTTAAAGGCCACACACACCACTTATTAAGAGTGCAGGACAGACATTACTCTTCAATTTATTCAATGGCATTTTATCTTCTATAACATAACATAACATATGCGCAAGACAGAATTACAGAACCTTAACACAACAAGAGTATGAAATAGATAATATTTTACAGAGGGTGAGATTGATTATTTGTCTGTTAGTGGAAAAAACAGTTAGATGATACTGACTGGCGCCCTCTTCCTGTAGTACAAAAATATGACACTTTGAGTCCGCAGACAAGTATGGATTTGCATTATTTTGCATTTATATATGTATGCATATATACATAAGAGAGAGAAAATTATTGCTATTGATCCTTTTTAAATAACAGCCTATAACTTATAAAGTATTTGCTAAATATTAATTATTAGTATTATTATTAATGTTATTAGTACTTTACTTATGATATCAATACAGCCCCAGTATATGCTATCAATATGTCTAAATAATTTCTTTCTAATTACAGCGTGTAAATTGAAAATATTTCGTATTTAGTTTCAAATATGTCATCTAATCTCCTAATTGTTTTTTAGAATCCTTTAATTACTCAAACCTTTTTTAAGCTGCTTGTATTCCGCGCTGTAAAAAAAATTTTATCATCGTTTCAACAACATTTTTGTTTTCCATCTTATTTCTGGAGGCCTATTTCTAATCTAATCTAATTAGCAGAGTTTCAGATTAACTGATCAGTTATTAAATTCAAAGTGCACTGAAATGATCATTGCAGGTTGTGGCTTGTTTTTCTTCCAAATTTAAAATTTAAATCAGTAGCTACATGTAAAGTTTTCCATTTAAGTGCTTTGAATTTTTAAAAAAAATCGATTAGTAGGCTATATGTTGTTTTCGCATATTTTGCAAGCAAACCATTCATATAATCCTATCTCAGTTTATGTGAAAGAATAATAAGAATAAACTATAATCTACATTTTGACGTTAAATCAAGGCCTATGGTAAGTGTGACTTTGTTGGCCCCAGTCGGTTGCTACGCCCCTGCTTCTAAATACAGAGCTGAAAACAAACCAATGCAGCCAAAATCGTGTTTAAAATGCGTTCAACGATCCAATTCTTGAAAAAAATTTTTTTTAAACGAATTAAAATGAAAGTAAAAGTTCCATTAGGCAATATTATTTTAAAACTAAAACTGGAACGCGCTATATTTTCTCTCTCTCGGCTGCAACAACGTCTAATTAGCGGTGGATTCTCCGCTTAGTCTTTCATTTACACCTCACAGAAAACTCATAAACACACACTCAGTGAAAAGAAAACAGTTTACACCTTCACAGTGGTGGAGCGCGGACTGCTAAACATGAAATACGGTGACATTTATGTTGCACTTATTAGGATGCTGTGTGTGTGTCCTCACCCTGTATCATCACAGTAGAGCTCATTGGTAACGTGTGTGTGAGTGCGCGCGCTTCTGTTGGTCCTGAACATCTTGAAATGATCATGATCTGAGAGCGGGCACGCCGCCGTGCTGGGGGGCTGGTAGAGGCTCTGGTGTGGGATGGAGGGGGTGCACTGTGCTGAACACACTACCGTAACCTGAGCTGCCATCGGCCCATCAACTGTTCAGGACAGTAGAGATAGTTTTAGGCATTTATTTGTAAAAACTATTATTATTAATTTGTGCGAACAAAGGGCTAGAATTAGCACTAAATACGTAAATGGGTCACAGTTTACATTACACTGTGCAATTATAAAAGCAATTAATACTAAAACTTTATAGGCTATTTTTTTATATATATTATTAATTTAGCTGTTTGCAAAGTGTGACGTTGCAAAAAAAACAAACAAACAAAAAAACACATAAGATGCAACTGCTATACATTTGAGTTCTCAGCAGATGCTTAGACATACAGATTAACTACAATTCTGATTCTGGTAAAATATGTAGATTAAGTAGATTATTCTAAAATTCACTTAACATCTGCTTGCTGAGTAAACCATGTTTGTTCAATGGCATTAATAAAACATTAAGAAAAAGAGAGGACACGATTGATTGTTTTTACAGGTGTTGAGAGGACAATTAAAGATTACACAGATATTAATTAGCATTAGGGAATATTTGACGTCCAAAATCCTCAGACCGTCCTAAAACGTATAGGGAAAAATTAGGCGAATATTTTTCCAAAAAATAAAATAACCTCAGGCGGGCCAGCTGGATATCCCGGTGTCATGTTACGGATATCTTCAGAGATAAAGAGCTGTGACCCAGAGACTAAGAGCTCGTCAAGCTCACAAGTTATTCGCTAATGGATCGGTTTAGTGTTTCAGACCCACCTTACAAAACCACACGGATCAAATGCTCCAACGGAGGGGCGTTTTCAACAAGATGAAGTTATTTCAAAGTTAAAATACTGCTAAAATGAAGGTTATATAGTGGATCGTTCAGCAATAAATAAATAAACAATCTTAATGACAGTTTTATTGTTCTTGAGTGTTGTATGGTTCTTTAGAGATTAAAGAAGTTCTTGATATTTCAAAAAGGTTCTTCCTGGCATTTTTATTTATAAACTAGTACATCAAATAACTGAAGTGAAGTCAAATTTATGTCGATTTAACACGGTACCAGATTCATTAATAGGTTACTCTCATTCAAGGCCAATGACTTATATTCAGCTGGCAGAAGTAAGAGCTCATGTTTGCACATTTATGAATTATTATAGGTATTGTTGCTTGCGTAATTTATTAATTAGTGAAATGAAGTATTAGATAATAATATTTGATCATTTCTGAGATTTACAACTGAATCGCATAATAATATTCACATGTTGCTCCCGTTTAGCATCTTTGACTCTTAAATCCAAACGTTCATATTAACAAGCTGTGAAAATGCCCCCTAATTAGGAGCACACAGTGGTCATCATGATAAACTGCAGAATACCTATTAATTTAGAATGGCTTTAACTTAAAGCAGAAGTACAAAAATATATATAGGTTGAAGTATCTAAACTGTGATATTAAAAAAAACGGAAGACGATGCAGAGTATGGAAGGTTTGAGGTGCTTGTGATCATTTAATAATTGATTAGTAGCCTATCAACTGCAGTGTGAGTGAGTATAAGTGTGTGTGTGTGTGTGTTCAAGGTCTCCAGTTTCAGGCCTTGACGTCCGCCCTCCGGGGAGGAAACGGAACGGATCTTTAGATGCAGTTCTGCTCTGCTGGCCGGTTTCAGAACAGACCGGGGCGAGCTAATCACGGAATGACGCTGTGCTGGGTTTCTCTGTCATATATCCATAAGGACAATCCGCATCCGAATCTCAAGTGTGCAACCCCGGAGAGCGACAGTGGTGCCACACAGCCGGTTAACAGGCTGCTATCAAAATTGGAGCTGCATCAGAGATAAACGTGACACGGGGATTTTTGTCCGAGGACTCATTTGAAAGGAATACCTACAGAGCCTCGGAATAGGAGGGTATTACGTTGTGGATTGCACCGGGCCGTAATGTCAATCTTGCCCTCTTTCGGCTTTACGCAGGAGCAGGTCGCGTGCGTCTGCGAGGTGCTGCAGCAGGGTGGAAACCTGGAGAGGCTCGGACGTTTCCTTTGGTCCCTGCCAGCCTGTGACCACCTCCACAAGAACGAATCCGTGCTGAAAGCGAAGGCCGTAGTGGCCTTCCACCGGGGAAACTTCCGTGAGCTCTACAAGATCCTGGAGAGCCACCAGTTCTCCGCGCACAACCACCCGAAACTGCAGCAGCTGTGGTTGAAGGCGCACTACGTGGAGGCGGAAAAGTTGCGGGGCCGCCCGCTAGGCGCTGTGGGCAAATACCGCGTGCGCAGGAAATTTCCTTTGCCCCGAACGATCTGGGACGGCGAGGAGACCAGTTACTGCTTTAAGGAGAAGTCTCGGGGCGTGCTGCGTGAATGGTACACGCACAATCCCTACCCGTCTCCACGGGAAAAGCGGGAGCTGGCGGAGGCAACGGGACTGACCACCACACAAGTCAGCAACTGGTTTAAAAACAGGAGGCAGAGAGACCGGGCAGCTGAGGCAAAAGAAAGGTGAGATATAAATGTAAAAAATAAATACATATAAAAAATACACAGGTAGCCTACACAAAGGCCTACCGTTTTTGAGAGTGAACTGAGGTGCATGAAATAAACGTTTTCAATAAAAAAAATAAATAACGCGCAAATTTAGCTTTCATCATTGCAGTCACTTGCAGAGAGAAAAACAATAAGCATATTTGAAGAATTTATCGTCATATCATAAATATCATAGCCTATTGACACTTAAATTTAATTGTAAAACGAATCTAAACCAACATGAAGTTACACTGTCTAAAATTATCATTTGTAGCCTATATTTGTAATTTAATACTTTACATATTGCCTGGATATTTAAATTTTTATAAATAAAAGCTAGGATTGTAAAATAAGTCTCTTTTGTTCTAAAGAACGAAACAAGAGCAGAAGACGAAAAAGAATTATTTAGGCCTGTATTCATATCATTTAATTAGCCTACAGATTTTAAATATTAGAGTTCATATAAATAAGCCTAATGGTTTAGGCTACTTTGAATTTTATTCTCTTAAATCCTCTGCCGTGAATCTGTGATGACAGTTATCTTTTCAGTCATGTTGACATATAGACGAGGTGGTGCGTGAACAGTTGGATTGTATTAGTCTTGTGTTAAAAACAAAGCAAACATGAAGCATTAGTTTTTTTCTTTAGCTATGTATAGGGTTACTAATTATTTAAAAACCAAACTATTTTAACCATAACAGGAAAAAAGTCTATCACTTTCTAATAGGCTACTACGTAGCCTAATTCTAGGCCTGTAATATGTCAATATAATATGCTAATAATGTAATATTCACCCAACAGAGAAAACAGCGAGAACAACGGCGTTGGCGGTAAACAGAGCCAGCGGTCTCCGCTCGACGGGGTGAAGTCGCTCATGTCCAGCTCAGAGGATGAGTTCTCTCCGCCGCAGAGCCCCGAGCACAACTCCGTGCTTCTGCTGCACGGAAACATGAACAATCCCGGGGCTTCCGCATACCCAATGCCCGGCCTCGGTGCACAGCACTCGGTGCACAGCATGCAAGGACATCCGCATCAGATCCAGGATTCACTGTTGGGATCTCTAACATCCAGCCTTGTGGATTTAGGATCTTAGGACGTCTCGTTCATAATTTAAGCGACAAGACTTAAAACCATAAATAACCGATATTTACTGCGTTACCGCATATTCTCATGACGCACATGACGTTTGCTAAAATAAACTATTCTTTTGCAAACGATTAGGAAAATGGGAGAAAATCAAAAGAGTTTGGGAATTTTAAGTATACTGGACAAGTGCGTAAAATGTGTAAAACCAGTAAGGCCAATATTTAAGAATATTCACAGTGTTGGATACATAAACCTTTAATAATTTATGATGTTTTACTCAAAGATTAATTTATAGAAATTGTTCTATTGGACAGTACGAATAGCAGGGATTTCTAATGAGAAATCATTGGCTTCAAACATCTTAAACTAAACTCTGTGGATGTCAAAACTTTGTTTCGTTCTTTTTTTAAAAAATTTAGTTTAAATATAACACTACATTTTATTTGCAGTTTGGAAAACAGAGGCCCTCCAACATTTTTTTAAAATCACACATTGTCCACATTTTCATTTACATTGTCCAAGTCGAGTCAACGTTTTGAGCATTTGTCTTTGACTTGGAAAAGCCCGTTAATCAAAATAAAGAAAATCAGGAAACCTCAATAAACAAACATGAAGGCTCAAAATAATAAAAATATGTCAATCCACGTGACACGTCCAAGCCGGAAGAGGGCACGAGCGCGTGAAAAATGAGAAAGCCTGAAACTTCAACAAGAAAAATTGGCCCTTTTGCAGAGGCGCCAGGCTGCGCGTAGGGCCGAGTTTGACTTTTTGACCGTTATTCAGTAAAACAAAAATTAAAAAAGTCAAAAATCGGTCACTTTAAGCCTTGCAACATTAAGTTTGATAAACATTTATTAGTTCATTACGCTGTCGGACTTAAAAGAGAGAGAGAGAGAGAATGGAGACAGAGGGAGAAAAGGGGGAGTATTGCTCATTTTTCTGTTTGTTATGTCAGTTGTGGGCCACTGAAACGCATCGTCCACAAAAACCACTACAAAACACTGTCAACCCCATTTGAAACAATAATGAGCTTTTTTTTTTTTTTAATAAAAACTGAAATTTTAAAGAAATGGAAAAACTGAAGATTAAGAATCGAATTTGTCGCACATTTGTTGACATTTTTAAGAGAGAGGAATTAAATAGACAATGCATTTCCAGCTCCGCATTCGAAAACTAACATTTCTGGAACATTTTGCAGTTTGAATTCGCCTTTTCTGTCTCTTACGTCGATAGTCTCGTGTCAGTCTAAATGGTTTTGAACAGAGAGCGCAGAGGGTTTCCGGGCCCTAATTAAAACCATTCTCCGGGTTTAGAGGGACTTGATTGCAGGAATGAGGGGGACACCCTTCCAGCCTCGAGCAGAAATCTATCTATCTATCCAGATTTGAAAAGCATATTCATATTCAATAGGCTATTCACTGTCACTTTTGACAATAGCCTACATAAACCACAAACACGGACAATTTTCTAAATATCTTTAAAATTGGGAATAAATATCATATCATGCCTGACCTAAACTGAGGAACCCAGAATTCTTCCACCAATAAGGCCAATGCTGGGCATGAATGTCAGCTGTGGTTTTAATCAACAGTCTAATTATATTTTGCACATATAAACATTCCTTACATCTGCTATCCTCATATTGGTATAGTATATGCAAAGCCAGAAATTAAGAAATCCAAATAGAAAAGGGTTTCCTTTGATTTTTGTGTTGGTGACGTGGCCAATTCTGTTTTCTCAAACCAACTGGTGGACATAGTTTGGTAACAAAGTAAAACTTTAAAATGGCTATGACTTTTATTTTCTATGATAATTCAAGTCTAAACAAAGTGTTATTATTAAATGTCTTTTTGTTTATGTTTTCACACTGGAGTTTCTTTATCACATTGAAGGGAAAACATAAGCTAAAAGCATCTTTACACTTTTACACAATAAATCTCAAATGATTGGTTAAATGTCAAATCCTTAAAGGTTAGAAATAAAAAAAAGTGCAAATGGTAGAAATACAGGAAATTCTGTTTATTTATGACCTGTACAATAAAATACATAGATAAATAAGGGACTACATAGAGTAATGATTAGATTCTGATGTCAGAAGTGCTGCCTCCATTGTCTGGCACAAACAAAATGCCGTGAAATACTTCTGGTTTGCCACCTGTACAATGTGACAGTCAATCTCACACAATAGGATCTGCTTGTCAGATAGCTTCACCTGCACAGGTAGTCACTCATCCAGAACTCTCAAGGAAACTGACCCTTAAATGGGTTTTTGGGGGAGGGGGGGCCGCACTGAAGGAGCTTTTAAAGTGAGTCTCAAGAGAGCTAGAAGAGGGGGATTCAGTTACCAATGATGCATGGACCTGACAACACTTCAACCAGCCAGACCCCCGACAAAGACTAACATGTGTTTGTGGGAAAGGGATATGGGCGATACATCAGTTCTGAAATCCACTTTTCTGAAGGTCACTGAAACTGAAGCAGCCATTTCTCACTTACATTACTTTAGTAGGACACGCACACACACACACATCTCAGAGATAAGATAATGCTTATATATTATAGCTGTTTTAGTTTGCAAACATGTATTTTCCTATATGTACATTCTATTTTATTATCTATAGTTATAATTTATTTTTAGTATATGCCCTTTAAATATTTTATAATACTTATTATCATTATAGATACATTTAATAATGTTACAAAAAGATTTGTAAAATATATTTTTAAATATCAGTTATTTATTGCATCTTTGAATTAAAAAGATGCATCATTAAGAACAAGTCCTGTCAAAAAAAAAAAACAAAAAGAAGAAGAAGAAGAAGAAAAATAGAATTAATTTTGGCAGCTCTTTCAGACTTGGAAGCTTTAAGCCAAAGTTTCACTCCCAAGAGAGGGAGAGAGAGAGAACAGGATAAAACTCTAGATGGCTCCATTAAAGAAAAAAACTCAGGAAATGAAAACAGAAATATGATAGCTTCCTGTTTTTCATTGGGACTTGGAGCATTCTCTTTTTGGGGTATAATTACTACAATGAGATCAGTGTGATATAGTCCAAAACCTTAGACACACACACACACACACCCTCATCTTGCAGTATAATCCAGGTTTCTCTGGCGTGCTGCTGCTGGCTGACATTCCAGTGGCACTTTTTGTCTCTCTGGATCACAGTGATCTAGATTCACATTGTTTATGGGTATTCCGGTAAAGTCCAGATATCAGCGGGAGAACTGGACCGACTACACAAAACAGTTTCCCAACAGGCATGACAAAAGAGTTTCTCTAATCTTTCTCTTCTCTTTTTACTTTACTCTTTAGCTATGTGCACATTTCTGTGATTAATTATGTAGCTAGTTATTTAACTTAAAGGTCCATTCTCTCTCAGTGAATTTATTCAACATATAAAATTTCAATGAAGAGACTTCCAGAGCAGACTGATCTATTTTCCTGATAAAACAGGAGGGGATTTAAGAGAATCCACAGACACACTCTTCTCTTATTTGACCATCACACATCCCTTGTACACTTTGTTTTGCTAACACATTGACTCTGTGGTCTCGACTCATTATCTCATTAGCAGAAGCTGGAAAGAATCATAATTACTGTGGCTGCAGGGTTATTTGTCTCTTCTGCCCTCTGGTGGTAATGTTAGACACCACAAAACACAAGCAAGCGTTTGGACATTTCTACTTCACAGAAAACAACAGATTGTATGTTAAAAAGTAAAAATAATAAAAAAAAGAAAGTTAAATATATTTATCTGTAAAATAAAGTAATAGGCCTATTATTATTTAAGAAAAATACCTTCGATATAGACAAACAATTACAGAGCGGTTGCACGCATTTCTGTAAATGCTGTATGTGTATAAGTTCCTAAATGGCACAACGCATAAAAGTTGTGATATTGGAGAATGAACTGTAGACTGACTAGATATGAACTACTATCAAAAAGAGCCTGTAAAAAAGCAAAGTATTTGTCTCCCCCTAGCGACGGATACGAGCTATTGTGTTATTAAAAACATCAACGCACTCTCATCAGAAACTTTTTACGCCAACTTATCTGTTTTCATTTCAGCAGCGTGATAATTTGATTTAATTCTCAATATGTCGACATGTTGAATAAAACAGCAGTTACTAGAAGATGAAGAGTCTATGTCCAGAGCCTTCGTCTTCAATTAACAAAACATCTCCAATCCAATATTAGCATGTTTGTACACACGAGCTGCGCTAGCCTAGGCCTTTATCTGTCTTTAGCATAACTAGTGAAGGCCTAGATTAGGCTATGCATTCATTGAACATTTTGTAGAAAATGTATCAAGTTTAATTGACCTGCAGGATTATGTGTAGGCCTACTTTACGTTACTCCAGAGAACTCATAGACGTAAGGTTACGAAGGTTATCACGTGGCCTTAGATGTTTTTGAGTTGCCAGCTTTGTGCCTGTTTCACTGGGTTGATCCAATCTAATCTTGCTGCTAATCTACATGTTAACTGAAGAGCAATGAGATGAGACGATCATGCACGGTTAAAATGCTCAGGATCTTGCCCAAGAAACTGTAGTGTATTGAGAAGCTGTCAAGAGACTAAAGCTACAGATTGCGCACAATTACTGACTCACTATTGCTTTTCAATAACGCTCATGCGAGTTTTCTTCTGACCGCTCTTATGACAGTATTTGTCTACTACATTTTTTTTTTTCAGACTGCAAGTGACGACAACCATCTGTCAAAACAATATGGCACTTATCTCTAATAGTTGTCTCGATCATTGCACATGGATTTCAATTCGCATTCATTTTCTTTAAGGACGGTTTGTTTGAAGTTGTTCAGATCGAGTTTTGAATCGTGACAAACTACGACAGACGACAAGATTTGTCTGTAAAGATCAGTCCAGAAACAGACAGTTAAACTTACAATTTTGCTATTAAGTACTTCAAAAGAGTATGCCTATATAATTATGAAACGTTCAGGAACTTTGTGTGACGTGGAAAAACTTCACCGTGATTGTGAAAATCAATTTTGATGATTTGTTCATCTCAAACTGTTAAAAAACAGTTAAATGTATTGTTATTTTATAACACCATCTTTGTTTCGACTTATCTGCTTTTCACAAAAATAATTTCTGTAATTTCTATTTCTATTATGATTCAGAGTTTCAGTAATTAGTTTTAAAGTGGCCCTCAAGATAAATTGCTTTAGCATCTTACAGCCTAAATGTTGATGGAGATTTATCATATAGCATAGTCATAAAGGTATAGTTTCACCCACACAGTGTTCGGGACTTGCTTCTGTGGATCACAAAAGAGGATGTTTAAAATGTTTTCACATGCAGACAATCGTCTTTTAGTGTTTCACAGAACAGAAGAAATGTTTGGAACGACGTGAAGTTCAATAAATGATGACAGAATTGTATTTAAGAACAGGCGTTACGGTAGCTTAGGAGCATAAAGTATATTTAAAATATGATTAAAAAAAAAAAGAGAGGCCGTTCAAATAAATATATAAAACGCAAGGCTAGAAAAGTGTTAATTATTGGTGAGAATCCTGTCGTGTTGCTGTCCGCGGTGCTGAATGACGCCTCTTTCAATGACTGCGATTCTGTTAGACGTACAAAGCAGAACATTTTTGTGTGAGGACACCCAGAGCCTGCAGACCTCCGCGTAGGTTTAGACCACGATTAAGTGTGTCTGTATACCTCAAACAGCCGAATGTAACTAGAGCAGCGTAGTTTCTTCGGTGCACATTTCACCCATAACACACTTGCCCATGAAACAGCTTTCTCCGTTCTGGGTCGTATTTCACAGATAATTCTGAAAACTTCGTATTATGGCACTTTTATAACGTAGGCTATTTTTTTGTAAGTACTTTTTTGGAAAGACAGCGACTAGCAAACACCATGCATTACCATAAACACTCATTTATAGTAAATAAACATTGTAATTTTTTTTTTTTTTTACAGAGCCTAGTTATGATTCTTGATTTGTGGTCTTTGTTTCAGTATGATGATGTAGGCATCTGTCCAGGTAAAAAGGCCACTGAGCTGGGAGTCATGCCACGCCACATTTGACCACCAGAGGTCGCACCCAAAAGAAAAATATCCAGTTGTGAAACCTGAATAAATATATAAACGCAAGAAGCAAATGTGCATTAGACACATTCTACAACGTAAGGATGCATTTATGACCAAAGACAAACGCACACGAACACATTTCCTATAACTTAGTAGGGCTATATGCTAAAGGGTAAAGATTGTGTTTGTTTTATATTTATTCGTTTAGAAGTCGTTTTTATTAAAATTTATCTTAAATGGGAATAATAAGCTATATGTGGAGCGATTAATCCATACCGTGATTAATTAGTATCAGTGTAACAGACTTCAGAGTGCATTTGCATTTAAAAGCAAAAAGGACACTTAGCTAGTTCTTTTTTTAAAAAATTGTAATAGATGTTAGCTGTTTGCTTGAAGTAGGCAAGTTGTATATATTGTTTTGATTTTAAAAAAATGCAGTTGCAAATTGTTGTGCTCCATTCACAGCTCTTTACACACTGACAATGCAAATACTAGATCAATTGGAAATGAGAAGACTCTCTTTTTTTTATAATCAACCCTACAGGCAGCAGACAGCAGTAATAGGTATATGAATGAATGTCTATACACATCCTTTCAAACACATACTTAGTTAAACGTTCTTTAAAAATAGGCTTTAAGGCTTGTTTGAGCAATTTATGTCCACTTGCAAAACGATAAACGTATTCGGTTTTTGGTTTCCGAGTAACTTTTCTCACACACTTTGTGGCATCAATCTATATGTGGTGTATATGTAGACAGCAAACTCCTGTATTAAATGCCCCAGAACGACACACCCGCTCACATAAATAAAAAGAAAAGTTTGAATTTCTGTATACCTCTGGCAACCCGCGCGGGCCGTTTTCATGCTGAGGCTTTGGGGAGGGGAAGGAGGGGTACTTCTTTGTTAGCTCGGCCCTCTCCAACTCGTCATTAGTGCTGATTACCGTTGACCAATTTGACAACCTTATTGACTGCTAAAAAGACTTTTTCATCGTCCCACCCTGCGCTCCCCAGCGTTCAAAAGAAACGGAAATTTTCCACCATTCTCTATCCAGTGTTTAAATAAAGCCGTGCTCCTTTCCCTTCCCTTGCTTTGGCTCCTATTTTCTTCTTTTTCTAGGAAGGAACACTTGGTTTGGCCCCGCCGTTGTTCAGGCTGAAAGAAGATTGAAAAATACAGCTTGTGCTTTTTATTGGGAGCGTTAATGAATGGCGCGGGTTAAACCCAGGTGCGCGCAGTGAACCTTTCAGGCAGTTGGAAAACAGAGACGCTGTGTTTCTGCGCCTGCTCTAATTCGCTCATTTGCGACATAAACACCTTAAGTAGATGTTAGCGTTAAGAATATAGCGTCGCCGTGCTTTTAAAATATTTTGAAATATTTGCAAACATTCAAAATAAAAATAACAATTTGGAAGGATATAAAAAGTCTTAATCGTTCTCTGACACTTGACAAAGAAGATAAATTACATATATAATGTATAACTAATTACAAAAAATTTTTTGAAAAAATATTAAGCACTAAGTTGGGATGATTATAGTCTCACAATCGATTTATGTAAATCTTAATGCCACAAGGTATTAACCCACTAGATTAGCCACATGTGAATTATAGTCGTTGTGAATTACATATTAAATAAATATAAACAATTTTGAATCGAGAGAAAATTACAGTAAAACGAAAAACATTCCATTTTTCAACCACCTTTGACAAATGAATTTCCTGTAGCTTGCTTGGGCCACTAGAAGGTTCTATTTAAATAGGAGATCACAGCTTGGGTTGTGTTGACATCCGGGAGAGCGTCTCGGCCTTTCGCTGACCCTGCGCTGTCAGAGCGCATTACACCACGCGAAGCATTTTAGCCAATTACTGCTCGAGTGTGAGAGAGATTGAGCTCGCAGAGAGGCATTAAAACATGCAACATATTTGATCCCCGTCTGTTCTAAATCTGTTCTTCAGGATATAACATTCACATTTTTTTTTTACTTTCGGGTAGACACATTAAATAAACATTAAAAAAAAAAACCTATGGCTCAATTTGACACCGGAAGCACTGGAATAAGTGTACAGAAAATACCGTTGTGGATTTGCGATCGTTACTTATTTCAACAGTGACTTTATTTTATTTTTTAAATCATGGTTGTTATTTTTTCCCCCCAGAAATTTCACGACGCGCAGCATTACGCACAATAAAAATGATAATAAAAAAGCACACAAATAAAGGGCCTAGGGCCCGATGATATTTTAAATAAGTAAATAAACATCGTTTATATATTAAAAAAGACAAGTGAACATTAAAACATTATTCAGTCTTTTCATAATAAAGCACGCACACATACAACAATAAGTTCGGCCCTCAGACATTGAAGATTTTTTCGAAAACTCCCACCTGTCCTTAATGAGAAGCACTGCGCATTTTGTTGATCACATCAACGAATGGAAATTGTTATGCTTTTTTCCATTCTTCATTTTAGTCTCTCTCTCTCTCTCTCTCTGGGCCGGTTGCAGGCACTAAAGTTTTGTTGTCGTTGTTAGATTGTCTCTTACAATTCTCCTGTTTGCTCTTTTGAAGCCTGTCACTTTAGATGTCACATTCACTGTCGCTGGAGGTGATGGAGATGGCGGAGGTGGCGGCCTTGCTCGAGAGACTGACTTCTGGGCTTGAGGCGGGCCCCAGGCGGTCCACTGTGGTGTCATCGTCCCCCAGCGATCGGACCGAGCCACCGGACAGAACCTGCTGCTGTAGCCTGCAGGGGTGAAAAGAGACAAAATGTCAACCTTAATATTTTACAGTGGAGACAGTGGATATTGAAGAAATGCCCTCATGTCTCTGATGAACATATTACTGAAATATCTGGTCAAACAATCTTGGATTAAGATGTCAACTGTCAAGCTATATGTATTGAACGCACCATTTACACCCCTTACTTGAGTGCGGGAAACTACAAAAATCTGTAGACGATGATATGAGGTATTTGCATGAGCTAAAATCATATAGTGACTGTTTAGACGCAAATTTTTCTTATAGCATTAATATAGCTTCAGTACTACATGTTAATTCTAAACATAAAAATTGTATGCAACATATTGTCTTGGGCAGTACAACAAAAATATTTGATAGAAACATAACATATAGCAAGCAGCATAAAACAATCCATTACAGAATTTAAAGCATGTTGTAAATTTTATGTGTATTTATATTTGTTATAATATGTATTGTGTAGTATTTTTATAATCATAAATCATCCCGGAAATAAACCATATGCATCAGCAGAGATATGTAAAATAATTAGTACATTTTGGTAATGTGAACAAAAGGAACTTTGCCAATAGCTAACTGATTGGATGTTAATTTTAAGTTAAATTAAGCAAGAACTCCAAAGGTTTTTTCAAGATAAAAATAAATAAAGATAATAATATAATAATAATAATAAAAGAAAACATCATATGCACATGCTTAGCGCCTTTATGCAGTTCAGTGGAGATCTCTGTACCTGTTCTTGGCCGCTGCTGCTCGGTCTCTCTGCCTCCGGTTTTTAAACCAGTTGCCCACTTGTGTGGGTGTGAGTCCAGTCGCCTGTGCCAGCTCTCTTTTTTTGCTCGGGTTCGGGTAAGGGTCCTGCAGGTACCACTCTCTCAAAAGATGCCGCGTCCTCTCCTTGAAGCAGTGCGTTTTCTGTTCGCCGTCCCATATCGTCCGAGGCAGTGGAAACTTCTTTCGGACGCGGTACTTGTCCACGGGTCCTAAGGGACGCCCACGGAGTTTCTCAGCCTCCTGGTAGTGCGCCTCGAGCCAGAGCGCCTGCAGCTTCGCGTGTGAGTCCTTATTGAATTTGTGGTTCTCGAGTATGTGGTAGAGCTCGCGGAAGTTTCCCGCGTGAAAGGCCACGACCGCCCGCGCGCGCAGGACAGACTCGTTCTTCCCGAGGACTTCACAGGCGGACGGCGCCACCGGGAGTGACCAGAGGAAGCGGCCGAGCCTCTCCACGTCGCCGCTCTCCTCGAGCGTCTCGCAGACCCCCGCGACCTGCTGGGGGCTGAAATTCAGGATGGGCAGCTGGAACATGGAGACTGCAATCTCTCTCTTCTTTTGGTCCTCCTGTCTGGGGTTGCTCCTCGACTGTCTCGCCCGTCTTTTTGTTCAGCGAGTCTGTCAGAAAACGGCAAAAGTTAACAGCCGTGTCTCAAAACGAGCTGAGGAGCGATGCCGTGCGGCAGGCTCAAGCAGCCTGAACGGCAAAATCTCTTCTTTGATTGAGTGTGAGCATAAAAAACTGGAAGCAAGGTGTTTTCTGAGGAGCAAAATAAAAGAACATTTAGCCCCTGCTGCCGCCGATGTTCTATTGGACTTGTCAGATTGGCTGCCTGGTTGCCATGGACACACGTCAATCACTGTCAGGTTTGCCAATCACGCGTGAAGCAGCACCAGATTTCAGCACCACCCAGCGCGCAACAGCGCCTTTCACTGAAAACGTCAAAGCGTCGTTTTGACCTTTACGTTTGTGCTCAGAGACGCTGAATGTAATGTTGTCATTTGCTAGAAAACTGGAAGCAACCCCCTCTGAGTCGTCGATAAAACGATAGGAAAGAGTGTCTGTTAAAATACAGAACGCACTGAAAGACATTAGTAAGACTTTCTATCAAAAGCATATGCAGTATAAATAATTACAAATGATTGGCTATTCAAAAGTTACACTTTTGAAAGACGTTTTGAAAACTAAATCTAAAAAATAAAAAATAAGTATAAACTTGATTTATGCTTCGAACCCGTCCCTCCAAATGAAGCTATGACATATCTGTGACGTTTCTGCGTTTAGGACCTCAGAAATGAAGCGCCAAACGTGATCACTATATAACTAGACTTTAAAAAAGAATTTTAATGAAGAAAATGCTCTCTCGTTAAAAAAATAATAATAATAAAACAAAAAGGAAAATGCCTGTCAATAAATTGACCTACGGCCATAAGCTGTCAAAAATTACAACATGCACATTTCGTCAGGAAGAAAAAACTCTATGAGGATGTAGACACAAATGTGCTGAAAATGTGGGTAGCACATCTTGTCATGCATGAAATAACTATCAGGATGAATTGGCACCATGGGTTAACATATCTTGTGCTGCAGCAATAACGCACAACGTCAACCCAAACATTACAAATGATGCGTATATAATATGGATAGGCTATGCTGGTAAGTAGGTCCAGTTTCAGTACACCTGTCCTCTGTTTTAAAATCACGCAGTTCGTCTTGTGCACGCTTAAATGATAGGTGGTTGGAGGTGTCTAGTTGGAGGTGTTCACAGATACACAAGTTCAACTAAAAGTGCTTTTGAATGTTTTATATGAAGGCTGATCCAGGCAGGTACAGACTTGTTCTTCTATTGTCTCAGCAATGTTGTCATGATGCGCCTCGGAATCAGAATGCCCATAGGATCTTAATACACCTTATATACTAATAAAAATTATGCACGCGTGGAACGTGTTTAAACTGGCATCCTGGATTCATATTGTGCATGACAGGAAACCAATGCAATGAACAAAACGTTATTATTATACAATAACTTTCTCTTTATGCAATAACCTTTGTTGTACTGTAAAGCCATTGAGCACAGTCATATTAGAAAGAAAGACAGCTAGTCAAAAATAGACCACACAAAGATATCCAGCCTAATTTAATCCAGGCGGAGGATCTTAGAGTGTTTGGCAACAGTGTTAATCAATTATCCATGGGCTCGAGCAGGTTAACGCCACACAGTAATGTCGTGACAGTTGGCCGTAATGAGAGGTAGACACAGTAAGGCGATTAAAGCGTCAAGTTAATCCACCTCATTACAATTTTTAACGCCGACCATTAAAATAACTAAAAACAAAGAATTTGCGACCCAATGCATATGCGCCTTGGAGACAAGATTTGGGAAAACCATTGGATAAGCAGCGGTGCTGAAATATTTACAATTCTGTAAATTTTTCATACACTATGACATACCTCAACACAGGGAATATTTTTCTACTAAGTCACCCAGTAAATAATACATCGGCTTTTGATATCATTCCAAGACTCTTGTCAATAAATAATCACTTTGAAAACATGAACTTTATAAGAAAGGTTGTAGGGGGAGGTTGTGTTGTCAAACAATCCATTACTCTTTAAAATAACCGTCATTTCAGATTGTCAAATTGTTTTCAAACATCAATTGTCCCTGCTTAAACACAAAATGAGACATTTAGCCACGGTAGTTATCGCGGAAATTAAGTAAATAAAATCAAACGACTCCTCGCTTTTGCTTGTGCTCCGTAACTTTAGCGGCGATGCGCGAGCCCGGGATGGAGCGCGCACGAGCTGAATAATAAGGATTGCACACATAATGTAATGCCTGACACCGCTATCCCTGAACGACTGAGAGAGAAAGAGAGAGAGAGAGTAAAGATAAGGAGTGACACGCATACAAAGAGTTCTGTTATCTGCTTGTTCTCAAAAACAGAGAGATACACAAATAACCGATAAATTCTTTAAATTCTTAATTTTTAAGCTCCGCCATTCACCCAAAAAATAGTGACATTTCTGCATTTAGCTGATGCTTTTATCCAAAGTGACATTCAAGGCACGTTGCATTTAAGATACAGGCCTACGTGTGTTCCCTGCATCAAACCCATGACCTTGGTGTGGCTAGCGCCATGTTCTTTCTACTATTTAGATACAGAAGTATTTAAAAAAATACTAGAACATAAATAACATAAAAGATATAACATATAAAACGTAGGCATTAATGATATCTGACTAGATTATTTTTTGCACAATGTCAGAGCATTAGTTCTAAGTTAAGAAGCTTGTCTATACTGATGTCTGAGTGCAGATGAAAGGTTTACACGCACATGCAGTTTAACCATTCCTGTGAATTTTTTACTTGTAAAAGTACTTGAGGTACTAGTTCCTCAATTGTCTTCAGGAAACCTTCTAGGTACACTTTAGGGCAGTTCTTAGAGAAATGTGCAAAGCTGAACCCAAAAGGTCCTTGCAAGAATTCTGATTACTGGCCCTTATCTAACCCCTTCACAAGAGAAGGACTTTGAAAATATATTGATGAAATTACTTAAATAAGCAACAGGTTAGTGTTGCAGTCTGGCCAACCACATAAAGGCCTATTGCTTTTAGCATCTTTTCATTTTTACAGTGGCAAAATTATTAGATATAACCATGATTTGCTTATTTTCATGCTTTACACATAATGCATCATTGTCTGTGTTATGGATTCTAATTTTTATTTTAACAATGCTAAGAGATTATTGCATTTTATAACTGTATATTAAACAGGCAGAGGCCATTAGAGCAGTGCCGATCGAAACTCTTCTTCATTCAAGATGCATAAGTTCAGGAGAGAAACTTTACTAGATTCAGACAAATACTCTGCTGTTCACTAGTTTGGGCTCAGTAATATATATTTTTTTAAAACATTACTTTTACTCAGCAAGAATGCATTACGTTGCTCTGAAGTGACAGTAAATACATTTATAATGTTGCAAAATATTTACATTTCAAATAAATACTGTTCTTTTGAGCTGTCTATTCATCAAACTATCCTGAAGAAATTTATCATGGTTTCCACAGAAATATCAGGCAGCACAACCATTTCAAAAATGCTTTAAAAGAAATAAATACTTTTATTCGGCAAGGTGACAGGAAAGACATTAACATTGTTTGTTTGTTTTTAGTAATATATCATCAATATAAAATAAATTCTTTCTATTTATCTTGAAAAAAAATCCAGCAAAATATTAACCAGCACAACTGTTGTCAACATTGATAATAATTAACATTTTTTCTTGAGGATTCTACAGGCTCATGTGACACTGAAGACTGATATAATGACTACTGAAAATTCAGCTTTGCATCACAGGAATAAATTACATTTTAGGACATGGTACATATTATTACTACCACCATTCTGCATACCAGAGGCCTTTTGAAACCATGTTCTCGCTGTCAAACAGTGCTTTGCTTTAGACAGAAAGCACGCACACACATTAGAGAAATGCCATCCACTTTGTTGTCGTCTCAGCTGGTTGAGGCCAAACGCTGGATGACTCCTATAGGCCAGGGATTTACATTCTAATTAAGATATCATGTCTGGCAGAGATGGAGTGGCTTGCTAATACTCCACTGGCCCAGATAATAGCAAACGAATGAGGGATTCAATTAAATAAAGTCTTTGCTTGCTTTAGTACATACACAACCCTGATGAGTTACAGACCTCTGCGAGTGTGTGGGTGTGTCTTTATGACAGATCGGTGTCCAGCCATGGCATTGTCCCGTTTGGATGTAATCTGGGATTTGTGGTAACAGAGAAGACCTCTTATCCTATGACCCTTCTGGCTTATCCTGCTCCCTCTCTCTCTCTCTGTTATCCAGCAGCAGGACAGGGATAACACAACAGGATCCCTCAGACATCCGGTTTATTTTTTTATCATTCAGTTTGTCATTTTTTAAACAGTCTTATGCTGTAAGATATATTGCAGCAACATAATTGCAAAATAATATAGACCACATGACTATACATGTAACACATGTAACACACGGACATAGACACATTCATGTGTGAAGTCTGGGTACAACAAAAAGTGTCACAAAAAATGCACAACAGTCGCTAATGTTGCTAACTACTGCTGGAATCCCCCTTTTAGCATTTTGATTTGCATTACAGAAATTAAACACAGACAAAACAACAACCCTTGGCTTTTAAACCCCACAATGCAATATCTAGTCCATCACAGACACAAATGAGACAGCCATTTTTGGTCTACATTAACTGTTACCTAGCAACCAGAAACACCAGCGCTGGAGAAGCTCCACTTACCCCGATCTAAAAACCACTGCTCAGTCACAACGCTTGGATGACTTATGCTGACGTATGGGGTCTTCAAATCTTTATATCTTATTTATCTAAGGGAGTTTTTGAATTCTAATGGACTAAAATGCATGATTCGATTAAATTAAAGAATTTATCCAAGCTATTTTTTGTATTTGTATTACATTCAAGAAGAAAAAAAGAAAATTCAGAACACAATAGCTAGTGTCTAAACAGTCATGCTAAAAGATATCTGTTACATTTTAATGCAATCCTGATAGTCTGCAGAGTCAGTTTAGTCTGATCTGAAGCGCATTGATTTATTTCTTTAGTGTCATTCTGGCAACTGCCAAGACTAGAAAAAGCATTTATACACACACATAAAGGCTAATGACTAACATTACACTTCAGTGTGCACAATGTCCTTTTTTATCACCAACTAATTATTAATAACTTCAGAAAAACATTTTGTGACAAAATGTATGAAGAACCATCCTAAAAGCAGAAGATATTAACATAGAACTTTCTTTAGCAGCATTAACAGACCATCTGATGCATATATAATCTATTAAAAAATGTTCTTACATGTTTGAACATCTTCTATGGACTGCTGTAACATTATATGAATATTTTCCCCCATGTTTTTCTCTTATTGTAGCCTATTTTTATGCCAATTTTCAGTATAAAAACTTTCAAATATAAAAATAATAAGTTGAATGTAAGAAATAAAGCCATATGAGATGTAAAGTTCAATAATAATAAAATAAATGACATAAAAAGTAATAATTCTAATATTATTATATACTAATATGCTTTTTATTATTTTTCTTTATCTAAAAGCTTTGGACAGAACGTCCTCTAAACGGTACATGAAAATAAAATAGTTAAATAAAATGATATAAAACAATAAAAAAAACAATATTACATATATAATAGTTTGTTCAAAAACATGGACAACTTTTACACATTAATCAAAGATGAAATGCTGATAAATCATTGCACTATGATCTCTAAAATAACACATTTGATTAAACAGGGCAACATAACAGTCAGACATATGGATGTCTGATGCCGCTGTGCTTTTCAGAGAAATAAATAATCTCTGCCTCTGCCACCATACATGCTGAATGGCATCTGATAGTAGATAAACAGACTTTTCTGTTGCTGAATGAGCTCAGCTACACGGCTTAGAGACTGCGCGTGTGTGTGTGTGTTGATGACAATGTCAGCCGTGTGTGTGTCAGGGGGATGTTTACGGCTGGGCGTGATCTCTGTACTCAGGGCGTATGTCAAATGCCAATCTGACACTTTTGATTTTCATGAGAAAGATCTGGGAACTGCACGAGTGTGTGCTGGAGAGCCACACAGACTTGGTTGTCTCAAGGCAGATCATTCACTGGTCATTGGTGACAGGTATGTGTCCAAATTACTGAGCTAAAGGAGAAGAGACAAAGAGAAACAGGTCATCTTTCTAAGAAAATTACATGTGTGTGTGGCAGTGATGATGCAGTGATTCTGACAACTAGTGACAGCAGAGAGTCATCTCACTTTGACTCCCAGCAGGCACACACACACACAGCAGTGAGTAAATGTGGCGTGTGGCTGCACTAGGTCTTCTGATCGTCTGCTCTCTGTCCTCTGAGTGCAGTCAGGGGATGGTGCTGCACTGTGATACTCTTGCAGTGAGTGACTCATAAATCTGACATCAAGCCTTAAGCCCTGGAGCAAAGAACAATGTACTAGATTTAGCTTTTCTCGGTCTCACTCTCGGTAGCTCTCCTAGAGGGTTTGTCTTTAGTTGAGTGAGTTTGTCCAAGACAGTTTATCCTCGTAAAGAAATACAGGTTAATCTTTTTAGCCAATCAACTAAAAAGACAAAGCCATCTGTTATGGGGTTATTTTAAAGTTCAGCAATCACTTAATAATGCCATTACCCCAAAATACACATGTCTGTGTTTGTGTCTTGGCGGAGACTTTCCATTGACTTCTGCTGAGACAATGATATTAATTCTTAAACTGACTCACATAAAAAGCAAGAAAGTGAGAAATAAAGATAACGATGATGAGAAAATGAATTACAGGTGGTCGTAATATGAATGAATTTCACATACACACACTAACACACACACACACACACAAATAATTAAATTAAGTAAAAACAAATAATACGAAAAAATAATTAAAATATATCAAATAAAAATTTTATTATACCTTCCTGTTTTGGCCCCCATCTGTCTCAGGATTTAACATGCACACAGTTTAAAAGTTTTGATTAAATAAGATCTTTTTTTTTTAAAGAAATTAATACTTTTACTAAGTGAGGTGACAGTAAAAACATTTCCATTATTTTTTTTTTTAAATAACATAGTTAATAAATGATATGCTTTCAAACTTTGTATTCATCAAAGGATATTTGATCTAAAAATCTAAATACTAAACAGCACAACTATTTTTACATTATAACAACATATTATAATGATTTCTGAGGGAACGTGTGATAGGCGACTAATTAAAGAAGACCTATTAAAAAAAAAATTCAACTTTCCCACCCAAAGAGTCAATGACTTGTTATAGCATTAAATAAGAAAATAGTTATTTTAAATAGTAATAATATTTCATATTACTGATTTGACTGTTTTGATCAAATAAACAGAGCCTTGGTGAGTATAAAAGACTTCTTACAAAAACGTTTAAATATTTCCAACCCCAAACTTTTGAAAGGTAGGGTAGCGACTTGGACAACAAAGACAGGAATGACAGACAACTATCCCTCTAAAATAAAAATTTGGTTATGCTGTGGCTTCATGAGCTTGCTGATAAGTTTAGTACTGCTTTTTAACCTTTGTTATTTTTAACTACATTTAACATAGTAAATGGAAAAAAAAACATTTACCAGATAAAATAGAATTAAAAAAAAATAATAAAGAATCTGGAGATATGGAGCTAGCACATCAATAGAGGTATCAATAGAGGTTTGCCTGGGACAAATATCAGTTCTATAAATTTTACACAAATATATGTGAATAGACATCGAGCTTTCATTCAGAATCACTTCAGTAACAATGAAACAGAATACAGTAGCGATGACCCTTAATATTCTGGTTCTATGTTTTCCTGTGAACCTTTTAATCAGTTAAACATTTTAGAAAGACAGGTTTTAGCTTTAAAAACCGGGCCCTGACTTGAGCACTTGTCTGTCAGTCACCTAGCAACAAGTCCTCCCCACAAATGCACCATCCTGCGTCTCTCTCAGCTTCCCGGCCTGCTGAGAAGGGTCTGAGTCTGTCTATGTGTGTGTGTGTAGTGTTTTGGGGGCTGTCGAGTTCACAGTACTCTACTCCCTATTGACCAGGAAGTCCTTTCTCTGAGGAGCGCACAATACCAAAAGAGACAAAGCAGCCAGGAAAGAGGACAGTCCCTGAAAAACACTCACACACAGAGTCCCTCACAATCATACGCACGCTCTCGCGTAAGAAGCATATCCCAAGGAAACACACGCACAAACACAGCAGACCTCCCCAAAAACACGGGGCCTCTGCCTTTGTCTGGCAGCCTAATGAAAATGATGTTCTTTTTCTATTTGGAGCTTGTTAAGGCTCACAGACTCTTTCACTTTGCTCCCGCTCTCACTCCAATCCCCCACCTGCCCTATGCTACACGGAGGTGAAGGCAAATACCGCGGAACAGATGAGGACGCTTCAATATGTGTGTGTGTGGGTGATGCTTTTTCAGAATAAAGCGTTCTGTGACAAAAAAAAAAAAATATATAAATATATATACACACACACCTCAAGATCAGCCAAGGGCCTTTGCATAGGAATGTCAGTGGCCTGTAGCAGAACCACGTTTTAATAATGAAAAAAAACTCTTAGAAACAAGTAAACCTCTGGAAAAGCATGTTAGACTTTCTGTTTCTTCTAACCTTTCTGGCTTAAGTTTTCATGCTCTTCGCTGAAGCTGCTGACCTTGACTGCCCGCACAAGAATACGGTTTCATTTTAGATTTGCTGTCATTTTGAACAGTGACCTACGCAGATACATACCAGGGAAGTACATATCAGAGACGGCATACACGGCGATGAAAGGAATGTTTCTGAGGTGAAGGCCACTCAGCGTTGAAGCAAAGCTATAAATGTTGTGGACCTTTAATAAAGGCTGCTGAAGACATTTTAACAGAGCGTGGCTGATGGATGTTTTTTATCCATTACATAAAAAAATTCCTTCTGTTTTGGATCCATAACAAATATTTACTACAGCTATTTCTGATATTTCTGAATGCTCACAAGGGAGAAAAAATGTTTATGTTGGGCTCTGCTTTGGTAATAAGTTGACTTAAGGGTCTAAAATGGGAACTTTGTCATTGTTGTTATCTGGGGATTCCTAGGCAGATTTAATCCCAAACATTTCTGTCATGTTTATGTTGTTTCAGAGCTTTACAATAAAGACGGCTTAAGTAGAGAGATTAGATCTGAACCTGCTTCGACCTGCTTCTTCAGTGCCACAAACACCTGACAGCTAGACGACCCTAAACTTCATGGTAAAATTCATCAGGGTAATCTAAACCACAGAGTAAAATACGTCAGAGTAAATAGGCTACCTAACCTAAGAATTAAATTTCTTCAGTGAGTCCAAAAACTCCCTAAAACTGACTTCTTTAGATTTGCATAGGCCTACTGTCTCCAGCATTTAAAACAATATTTGTAAGAAATGTTAGGTTATTTAGGCTATCTTTAAAATGCTTAATGAGTTGTAGCTATATAAAATGTACATAATTTGGTCAAATTAGTTTGTCATTTGTGTTAAATAATATCGCCATATACATATAAATCTGCTTGACCTTCCGAGACAAAATATTCTGAACATTTTTTTAAACAATTAGGCCACATTACAAGAAAACTGGAATAATAAAGAAAAGAAAAAAAACATTAATAGTCTACGTTAATGTTAAACACATTAACCTTGACAAAGAATAGACAAAAAACAGCAACAAAATATCAAGTCGTCAACAAACCGAGAAAAAAAAAAAAGATTTTAAGTAGACATAATAATTAGTGTAGCCTAATTGTAAAAGATTCAGTGAAACAGACGATTTAATGCATGTATTAGTTTGTGTGGAGAAGCGGCTACACTGATGGTGTTTTTGAGAAAGATTTATTATAATTTTGACACGAACCTCTCATAGTCTATCCGTTTACCATTATTAGCACTTATTCTGGTGTAAAGCCTGGCCAGGCCTTATACAGATCTGCTGAAGGTAGGCTACACCAAAGAAACTCTTTATAACTACATTCACATACGCCTATGTATACGGTCAAATTTAATGATTTAACAGACAAATAAAAATATTAAGCAACACATTTATCTATCTAAAACATTATTTCTTACCTTAACAACAAACTGGGCTCTCATTCTTCATACTTTAATACGGAAGGTGCTTTGAATGTGCATGTCTGCTTCACTCAGAATGGTAATTGGAGGCGGTTGAACCGCGAGCCGTAAATCAACAACCTTCAAGTAGAAAAACGTCCTCTTCATAATTGGGCACCGAGCTATTGTGAACCGCGGGGGTTTGTCAGACCACCCAAAGTAGCGCTTCCTCCCTCCGGGCTGCTGTGGGACAATAGCGGGCCACTCGAACCGGCCACGCACGGGAACACTAGAATGAGGCCTGACAAGAAACAAGAAGTCTTCACTTATTAAAATGCTTCAGTAGGGTTGTGCTGTCCATTTAGAACGCGTCACGAGCGACGGAGATTTCTGCTGTTATCTCAGTTTAAAGCGTAGGCTACAATTAAAATTATGGGGACTGCAGAAAATACAAGTAAAACAAACAACACTTAATTTTTTTTCTGAAAGTCCTTTTTTTTTTCAAATTGGTGTTTCTGGAAAAGTTGAAAAAGTTTTGAAACTTGAAAGTAAAAAAAATAAAAAATCCACATCATGTGTCTAAAAGAGTAAGCTAATTAAAAAAGGTCAGAGTGATTTAAACTGAAGTATTCAAATTAACAAACTTTCATTTTTGAATCACGCTTACGAGCTGGTAAAAGGTTTTCAACTGGAAATACGTCGTTCTAAAATATTAGTTTTCTTAATTAATAATGAATCTGCTTTTTCATGAATATACCAGAAAAATTAAAAACATTCTAAAAGATATGAGGTGACCCTCCCTCTCCTCCCAATAATACGGCCTCACCAAACATTCCAAAGTGAAAAGCAAAAGCGCTGCTGTGAATTATTCCCAGCAGGCAAATTAAATCACCTTTGACTATGAGAACATATTCTAAAAATTCACATTTAAAGTTGCTGAATTGAAGGTGAAGTTGTGTTCACCTCCTCTTATCCAGCATTTTTTGCTTTATTAATCTGGATCCATTAAAGTCACAACCCGAAATAATTGCTGCCCTTTCCTATTGAATTCAAATTTTATAGTATTTGCCTGCCGATTAAACCAAAACAACAGGGTTTTTAGAAACAGCTTCAAAAGACATCCCCAGAGCTGAAAACCTATATTTAAAAAGGAATCTATGTTAACAATACAGTTAAATCTATAGGGCCAGGCAAACAGCGTGTCAGATGACTTTAATGAATGCGTGTCCTTCACCTGCATGCTCTGGAAACAGAGACAAGCAAAAAGAAAGGTGCAGAGATTAACTGGTTCATTCCTGCCATGTGACCGGCTGTGTAGACTTTATGAACTGCATGCAGCTCTGCATGAAACTTATAAAACTAACAGGATGTAAGCTACTTATCAAAAAGTGGTCCAGTGCACAACTTGCCCCACGAGTTCATGTTCAAAATTACACAGTGGGGACAGCATTTTTACTGTTTTTTCAAATATATCATTTAATAATCCATGATATTACCAAATTATTCACACAGATTTTATACATGTATGACATTTTTTAAGAGCCATACAAATTTGCATTTACAAAATTTTAGCTGCTATATAGGAAATATAAATTAAAAAAATAAAAATTGCTGAAATTATTACTGATAAGCTTACCTATTTTCATATGCATCTCTTAGTCACGTGAAGTGTACGATGGGTGCTTCTTAAATATATTACATTTGCAGTAGATCAGGACCACAAAACTTACCCAAGTTCTCCCATCCAGTGATTAAATTTCAGTTTTATTAACGTTACAAATTATATCTTGAACTACAGAAACACAAAATCGAACTTTCACTTCTGTTAGTTACTTAGTGCCTTTAGAAAAAGCATCAGTTAAAAGACAAATTATTAATCTAAATTATTAAAGTGCAGTTCACTTGCATTATAAAATAATTTTTATTTATCATTTAGCCAGTTTGTGTTACGAACATTCTATCTGACAACAATCCATTTTGTCCACACACTGTCATTCAGCTGTAAATGTTGCCCTCTCTCTTCTTATTTTTACTTCCTTGCAGTTACTTTCTGAATTACGTCTTTGTGTCTCTGTTGGCTCAAGAATCGTGCCAGGCAGGATGTCTTCACAGGGCACCATTTACATATTTACCAACAAGCCCTTACGCTCTCGTGTATAATGCCAAATCAACAAGGGTGATTTGCCAAATAATCTCTCCTTCTATTTCTTTCCTTCCCTCTGCCACATCCCTTCTTCCAAATGGCAAACTGAAGCAGGAGACATCCCACTGTGCAACTGAAAGACAAACTTAAAGCACCATTGTCACTGGTCAAAGTGGCACCTGTTCAACAACGAAAAAAAACAGACGGAGAGAAGGAGAGAGAGGGGTAGGCAGTCTCTTACAAAATCCAGCAATATGTATGAATCAAGAGGCATTATGAGTCACATCAAAATCTATGAAAGTTCATTTAATAACACAGTCTGACAGGATTCTTCTCGCTCATATTCTGTCTTTGCTCTTGTGAGAGACGCTTTCCTACAGCCATCAAGCACGAGATGCCACTTTAATCTGCAACTGAGAGCTGATATATGGTGTCTATGTGTGTGTCTGACTTGAAATGCCACGATGAGGGAACTTCACACCTCAGGGTGTCAGTAAAACTGAACAGTGACCTTTACTGAGAATCACATTCACCCTGAGTGTGTGTGCATGTGTGTGTACTGTAAAAACAGAATATGTGCAGTTGTTACCTTAGGGATCTATCTACCTAATACGACTCCTAGAATGAACTTTTGTTTGTGTAATTCAATACAGCCAGGAAGACAAACAATAATATTTTGACAGAATGCTGTTTTTAAATCTTTATTAGGTTTTTAAATATTCAGCACCATACAGAAGGAGGAAAGTCTAGAACCTCTGATAAATTAAAGCCAACTTCAAAGATTCTCGAGACATGGGAAAAAACAAAGAACATAAAGTATAGATATTTTAAATTTGGTTCAAGATGTTTAGATGTATTTATTTAGTAATTTAGTTTAGTTAGCAATTAGTTTTCTCACCCACAAGAGTGGGTTTTCACATCATTTAATATGGATCAAGTATTTCAGAATAAAATGTTAAATAGTCAAATATCCTCAACATTCACTTTAATAAATGTAAGATTAGAGAAAAACTTTAAGATCTGAGAAAATCTAGATTTTAAAAAAAATCTCTAAATTTACGAAAATCTAAGACTAACGCACCAAATTTTTCTTATTACATATTAATAAATGCATTGAAAACAGTAGCCATTTTTCAGGGTGGTAAAATATTAAGGACCTTTTAAAATTAAGGAAGTTATTTAAAAATCCAAAACAATATACTTTACAATTTGCACCACATTTATCAGTTGTGACAGACAGTTGAGTGGAACATAAGTGCAAAAACATAAAATAACTTAAATATACATATATAAAGACATCAAGTCTGTATAATGCAGAACTAAACACACTCTTACTTTTTCTTTATTATCTAATGGCAGGTCAAGTACATTTTGTGCTATGTCTCAAAAATCAGACGCCTTTAAATCAGAATATGACTTTTATGAGAAACTGGAACAGTGTGAGTCTCCACCTGCACTTTGAGTTTAGAAAGGGACAAAAAAAACCTGAATCAATATGACGGCCATCCACTGCTCTAGTTGAATTATAAAATCACACAGCAGGATCCGTCTGCGGCCAACCTGGTTCGTTGTAAAGTAACTGAATCCCTCTGAGGTAATCAGTACCATCAGCACCAATGAAAAGCTCTCTGAAGAGTTTGACTGTGGACTGGTCCCTTCAGAAGCGCCACGTCTCTTCTCTGATGATTAGGAACTGTGGTGCCGTGTGCTCTCATTACAACAACACAAAGCAGCATCACAACAAGCGCCTGCTATCAAACTCAGCAGTAATCTGCCTGTCGACCTTGTTTCATTGTCTATGCATCATTGTTCCCAGATTTATGGACACTTAGTGCATTGGCGATGCAATAAGAGGCCTGTTCCACGTTCATTATAAAGAGGATCTTTTGTTTTCATGGTATACATCATAACATGTGTACCATCAAATAATGAAGACAGTCACCTTTGGTGGAAAATGATACATACACTACAGTTTCAAAATTTGGGGTTAGTAAGATTATTTTAAAAGAAAAAAATATTTTTATTTGACAAGGATTCACTTCATACTGTTCTTTTTAACTTTCTATTTATCAAAAAAAAAAAAAAAAGAAAAAAAAAACACCCTGAAAAAATGTAACAGTTTCCACAAAAAAGTCAACTAAAAGTAAAAAAAAAAAAAAAAGCAAGACTAAATTGATAAATTCTTAAACTTTGAATTATTATTAATTATAATATTATTTTATAATAGTACTGTCTTTACTGTTTTGTAAATCAAATAAATTGACCATAACAGACTTCTTTCAAAAACATTTAAAAATCTTGCAGACCCCAAATATTTGATGGGTAGTATGCATATCTTCCTGAAAGACATCAAGTTTAGATTAAACTTACGATTATGATATACTCAGTGAGACTATATATATTCAGTAAAATGCTAAAAACAACCATCACAGAGACGCAAAACTACTTGTGCGTGTGCCGAACAACAGGATGCTCATTCCAGAGAACTTCTAAAGCTATCGTCTCCAAGTAAGCAATATTAGCAATATAATATTAGTTTCATAAATCACCCTGTGAGGTTCACGAAAAAGACTCAAAGTAGTGATCCTTTTTCCTACCCTTTTTTCAGTATGCAAATACACGGGATAAGACTAAAAAGCTAACTTATATTCATTAGATGCAAGGGAATTCTTGTTCATATAATCTATTCCGTACATAAAAAGTCTTAAAAGCATAAACAGGAAAAGCGAGAGAAGTAAGGAGAAAAGTGGAGGGCTTGCACTGCATCTAGCTGAAACCTCTGAAGAAAAGGATGTCTGGATCCTGGAGGAGAAGAATAGAGAGAATTGACTACAGAAATGCACAGGCCACTTTCAGAAGAGCACAACAGAGCATGCTAAGGTTCACAATACAAACTCAGCACCCAGTCAAAGCAAATTCATACAAATAAAAAACCTCAAACCTTTACAAAGCAAGTTAAAAACACACCCAAGAGCATTTAATTTAAGGTTTAAAGAAAAAAGAGCTAATTTAGCTACATTGCTTCACACAGCAGTACTCTCCGGTGACTGAGAATGACAGAGGAAGTAAGAGAAATACACACAATGCATACAGCAAAATAGAGCGAAAACTGTTGAGAGAAGTATGAGAGAATATGAAAGAAGAGACACAAAAGAGAACAGAGGTGTAATAGCAGAGTCAATATTATCTGTTATCGACTGGCTGAGCTGTTTTGTATGTCTGTGATGAATCCGTGCAGCTGCAGCAGAGGAATACAACTCTCTCTTGCAAACATACACATTCACACACAGTATAACAAGAAAAACAGACTGCATCGGGTCAACAGGCCTGAAACATGTTCGGACGTCCTCTAAGACACTTGTGCCAAACAGGCAGGATGTGGTGAAGAGTCATCAGTTCAGCTTCATTTTCTGCAATCTACTGCTGTCTATAATTATATTGGGAGCAAAAATGCTGTATAAACGCACTGAAAATTTCTCTTCTCATCATAGTACTATACACTACTGGTTTAAAGACACTAGCTGTCAACTTTTATGAGTCTATATAGACTCATAGACTATAAACTATTATTCAAAGGATATCAAACATTCAATGCACTTGTTTTCAATTGCCATGTGTCTTTTCTGCGCAAGGTTGTTGTGTTCAGAATGACTTGATGGTCCGGTGGTGTGTGACCTTCCATCATTTAAAGAAAGATGCCCAGGTTTTCTTTTGTAACCACTTAAACATTCTGCATGAGATTGATCCATAAAAGTCATATGTGACCTTAGATCCACAAAACCAGTCTCAAGTCACTGGAGTGTATTTGTAGCATTAGCCAAAAATACACTGTATGGATCAAATTATTGTTTTTTTTTATATATGGAAAAAATAATTAGAATATTAAGTAAAGATCATATTCCATTAAGATATTTTGTAAATTAAAGTCTCTTTTAAATACATTTCTGTCTTTTAGATCCTAGGTGAATGTTTACCATACAATACCTACTTTAGCAGCACTCACTGGTACGCATACAAAATGTAATTTTATCAGAGCTAGATTTATGTTTACTTTAGATTAGATTAGAGAGGATCAGATATTAAAATCCATTTCGCTGTATTTAATTTTAAGTAGTCTGTTCTTGACTGACTTTGGTTTTAACAGTGGCTTCACTTCATAGTCTCTTTATTCTAAACTGGTTTTGATGGTGGCCTTCACTTCCTAGTCACATCCTTTTATTCAACTCACACTGCCCCCACCTGGCTGCTTAAAGACAAAATAGTTAAAAAGTAGAACTTTTCAGATCTATTATTTAGAATCACCTGAATAGGTACATTACACGTGATAAGTAACTACAATTAAAATTTGCCTAAGAAGGTAAACTCCTGTTTTCAGCCCCTCAATTAAAAACACAGCAATCTTTAACAGTTTAAGAAATCTTTCCACTTCCAACCCCCCAATAATTTACCACTGTAAAGTCCTAAAGATTAGGCTCAAAAGATGTATATTTGCTTTCCTATTTCAAGACTGATGTAAAAATGAGACATCAATACTCATATTACAAATTCATCAACATATGAAAGGTAAATGAAAAATCTGTTAAATAGAGACCAGCCATTCATCTCTAAAATTAAAGTGTTTTAATAATTTCAAGGACACTGTGGTCAAGTTATAACAAATTCTGTAGCTGGCTCCTAATTATAAAACGGGAAATATGACTGTGACTGAAATGCTGTTAGCATTATATGACTCATATTTATGGTCTCTGTTGCTCTGAAATGAAAATAAACAGTATATTTTATATAAATTTGAGCACTTTTCCCCCTCATTTGAAACTGAATTTCATCTAATGCCGTCTTTCTTGATTGTGTGTTTTGATAATCATCAAAACAAAAAAACAACAGCCCTTCTTGTAAAGGCAACATAAAAACAATTACACAAATATTTTTTCAAATAAAATAGGTTTATTTCCAGTCTGAAAAGATTAAAACAACAAAAATGGACAGTGGAACAGTTAAAGGATGACCAGTGGGTCACAGTGGGTTACAGGGAGGAGAGATTATCCTTGATTATTCACTTCATTTTGTGTACATATTTATAAATGAATACAAATATACATATCAATTGTTTAACAAAAATAGCTTAGCTTATGAGGACAGCAGATGACTGAAATCAGCAAAAATAATCCTGTTGGGGTAGGAGGTGGGGATTTCACCAGAGTAAAATACCATGTGTCTATGAGAACATCTGAGGCCGAACCACTGAATTCCACACCGTGCTATAAAATTTAGTTCCCTTTAGCACAAAACTGTGGTGTGTTTGCATACAGAGCTCTGTAATATATGAGTAAAGCCCAAGGGTTTGGGGGTGGGGTTTTGCAGGAGGCATTAAGGCTGCATTAATCACTTGGTTTATACATTAGAAGGCAGGTCCGGATAATTCATCTGAAATGAGCTACCAAGCTAACACTACAGAGCTGGAGACCACAGAAATAGGATTTCAGAGCAGAAACCTAAAATAAGGGGCATCAAAGGGTTTGAGATGCATATTTAGCAAAAGATCTACGCGCAATTAACAAATGTGGCGGTTTGTGTCATTTGAATTCCTTGCAAAATGCCCTTGTCAACTTCAGTGACAAGACTTAGTAAAAACACATTCAGAAACATCTCTAACATCTATAACTGGGCTTGTATGTTTCACTCTAAGCCATAACCTCTCCTCACTTAATAGACCTGTGCTTATGACCATCTCGCAACCAAAAAAAAAAAAAAAAAAACCATCTTAAAGTCTTACAAACAAAGGAGGAGAATCTTTTTAACAGCAGTTCACGAATCTCAAAACTGCATTTACAACAAATCGCTTCTTACTAAACGAGTCACATACTTTGTTAGTTCATACAAGTGATTTTTAAGACCGTATAAGACCAAGCTGAGGGTTAAGCAAGCCAACAGCATCCTATTAAGAGTTGTCGCTCCTCGTGTTAACATTCCTAAAGTGATTCCACGTAGCTTTGCGGATCCAAAAAAGCTTAAAGACACATGAACATATCTTGGCCTCTAAGACCATCCTAAAACATCCTGTTAATTTTAGATTTATTTCGTAAATCTCCTATTACACAACATTCCAGCTTCCACTGGGGAAAACACAGAGCTCACCATTCCACACACAAACACCACGATCTTTATGCCTGTGTTATAACACAAGCCGAAAGCATAGAGGATACAGGGAGATTTTTCCGTTTACATTAGCTATACACTGTTAGATTGTCATTTTGTTACAATATTAGTTTCATAAATCACCCTGTGAGGTTCACGAAAAAGACTCAAAGTAGTGATCCTTTTACCTACCCTTTTTTCAGTATGCAAATACACGGGATAAGACTAAAAAGCTAACTTATATTCATTAGATGCAAGGGAATTCTTGTTCATATAATCTATTCCGTACATAAAATTTAGTTTGGGAAGGTAAGGACGAAGGGGGTGATTTTACCATGTCACGTTTCAGACAATCAGGACAAATTAACAAGAGACAATCTCTCTGAAAAAATACAATTAAATTAATTCAGAACTATGTTACATACAGCATTGGGGGGAGGAAAGGTGTGGGAGAATGTTAACTAAAGGCATTCAAATGAATGAACGAATGATTCAATCACACACTTTAGCAGCAAACAGTACTCTGTTGCGCTCCCTATTGGTCAGAGGAACACATGCAGGCTCTGGCCTAAACCAGGCCAGCTCAATGCATCACACTGTATTTGTTCTTTGAAAAAAAGAGAGAGAAAGACAGAAAAATCACCACATCCAACAAAAAAGAAACAGATAACATAAATCAACATGAGATGAAGCGAATGGTTTAAGTAGAAGAAAAATCTGAACTGAGTGTTAATCTCAGAAAGCATTCACTCATCACTCTCTCAGCAGTGCGGATAGGTGATCGAGCGCTATAGTTAAAGCCTTATATTTTTGTGTCAAAAGCCTAAATATCCCCATTAAAACCCACATAATTTAAGCACAATAAACATGCAATCTCACACATCCATTCAGACCATAAGCACTGACAACCAAACACACACATAGACGCACTTAATAGGGCCTGTCCCAGTTCTGAGTGCTTCTTAACAATTACTTTTTTCCAGCAAGTGCAGGAGATCCTTTAAAATGCTTCTAGACCAACTTAAACTTAAAAATCAAGAGCTGCAGTAGTGCAGAACACTGTAGAGAAGAGTCCTAGTGTTGATGATAAAAGAGAGAATCAGGGTTAGCGCATCAGGTAACAGAATCACAAAATATATGCACTATGGAAATAGTTTGGTGGATCAAACATGCATCCTCTTACACACGCACACACACAACACGAACCATTGATTTCTCACTAGACTCACTCATTCTCTCACACACAACCGCACACACAATTTCAGCTTAGTTTAAGTTAAAGCAATTTCCTAAAAAAAAAAAAGGGGGCGAAAATAAAATACCCACCCCAGAAAAAGAAAAACAGTAGTACTGAGAGAACATAATGATTACTGTCATCTGTGCTGTGAGATTTACAAAAAAGCTTACTGTACTGTGCTGTGAGCCCGTATCATTTACCCGTTTCACTTAAAAAGTAACAATACAAAAAGTTATATTTTGTAAAAAAAAAAAAAAAAAAACAAAGAAGTGAAAGGAAAGCAGATGAGAGGCAGATGTGTTGGGCTTCAGCGGTTGGAGAGGAAACAAAAGCAGGCAGGGCAATAAAGGTTTGCCTTTTTTTCTTTTTTTTTTATAAACTTAAAACTAAAGCTGCATTTGATACAGGCTTTTCTTTGTACAAGACAATTGCACTTCACAGAAATAAAAGCTGAAATATACAAACACACAAGGAAATGTGAATCAAATTAATTACACCAAAAACAAATTATTTAAAATGGAAAAAAAAAAAAAGTGTTGGATTTTTTTTAAGAGGGTGATGTTAAGGATAAAAGGATTTGGGGGAAAAGAGTGAATCGGGAAGAAGAGTATGCAGAAAATTTCCAGAAGGTACCATTGCCTAGCACTGAGAAGGAACGTTATGTGAACAAGGGGAGGGAGCCCTCATTCCCTTCCTCTTCTTCCGCCTCTTCTTCCTCCGAACAGTCCAGAGCAGCTGTGCTGGGCTGTGGTAGGGTTCTTGTGCAGGTTCTGTAGTAGTTGAGGGTTCTTGTGCAGGGTTCTGGTGCCGGGTCCTGTAGGAAATGTTGTTGTGCAGGGATCTGGAGGGTTGTAAACTCTGTGCAGTGTTTAAAGGGGGCAGGGCTACCACATGTCATCCGTGGATGCAGAGTCCTTGAATGGAGAGAGGAGGAGAGCAGCTTGTGAGATCTCACCAAGCTCCAACTGCCAACCACTCAGGAAAAAGCATGTTTGTGTGAGATACAGTATGAAACACAGGTGAAGATAAATCAGGAATGATTCTAGGAAATGTTGATGGAAATGACGGAGGGATCCAAATCTTGGGTTTAAATGGCCAAACTGATACGTTGATTGCAATTGGCAGAAATTACAGCACTTGATGCTGCTTGTGTGCCAACAGGCTATTTGGAGATTTTGCGGTGCATTAATCACTTGGTTAGAACGACAAACTAGACAAACAACAGACTTGAGACTCGCAAATGCAGGAATAGTTTTTTAAAAATGTTATAATTAAGCTAACTTTGTGATGCCGAAAGGTAGGCAATTATTACATAAATGTAGGCCTCTAAATTACATGGTTAAGATTTTTTTGTAATGAGTGTATAAACTACCATTCAAAAGTTTAAAAGGTTTTTCTTAAAGACACTGCTCACCAAGGCTGTATTTAATAAATCATTTATTTGATCATTTTAAAATATGAAAATACAGCAAAACAGTAACATTACCACATATTATTAAAACTTTTTTAAAATAAATGTTTTTTATGTTACATTGTATTTCATTCCTGTGATGGTGACACAGAATTTTAAGCAGCCTTTACTCAAGTCTTCAGTGTCACATGATCCTTCAGAAATCATTCTAATATGTTGACTTGGTGCTCAAGAAACATTTCTTATTACTATCCATGTTGACAACAGATGTAACACTTAATTTCTGTGGAAAGCATACTTTCATAGTCTTTGACTATCAGAAAGTTCAAAAGAACTGCATTAATTTGAAGTCTTTATTTACTTATTTTAAATCTAGCAGATTCCAAACTTTTGGATGGTAGTGTTTAGGTTTGTAAATACTGCTGTTTATTACTATTACTTAAGAGGATGCTTCCTTGGACTGGGAAAAAACACATACACTGAATAAGAAAATAATTATGAAAGTGATTGAAATATCCGTTTTGGCTATATCACAGTGCCCTATATTGATTATATACATATCTGGGTCCATTTTTGGTGATCGAAAAGATTTATTGTGGTTCTATTGTAATAGTTTCCCAAGTTCAGATTTGCTCAGGTATTGGACTAAAAATGCTGTGAGTGTGTTCCAATTCTAAGACAATTCAAATACAAGTCCTGTATTTGGAATATAAGCATTCAAGTCCCAACAGCCTCTCTGAGTCTACTTTACAGCACTTCACAGGAAACCTTTTAATTATTTTGTAGAACTGTAAACCATGTATATAAAAAAAGTCTTCCTCAGTAAAAACCTACAGGTTCCTATATGGGTGTACCCAATCCCAGCTATCTATGAGACTGCACCTAAAAGCAAAGCACCACCCCCCAAAAAAAAGAAAAATATCACCAATGTATCAAACAGCTTAAGCCCATCAATATGCACACCAACCAATCAGAGTTCACACTTAGCAGGCTGAACTGCCCCGTATAAACATAAATATGACAGGAATATGACATTAACAAATTATTAAATAAATATCAAAGAGAGGAAAACGGCAGACTGAAAATGAATTGTTCCACAGTTATTTTGGGAAGGTTTGAATTGGTTTGTAAAAATACATGTGAACTGGAAGAACAGCCTGAGGTGTGGCAGGTCAAGGTTGGTAGTCATGAAAAGCATCAGAATCAAGTGCTGAGTGCTGAAGTAAAGAGCACCCGAGGTGCCTGATTTTCAGTCAAGTCTATATGAAACAAAAACGGATATACACAATCAGTTTGTTGAAAATAATAAATAAAACACAAATCACAATGCATATGCCTCTAGGGATGCCAAAAGTATCTTTAGAAAGTCCATATTTGGATAGAATGAATAAATAAATATATATCCCCACTTGGGATATATATAAAATAAAGTAAAAATTTTTCTATGGCACTGGTAGCACCAAATGTCAACTTTTGTAAATTCTGCTTTAAAATGCCACTGTCATAAAAAGCAAATACACGACATGGTGAAACAGTAAGCAACCATGTTTATGAAAATTCTAATGCACTTCTTGGTCAAATTGCCTAGTTTTATTGTTGTTATTTTCTGTCATTTATTTTGAAGCAATTAAAAAAAAAAAACTTAAAACTAGAAAAATTCACACTTGATGTTGTCACTGTTTTAATTGTAAATGTTAATATTTTTATTATGTTTATTCTTTTAAATGAACTGTGTGTATTTAAGAATTAGCAAATATGACTGGTATTGACTATTGAAATTTGGTACCATGACAACCCTATACAGTACCATCACATCTCATGTAATTAAGTTATTTTCAGATCAACAACTCTAAAACAAGAGAGTTATATAACCATCCAATCAAATTATTCAATCACCATTTCATTTAAATGTTTACTTTTTTATTTATTTATTTATATATATATATATATATATATGAAATCGGTTTGCTCAACAAATTTTAGGGGCTCCACCCTGCACTCAACCAAAACGCTTTCCAAATCACATCTCAGTCTATCCAGCACTGTTAGATGAGAGGGGATAATATGGAATAGGACGGAAACATGCACAAATGAAAAAAGAAAAAAAACTCAAGGTGACAAACAACAAAATCATGCAATGCAACTTAATTCTAGAACAAAACAAAAAAATCTTATAAGCAAACATGCCAACATTTATACATACACAGGATCAGGCTGATGTACTCACTGTATCCTCGTTCCTGTATGGGTTAAGTTTGTTGTATACTGCTTCGATTACACTCCGCCTATGACAAAAAGAGAGACAAAGACAGGTATGATCTTTCGAGTGAAGAGGGAAGTAAAAATCACCTCTGTAGAACAGCCCACTGAGCTGCCTCGTTAAAGCAAAATGAAACTTTTGTTGCAGATGCGAGTCTCTTTCATGCCTTAACTGACTCCAAACTTTTGAACATTACTGAGTTATTAAAAGGTTCTGTGAGAATTATCCACCAATAGTTCACAAAATGTTGGATGATAAAGAGAGAAAGTACTCACTTGCTGGCCAGCTCTCCTCCAGGTGGTAGGTTGGGGATGCTCTCAGATGCTAACGTGCGCATCACATGTACCAGGTCGGGCACACCTTCATCCCCCTGCCTCTTCAGGATCTCTGTTATATTAACAACAATTCAGAGCAATCAAGTTTGTCTCAGCAGAATAACTGATTCCATTTAATAACAGAAGGCTTGTAAAGGTTAGTTCATACCTTCTACTCGGCTCTCTAGGTATTTATCAAGCTCTGCTTCCCTTTTGACAGCTTCAGGGGAAACCTTCGGTGCACTGACGAAACACACCAACACAACACTCATGTTGTCACGACTTCCCTGTCCAAACACAGAAGAAGGGAGAGGATCATCAAAATTTTATATCAATGAAACACTGTGAAAAAATGTGAATTTAGAATTTGAAGAAACTTGTGGTCAATACGGCTGGGTCACATATGTTCATTGTATACTTAAATAAAGCTATTAAAAATGTATATATAAAAGCAAAAACATCTGCTCTTTTTCATTATTTATTACAACCTTTGTTTGCATTCTTACTCATACTTGTCTTAAAAAAATAAAAAGGAGACGCATCAATAAAATCTCAATAAATATCCATTAGGTTATGAAAGTTTGAGGTTGGTAAGATTTTCTTGTTTCTTTTCTCTAATGCTCACCAAAGATGAATTTATTTGATCAAAAATTTTCTGAAATACTGACAAAATTCAAAATAAACATTTTATTTTAATGGATTTATTTACTCCTCTGAAAGTAAAGCTGACTTTTCACCCACAATTACTCCAGTCTTCAGTGAACATTTTTTCATGATGCATTGATTAACAAAGTTCGTTAGAAAATAATTTACTTGAATTACTTTTGTAACAAATTTACATTTTTGTAGGAAGTTTCAATTTAAATCAATGTATTGGAAACTGACTGCATAAAATACTTTGAAAAAGATCAACAAAAAAATGATTAATCTCTTTCACTGTATTTTTCATAGACAAAAGCATTCATCTGACTGGCTGGTAAAAGTCTTTTTACACTCACCTTATACAAACAGGTATCTACAATTTCATTGCAGACCCTCTCCAGATCGTCAGTCACCTCCAGTCGTGAACGAACAAAATCGCACAGCTCCTCATTGGCCATCACATCCCAAATCCCGTCACAAGCAAGAACAATAAACTCATCCTCCGGCTCTGACCGCTCAATAGCATACACCTCGGGCTCCGGCGACACCAGCTGCTCCGTGGGACCCTTACCATGTACACACTTATAGTCAAAGTCCCCCAGAGCCCTGGAGACCGCCAGGGACCCATTGACACGCTGGATCATCACAGATCCTCCAGCGTTCTGGATCCTCTCCTTCTCCAAGGGGTTGCTGGGTTTGTGGTCCTGTGTGAAGAAGTGCACAGCCCCTCCACGGCTCAGCAAACCCCGCGAGTCTCCGCAGTTGATAAAGTAGATGTGGCGGGGTGAGATCATCACACCGACGGCTGTCGAGCCACTGCGGTCGGCGCCACCATGCTTCTTCTCTGAGATCTGCCGCATGTGATCGTCGATCTGCAGGAAACCAGTACGGATTCCAGATTTCACGCTGTCTACGCTGGGCTCCACGGCTGGACCTCCTCCTCCGCCTCCACCCTGGAAGTCAGGGTTGCTGGTGATGTGCTCCAGGAGGTGCTCGCAGCAGTAACGTGCCACCTGTGATCCCGCATGCCCATCGTAGACAGCAAAGAACGACCAGGGGTCCAAGCCATTGGGTAGGCCAATGACAGCAGTATGTGCATCCTCCATCTCTACTCGCCAGCCCTGCATGCTACTCAGGCCGTAGCGCAGGCTGTTGCCTTCACCATGGGCGTTGTGTTTCTCCATCTTTGGCTTATCCAGAAAAGCACCCATCTCTGCTGCTTAGGAATCTAGAATGGAAAAGTTTGAGAATGATGAGTAACATAAAAACCACTAAGAGTGCCAAACTAAGTTGCTGTTCGCCAAATGGGCCAGATATATGGCAGTCAATACAAGCAAAATTTCAATTCTCAAATACCTTTAATTTGGATTACCTACCAACGATTATTTTGCACTTTTTTATATAATTACCACTACTTCAACTACTAAATATTCAAATACTATCTTTTTTTAGTTAACAATCAACAAAAATATATATAATCACAAAATTAGTGGCAGAATTGTGCATCCCTGCAAACAAGCACAGCAAACCTAAGGCTTTTTCCAAATCATATTTTAAATTGCATTTGCAATTTTAATTACAAATTAGATTTACTAAGAAGTATGCCTTGGTATATGTTTAAGGCAGGATGATATGTCAACCTCAACAATGAAAGACAATTCTGTTTGATGACACTAGTGATACAGAAATTATATACATCTACTTTAAAGTAAACTTAAATTGCATGAAATTGCAACAAGTAAATGTTTAACAACTTTTTAAACTTTGCCGAGTGATAAGCAAACAGGTCTACACATGTTGACAGTCAAGAAAAATTTGTTCTGTAGTGTAGTTCTCATATGTAAATATTAAAACCAATTTAATGTAGGTTATCGATCCTGACAATGCCTACTCCGCTCATGATAACAAGAGTTACGAAATGGGAGTAGCAATAGATCTTTTCTTAATAAATTGTGGTACGTTTGAATGAAAGGGATTTAAAAAAAACAAGTTTGATTATAATCACTGGTGGTTGATTTATCAAGGCAGATCTGAATGCCAGCATTTAGTCAGTTATAAGAAAGGGGCAGGGTTTAAGTGGACTAAATGATTGGAGAAGTCTGGCATATGTCACCCAGTGTTGCCAATTTAGCCATTTTCTAGCTAGATTTAGCGACTTCCCCTCCAGTTTTTCTGATTCTTTATTTATTAGACATTTTAGATTGTATTTAACTATTTACAACAGAGCCCAAGATCCGCCCATATAAGTATAGGATACAAAAGCGAAAAAACAAAACAAAAAGGGAAACTGTAACCTGTCACTTAAAATCAATAGTGGTGAAATGACATGTCCATATCAGGATTTCAATAGGTTTGATAAAGTCCAACCAAAATTGTATTGTCTTTCTGGTGGCACCATGTATTCTGGCTGTGGTGCATTCCAAGTGTGCAATGTCCAGTAAGTATGACATCCATGTAAATATAACCAGAATAGATGGATCGAACCACAGTTTCAGGATGCCTTTTTGGCAGCAGTAAAAGCAGCAAACAGAATCCTTTTTTGATTAACTGACAGTGACAACAAAGAATCATCCAATAAGAGGAAGAGCAATGGGTCCTTTTGAATCTGAGTTTTCAGAAGATCCAACAATAAGTCCCGTATTGAGGACCAGAGCAGCGCGATTGTGGATGAGTCCCAGAACATATGAATATATGTACCTTGACTTGAACTGCTACACAAGTGACAAAGGAGATCCGATTTTCTTTTCATTTTATACAATAAACAAGGAGTGGCATATGCCTTATAGATAACTTATAATGAATCATTTGATGAACTGGGTTTTTTGAGGTAACAAAACAATTCCCCCAGACAGTGTCCCAATCAATCTCACTGTTAAGTTCTCTTTCCCAGAAACCCTCAGTTGGAATGTTTGAATACTGTCGTACCTTAAGTGATTTATAAATTATACTCACAAGACCTCAAGAAGCAATACTAGAATCTATCCAGTTTATCATAGGATGAGAAGGTATTTTTATCGACCAGGGTACTCCGTAAGCTTTTAACACGGATCTCAATCTTAAATACAGGAAAAAGGAGAATCCTGGAAAAGAAAACTCATCTTTAAGAATCTGAAAGGACTTAAGCCCATAATCATTGTACAGGTCTTTTAAAGTATGGATACCACATTCAAACCAACATTTGGAAACAAATGGTTTCTTGCCAGTACAAAGATTATTGTTCTGCCAGATAGGAGTAGAGTCACAATAAGAATCTGAGGCGCCCATAATTTTTTCTGCTGCTTTCCAGGTTTTAATTGAATGACCTATAACTGGACCAAACTTTATCAGACTCTTCTTAGATGTTCCTGTATAGGGTAAATCCTGTAGGCGCAATGGGTAAATAATATTGGTTTCTATGGTCCGCCATGGAACAGATGAGTCAACATTTAACCAAGTCCTAAGCGGTCTCATCTGGTATGCTAAATAATAGGACCAGAAATCCGGTAAAAGCCACCATGAGGTTTCAACCGGTGCATAGATTTAAGACGAATTCTTACGAATTTTTATACTACTGTATTGAATTCTTTAAAATAGTCAATAGGTGGTGCCAGAGGGAACACTGAAAATAAGAAATTGAGTCTTGGAAGTATATTCATCTTAATAGTGGCTATCCTTCCATAAAGAGCTAAACATAGTGGAGACCAACACAGAAGATTATTCTTAATCTTATCAAAAAGAGACTGATAGTTCCATTTGGAAATGCGAGACAATGAGGGAAAAACTCTGATTCCAAGATATTTAAACTGTTCACCGATAGGAATCATGGTGGGTAGGGCCTGAATCTCTGATTTAGCAGATGTGTAATTTGTTACAATTCATTTTATAACCGGACAGTTTACCAAATGTATCAAATAATTTTAAGCACTCCTTAACTGAGTCTGAACCAGTGAGTACTCTGGCTGAGCATTCAGAATAGATAGTTTTAACTGCTTGTAGAAAGAAAGAACAAAAACCCAAAATGCTCTTGGACAGATCATAAAAAGTTCCACTTGATTCTGTCGAATGCTTTCTCTGCATCCAAAGAATGGATTGCAGAGGAAGCTGTGTATGAATATTGTCTGCAGCTAATCTCCCCTTTAGAAAACCTGATTGATCATAATTAATCAAGTCTTCTATACATCAATCCAATCAAAGACCTTTGCCATCAACTTTGCATCTGTGGATAGAAGGCTAACTGGTCTGTAGCTAGAGCATTCGAGTGGGTCCTTCCATTTCTTCAACAACAAAGTTATTAAGGCTGTAATTTAGTCCCTGTGTAAAGCACCTTTTCCTAATGCAAAATTACGAGAATAAGGAATCAAAGGTGCTATTAAGTTCCATAGTGTCTTCAATGACTCTGGGGAAATCGTCTATCCCCGGAGCTTTATTACTATGCACTCTTCTATGCACTTTTTAGGTAATCTAAACATTTGGTTCTTTTAATTGGGCTATTTAACCCATTGACGTTCCATGATAGAATATTTATAGCCATATATGAATAATGAAAAGCAACCAAACCAATCAGAACTAAGGCGGTGGGGACAAAAGCAGCCTAATTCCCCGGAAAGATAACGATGATCAGAACATATTTACAAGCATCTGGGCATACAACTGCATGTAAAAATATATAGACCTGCATTAGACAGAATAAACTTACATGGGCAGTCCTGGGCATAGAACAAGAAACCAAGAACAAGAACAAAAACAAATTGGGCAGTAAGCAAAGAGTTACAATGCACTCTTCTATCTGCCCTCAAAGTGAAAGTCTTTGAATACGTGGCCAACACCTGACCCGGTCATTTTTCGGATGAAAAGACAATCAGATTTTCTCAGCAAGGTCCTCCATGGGAATTGCAGATTCATCGTCATTCACCTCTGATTCTCGTGATGCAACAGCTGCAGCTTCATTCTGAGAAGATTTTGTGTCAGAATCCAATTTGAAAGCGAACTTTTCAACCTCCGCCGGTGTCTCAAGAAGAGAGATCTACCCTCGGTGAGTAACTTTCACCACCGCAGGGTAGAGCAGGAAAGATGATATTCCTTGTTGAGTTAGCTTCTTCCTCGCCGATGCCATCTCTCTCCTCTTAAACGCCGTGTGGGTGCTATAGTCCGGCAAGAAAAGCAGCGGCGCTCCCATATGAAGAATTTGTCCAACAGCATGGGCCCCATTCACGATTGCCCAGCATCTTGAAAAATGAATGTGCGAGCTGTTGATTTCGAACATTCACCGCCGTAAATACGGTGCGCTCTTTCAATCTCCATTACCTTGCCAGCAAGAGAGGGAATCCATTTAGGGAGATGATCTTGTATAAATCCTAGTGGGTCATCTCCTTCTACACCCTCTTTTAGCCCCAGTAGACGAATATTGGACTGGCGGTTTTATCTTCAGTTCTCGCCAACTTTTCCTGGAGGGAGTCCACTGCTAGCTTAACCTCCACGGTGTCTTTTTTTGCGTGACAAAGAGCTGTCTGCATGTTGTCAAAGCTGTTTTTTACCAGACGAACATCCTCTTCCAAAACTCCCAAGTCTGTCCGCAATCGGAGCGAATTCTTCCTTAAACTTTTCCCTGATGAAGCCAAGGTGCATCTTTAACTCGTCGGCAACAATAGCGCGAAGTTCCCCCTCAGAAACAGAATTAGGGTCTTTGGCTAGCTTTTTCTCCGGGGAAGCCAGTAACAATTGACGTTTTGCCATCTTTATTCATTACCCCGTTAAGAAAGCAGCTAAAAACGAATCAATAAATTTAAGGATACCGAGTCAGAGAGCAAGCGAACTACACCGTCATTGCCTTCGGTGGGTCACGTGATCTCCCGACTTCCCCACCACTTTTGAGATTTTTTAGAGACAAATATAGCAACTTCTTGGAGAAACCTTGCTCACTGATCTATTCATCAGTGAATTTGACGTTATTATGTCATCTAGTGACATTTAGCTACTTTCAGTTGAAAGTTGGATACAAGTTCGCCGGTAGATTCTGATTAAGAAGGTCAAACAATTAACAACTAAGCATATGCATGGATGAATTGTTTACAATATGATTAGTATTAAATAACATGTAATAAGGGTAGATTTTACATTTATTTTGACTTGAGTTTCCCGCTAACCCGAATCAAGTGTAAACACAGCACTGGGCCACTATTTATAATTCATGAAACTACAAGTCTTGTCATGCCAGTGGTCACTTTGGAAATAAATGATGGCATGCCAACAGGCACCAGAAACAAATGTAAACACACACACACACACATACCACCAACACAGACACACATGCAGTGGGTTCCCAGCCATGTATGGTTGTCAGATAACGCAATGCTACACACACACACTCCTATACTAAAAATAGACAAGCACAGATGCATTCAGACCATTGTTCACCACTCACATCCATCACTGCGCACTCTGAACACAAAACCAGTGCAATTTATAAAACTCCAGCCTTAACGCTTGAATATATTTGACAGATAAACACTCTATAATTCTGATCTAGCTGCAGACTGGGTTTACTGCTAGAGTACATTCACACTTTACAGTGAGATATCAGCAATAAATGTTCTTTGCTCCTGTTAGTGCTGAACAGCAGTGAACTAAAGTCTGCGCGTGCAGACCTGCCGCATGTTCGCGCGCCTCTATTCCGCATTACGTCATGGTGTCGCGAGCCTGTTAGCAAGCTAGCTTTATGCTAATACTGACGTTTGGGACCCTTCAGTTTGACTGAAACGTTTAGACAAAGTGAAATAGGCCGGTGGATGTAATCGGGAAAGAGAATGAGCCAAGACCTTGGCAGATACTCACTTCTACGGTTTGAGGTCAGACAATCTAACAAGCTAAATGCTAACGAGAGGCCAAGAGAATCATCGGGCTTGGGTTGTCAAAACCTGCGGCCCTCAGCGCACCATGCGTCGGCCACAAGCGACAGGTCAGCCCGCCGAGCTCAAACAACACCCGCCTACTCCCTTAGCCTACATGCTAACAGGCTAGCTCTGCCATTCGCGTAGACATATTACAAAAGCACAGAAACTTACCCACTAAAAATAAGTCCTGAAGAGTTCTGTTGTGGAGAAGGTAAAAATCAGATAAAAGAGAAGGACGAAAAGAAAGAGAGAGATATAAACTGAGCGCGGCGGTGGTAAGAGAGAGACAGGCTGGCGGATTGTTTTGCTCTGCATTCAGTCTGTGAAAGAGCGGATCACCCTTATCTGTTTAAACCAGGGATGCATAATTCCCATTTATTCTGCGTCCTGAACGTGGAAAGTGGAAAGTGTCGGGTTTGACCGCTATTTTGGTCCGCTGCGTTCGGGACCGAATCTCTGCACACCAGCAGCAGCGCAGGACCCGGATGTGGATTCAGCAGGGCTGCGCACTTAAAAGAATGACATCATCATCATCATCTCTCCATCAACATCATCCCTCCATCTGTACATCATTCTGTCATCACCATCGCATCCTTCCCTAGCCATCGTTCATTCATCATCCCTCTGTACTTTTACCACTATGCCTCCATCTCCAGTCCTGCATCCTTCACCTCTCAAGCACTGGACATTTTTCACATCTAATCTGACGGAACAAAAAGCCCCTTTTATACACACTTAAATAGATTTTAATATGTTAGGTGGAAAATAAGAAATGTGAACAGATGAGCAGGTGTCAAACTACATAGTTCAAGCTGCTAATGCAATTATTTTTATAATACCCTTTGAATAAATATCTAACCAACATTTTTCAATACAAAACGACATTTTATTTAACAAATATCTAAGATCTCAACGTTTATTTCTATCTATCTATCTAGCTATCTATCTACTGTTGTAGCCTATTCAACTCCATCTGAATACAAAACCAGCGGAATATAATGTATGGAATATAACATTACATAATATAAGGCTACTGTAGCCTATAGCTTTGTAATCTTCGAGTGGACAAATATTGGCTATAGATAGAATAAAGATCAAGTTTAGCGCTATGTTCCATTAAAACAGAAGATTAACCCGGAAGGCTTTGACTCAGGTCGACTGCCGGGTCGTTGGCTGCATTGAACAGGGTTGGTTCAGAAGCTGACAGTTACAGCATGTTGGGACACAGACGGATCTGTCAAGCGCTCAGCTTGCGCAAGATTTAACATCACATTCAGCCAATACTCTACTTTTTGCGAAGTTTCTCGGTGGTTTGACCGAAATGTTGGATATATGCTGGCTGTGTGTGATTCTCGCTGGGAGCGCAGTTTATTTACTGACGCAGTTTATACGCTTTATCTTCGCAGACGCTGATCTGACTTTATTGTGGGCGGCAAGGTTCGGCAACAGCCCAGGTAACATACACACACACATTATATATATATATATATATATATATATATATATATACACACACACACACGCACACACATTATATATATATATATATACACACACACAGAAATATGTTTGCAATCTAAAATCATCCAACACTGGCTACCTATGCAACAAAGTGTGACACATTTCTGAAGGGTTATGGAATTTGCACTCTGTCTTTATAACTGTTAGGTGCTCTAATAACCCAGTGTAGTCGTGTAGAGGTCACCATGGCATTATGTGACAGGAATAGTATAATAAAGTATAAAGTCTGCATGAATTGTCATGGTTATAATCTAATGGAATATTTTGTTTAAGTTGACATTTACTTGCAAAGTTATATTGTGGACCCATCAAAATGAAGTGTTAGAATATTAAGCAGACAGTCTACTAATATTCTAATGACTTCTAGTTGACATGTAGTTGCAAAGTTACTTACTTTTAGCAGAATGTCTAAAGTGGACTATGAAGATAAAGTGTTAATAATATTTAATATTTAATCTTTTTTAATAATGAAGTCAACTTATAGCTGATGCCATTATGTTATTTGTGTTAGTTCAATCTATATACACACACAATTTTTGGGTTTTCATGTTTTATAAGGACTTTGCATTGACAAAATGATTTTTATATTGTACGGACTCTATATTCAATCCCCTAACTGTAAATCTAACTAAAAAATGAGGATTTATAAGCTATTAAATGAAAGGTGAAGGTGAAATACACTTGTTATGGTGCAAGGTGTTTTTCACCTCCACCTTTCATTTTATAGATTATAAAGCCTCATTTTTTAGTTAAGCACCTTGTACAGTGTATTATTTCTAAAACATGTTTTTATCTAATATTTAAACTCTAACAAAAAATAATTTCACCTTATACATACCATATACAGTAAACTGCATTTTTCTGACTGACCAAAATGCTGGAGTTCATACTACTCTGTTGAGCATTACTTCCTTCACTATACCTTTATACACATTGTTTTTTGATAATTAATTAAATAATATATAGAGTGATGGTGTATAATTTTATAAATTAATTAATTTATTTATTTTTCATTTTAAAGAGTCAAAGTTGAGGGGCAAAGTGGTGTGGATTACCGGAGCCTCGAGTGGCATCGGGGAGGTGTTGTCCTATCAGCTCGCGGCACTTGGTGCTCGGCTAGTGTTGTCTGCCCGCAGAGAGAATGAGCTGGAGAGGGTAAAGCGTGCATGTTTAGGTATGAACAATCCTGAGAAACATCTAAGAGACAGAATTAAACATAAAACCCCTCAGGGGTCAATCAAGTACATTGTAATTAATGTCTCTTCTCAGAGCTGCAAAGTGATCATGAATATACTCAAGTGTCTTTGCTGTCAATACTTGACAGTTATGTACTAAAAGCATCCACACCATGAACTACTGACACTAAATAAACTCTTTCTCTCCTTCTGTTAGAGCGCTTCTCTCTAAAGGATGAGGATATTCTTGTCCTTCCACTTGATTTGTTGGACCGTGGATCACATCAAGAAAAAACTACTGCAGCTCTGAAACACTTTGGTGATGTAAATGCGATCTGGATTTCATATCCAATCTTCAGTGTGTTTCTGTTCTTGTTTCTTCTATTTTAGAAACCCCAAAAAGTGTCATTTTGATTGGATTTTCTTATTTTCAGCACGTAAGTGTGCACTTGTTAATGGAATAGTTCACCCAAAACATTTGATACTCACCCACAGGCCATACAAGATCTAGATTAGTTTATTTCTTCATTAGAACAGATTGGGAGAAATTTAGCATTACAACTCTGTTGTATCAGTTAATGTTGAGTAAAGCAAAAAGCTGTATGTTTGTAACTCATCTACATTTTGGATGTGTTAATATTCAGCAAAGTTGAATTTTTGGGTGAACTACTCAACATAAAATTAACTGGTAATAAAATTAACGGGTAATACATTACCCGACAATAAAACATGTAAACTTTAGACATCTGCAGGCACAAGTGTGCAGAAAACAGTAAATAATCATCTGAAAAAACTGTAAATGCTAGCATTAGCCATTTTGTTTATTTATACTGTACTTCATCTGAGTGTTAAGCAATTTACAATGGTCATTAACTAGGGATAATTTGAGTTTGTCTGCATTTTCAGATAGATGTGTTGATAAACAACGGAGGCCGGACGCAGCGTTCGCTGTGCACAGAGGCTGATGTGGATGTGTACCAGGCACTAATGGAGCTCAACTTCCTTGGCACCGTATCTGTCACTAAGCAGGTGCTGCCCCACATGATCCGCCGTGGCAATGGTATCATAGCCACCGTCAGCAGCGTTGCAGGATTTGTAGGGGCACCCCTGGCCACGGGCTATGCTGCGAGCAAGCATGCGGTGCAGGTGAGAGAAAACTGACAGAATTATGTGAGAATCTGCCTATACGTATGCAGCATTGTCTGGTAAAATAAATTGTCATAAAAGATTAAAAAAAGCTCCTGATTTGTTGTTTCTCCAGGGTTTCTTTAACTCTCTGAGGACAGAACTCTCCGATTATCCGAACATCACCATCAGTACCATCTGTCCCGGACCTGTAATATCAAGCATCGTTCAGAATGCGTTCACAGAGGAGCTCGGCAAGGTATTTGCAAGTTTTTGTTTTTTTTTAAAGTAAAAGAAAAAATAAATAATATTTGCTTGTCTAAAAAGCATTTTTTTTCTCTTTAGCCTGTGGCTACAGCTGGTGATCAGATGCATAAGATGTCTACAGAGCGCTGTGTTCACCTCACCCTGGTAGGCCTGGCCAACCGTGTGAAAGAGATGTGGATCGCTGAGCAGCCCTTTCTACTCTTCTGCTATTTGTGGCAATACACTCCCACTCTGGCCTGGTACTTGACTAATGTTCTGGGTAAAAAACGTGTGCAGAACTTCAAAGCTGGACTGGTGAGTTGTGGGACCTTGGTGTAAACATTCCTGAACTGGTTTATTTATTCGACAATAGCAGTAATATATTTTCTAAAACATTTTTTCTAGGATGCAGACTCTGCATATTTCAGCAAGCCTAAGGTGAAGACAACTTGAAAATCTCTTTGCAGGAAAAACTGATTTGTGAATTCCTTACCAGAAGGACCCGGGAAAGTCAAAAAGACATTTCACTGTCATTACATAAACACAGAACACCTCATATTTTGCTCGTGGAATCAATAGCAAGACGACATATGGTACATTGTAAAAAATAAATAAATAAATGGGCAGTTGATTTGTTTTGTGTTTTCTGTATCAAAATGTTGTACATTAGGTATAAATAGGATTGAATATTCTTACATTTTAAGTTTGTGTGAACAAAAAAGACAGTCAAATATTTATACAAAACATTTGTATTTCTTCTGTACATACAATTACACAACCGTATAAAGCCAATTTACCTTCATATTTATAACACCAGGTGGTCACATGAACAAAAAAAAATATTCATAACCACTGAAAATAGTAACCAAGGCACATCCTTGAGATCTGACAAACAGGTTCTTTAAAAGGGCAATGGTTTTCCTGTTTCTTTTATTTAGGGCTCTTGACAGATGCAAAAAAGTGGAAATATACAAAAATAAAATGAAATAAAAAGTGAAATGTTAGCAGTGTGAAATGAGATTCAGCCAAAGACACTCAAGGGTTCACTGTTGAGAAAATTGTTGAGCACACTTTCCAGATAACAAATTTAAACTGGGCTGTGTACACTATTACACTATTATTGAGTGGACAGGATTTTACACATTTACTAGCTGCTGACATTCATAAATTCATGCATTTCTTAAAAATAAAGTCAAATGTCACTACAACAGTAGCAATTTTAAATGCTTCACCATACCCTCAACGAAGAAGAAATGAAATGGAAAAACTTTACTGTGAAATTCTTGTGCTGGTAGCATCCATGTGTGTCAAGATCTCTGAGGAGGGAGGGGTAAACAAATGAAGGTGATTATCATAAGCAGCGTAAATGGATAGGCGGGGATGAATAGATGGGGTATCCCAGAGGTGGATCAGCTGCTTGAACAGTTAGGTTTCTCAGCATCACAGGATGTGCCTGAATGCTGTAGCGCTCCTCGTCGTCATTAGTGGCATATAGTAGCTCCCATGACAGGTTGGCCCACTGGCCCCTTACACCCTCCTCATTCAAAACTCCCACCTGGACTAGATTCTCCTGCAGTGACAACACACGGCTTGTATATGTCCCCTATGAAAAACAGAGAAAATATTACACAATTGTAAATAATATTTTTTTTTTGTTAAATTAATTTTATAAACTCAGTTAAAACAAGAATGCATGAAGACAAATAGGGGAATATTTAAATTATTTTCAATACAGACAAGCTGATAATAATGACCAATGAGAAATCATTGTGGGCAGGGCCTATTTGGCAGAAAAAGAGCATCAAAATGTGCTTACATACATTATATTAATTGCTAGTTGTGGCAAAAACTCATATATACTCAGAAGAGATGCATTTTATTGCTTCATGATTAAATATGACACAATGTTTATAAGCAATGGTTACATTTCAGTAAATGTGTTGTTTACCATGGTGAGATCGTGTCCGAGAGAAAACAGGAAGGGCTTTTCTTGTGCAACACTGTCTTGCCAACTGCGGTCTGTTACCAGGCCAATGAACCAATTGTCATGATAATCCTGCAAAGTTGTGTAGAGCTCATCCAGACTCTCTACCGGACCAAGAGATGCCTGGTCTACCAAGAGTTTTACACTGTACCTGCACACACAGAATAAAACATGTCACATGACATAAGAACGTTTAGGCCTTTTTGATAGAAAATGTTTGTTGAATCTTGCTTGTATGTTACCTGAAAGCCCTGAGTGTAAGCTGATGCAGCTCTTTATTGGCTCGGAGCCACTCAAGTCCCTCGGTCCAGGGGCCATCCCCACAGTACAGTCTGAACAGCAGATTGGGGCTGAACATCTGAGCATCTGCCCCCAGTGCCACACAGCATGATAGCACCACCTGGGTATAAAGCTCCCGCAGGGCCCGGTCCTCTTGCAAACCCAGCGTCACCTGCTCAAAGTCTCCCTCCCCAAAACTCTCCACAACCAGCTGGGATAAACAAAAGCAGAACCAAGCCTCTGGGAAGCAGGGTCGCAGAACCTGGAGCTTGGAGGAAGCCAACTGGGCGGTCCGCCACTCTGCAGGCAGAGAGAAGTGCTCTGAGTGAGGGCTTGTGAAGTGGAGAGGCTGGGAGTTGCTCGGGACAGTAGTCGAAGTGAGTGAAGGGATGTTATCTTTCCCTTTATCTACAATGGGCAGACCGAGCCCCAAACCCAGACCCAGAGGTCTAAGGGTGGGTAGAGAAGACAGAGCCATGCTCTCGTACAGGCTGTGGATTTCTACAGAACCTGGAAGAGACACTCCCAACCCTAACTCAGTCTGTCCTTCATCTGTCCGTACCATCATTCTGATTGGCCGCCGTACGGGGACTGGACCGAATAGATCATCCTCGTCTGACCAATCCGCAAAGGATGAGAGGCTGGAGCTGTCCTGCCCTCTCAAATGAGAGGATGAGGAGGACTCAGGGCGAATTTGAGAGTCCATGGCAACTTTAACCACAGCTGGACCTGGCTCCGAGGGCATGGCAATCTGAGAGCTTTGCGACTTGCGACCAGAGGTATGTAATGAATGACCTTTTGTTCGCTGAGCACCATGTGTCAATTCCTGTACACAGTAACGCAATAAAATCCAAACTAGCATTTTAAGGAAGTCAGAATTAAGCTGACGCAAGTGGTCAGGGGAGTCAATAATTCCTGTTAGAACGTTCTGGGCGTCAGAGTAAACCCTGACGGGCAACACAGAGCAGGGTGTCAAAACATTACCCCAGTGAGGGTTCAATAGTCGGAAACACTGGCCAGGCCGCTCTACATGATCAAACGCTCCTTCAAAAACCTCATCCACGCGCCGAGCCTCCACTGTGTGACACGATGTCTCCTGTAGTTCCAAACCCTGCGGCGAAATATGACAGGTAATGAGAATCATAAAACTGGTGTTCTGTAGACAGAGCAAAGGCAAGAAAGCATGTATACCTTAATGTTAACAGTGCAATAGCCGTAGCCCCTTTCTAAAACAGAGATCCAAAGAAGACGACCCTGGAAGCGGCCAAGGTAATGAGACCCTGGAGTACAGGAACCTGCAACCAGGTGAAAAAATGAAATCAGAAAGTTTATAGAAACTTCAAATCAAATCATGATACATTTTTTAGGATTCTTCAATTAATAGACTGTAATGTAAACTCTCATTTTGGGCTAATTTAATGCATCCCTTTACCCAAAGTGACTTAAAACACCCATGACTTTGGCATTGTTAGCGCTATGCTCTACTGTTTGAGCTTAAGGCATATTCTAAAAATGTGATTCTGAGCTGAGACTGTGCTAGAGATCAGTAATATGTTTCTCAGTTGGTCTCACTCACCAAACGCACCATTAGCAAGTGCGGGCCTGAGAGCAGATGCAAGTCTTTTGCAGAGCTGCTGATAATATACAGAATCTGGGCAAGGGCAGGCGGTGCCTGGGGTGCCTGGCCATGAGCGCAGCGGCCTGGGGAATCCCACCAGGAACACAGGTAGTGTGAAGAGAGGAAGGAGAGGGGCAGACAAAAGAGCAGAGAGAGCCACAACACCTAGCAGAACTGGGAACAGAGCAGCATTGAGTGCTAGCAGAGTTCCCGCCGACTGACGCCGCTGTTTACTCTCCGTCCAGGACGTGATCAACACCGTAAGAGCAAAACTCAGCTTACATACAAACTGAGATACACGATTCACAACAAGAGAGACCTGCCAGAAAAGGGGATGGATAAGAAAAGTGTTATTACACAAATATCCCTGTAATTTTAGCAATTTAGAGTAAATGCATTAAATTAGGTTTGGCTCACCAGTATCAGCTGCACTGTAGTGCCCAACTCATTCCAGCGTGTGACATTGTGCCCCCCTGCAAGTCTGATGATCACCACCAACACCATCTGCAGCAAAGCAGCTTCAGAGCTCTGCCACACCTGCCGTACAAAGGCCAAAAAGTCAGAGGCCAAAGATCAAGGGGGTATTTTGGTGAAAGAATGCTGTGCGTGTCCTCAAAATGCTTCAAGGTGGTGTAAAAATAGACTTTCATACCATCCTGAATGCCCGTGTGAAGCCAATGGCGAGAGAGGCCGTGTGCACTTTCTCTAGAGATTCATCCACAGACAAAAACGCAATCATCGCCAGTGGACTCACTGTGAAGTCAAATACAATTATTTACATTAAATGCACCATAATAGAATTATACATTGAATTATGCTTTTATATATATATATAGCAATAAAAACCAAAATTCATAATTTGAACTGCTACAATTTTTTTAAATACTCATTTCAATGTGCAGTATGTTATCAGTTTTGAGACTTTCTAAATAGTAGTATTAAATTATTGAGTATTTAATTATTATAAATATATATATTTTTTTAGATTAAGATTCAGCGAACGTTAAATGATAAAAAAAAAAGACACATTTTTAGGTGCATGCACAATTAAATATTTATTGTAAAATTCCCAATAATGACAAGCAGTGATACATTTAAAAAACTGTGATAATCAAACAACCAATGTAGCATTGATATATCATGCATCCATTTGTTATCAATGTATACAGATAAACAAAGACAAAGGATTGTTTGTTTGGTTGGTACAGTGCAATCATCTCCTCACCGAGGTTCAATAGGATCCTCCGGATAATCCCTATGACACCCAGACCTCGGGTCTTCTGCCTGAAAGCCTGGGCAGTCGTGACCCGTTTGGGGTACAATGGGTTGAGCATGATACCTCCCAGCACGCATGCCCCCTGCAGCTCTCTCAGCAGACGAGTCAGAAGAAACAGAGCTATAAGGATCCAGCCGACCACTTCCTGTGGGTTCGAGGTTACAACAGAAGACTCCCAGTGCTCTATAGAATTCACACCCAATGTTAGATTCCCTGAGTTGATGAGGTAAAGCTGATGAAGGAGTCCAGCCTCGGTCAAAGTTCCAATTATGAACATCAGGGAAAGAGGAAGCCCCCACCAGCCCAGACCCAAGGTCGGAGATTTGCCCTTCACCAGCACCAGTAGCTGGGTCAGGTCCTGGCTGAGGAGGTAACCCATTGCAACAGTGAACAGAACCACACCCAGTGAGGAGGGAATGAAGAAGGTACAGATGGTAACACACACAGATGACAGAAACATCACCAAAAGCCTGAAAAAAAGAAAAGCAGAAGACCATAATTACAGGGGTCACACTTTTGTACAATAGAAATCCGATTAAAGAGTGCAAGCCTTCACCAGAAAGGACTGCGATGTAGACCAAACTTATGGCGCTTTTCCACTGCATAGTACGGCACGGTACGGTTCAGTACAGCTCACTTTTCCACTGGTAACAGTACCTGGTCCTTTTTTTAGTACCACCTCAGCCGAGGTTCCAAGCGAGCCGTACCGTTACCAAAACGTGACGTGTAA
>JAUMHE010000062.1:14431726-14458914 GCA_032359235.1 Enteromius mattozi | reverse complement strand
CGTGAATAATCCCGCCCACTCTAAAGCGGTACTAAACTGCAGTAGAAACGCAAACCGAGCCGAACTGAGCCGTGCCGAACCAAGTCGTACCACGCAGTGGAAAAGCGCCATTAGTCTGGTTATATGAGACTGGATTCAGATTTATTGATCACCTGATGTTGGTGGACATGGCTGACCCACCCAGGCCATGCACTAAGGTCTGTTCCATGGCCCAGAGCAGAAGTGCGTCCAGCGGCGAGAGCATTCCCAAAGCCCAAAGCACCGGCAGAACCACAAACAAAACATGAAGCACCTGAGCTGCTACTTGCAATTCTACCACACCAGAACCTGAAATCCTGGGAGGAGAAAGCGAGACTGAGATTCAGGAGATGAGGAGAAGAGTACATCAGACACAGCACTGAGTCTGGGCATTCACACAATCCTCAGAAGTTTAGGTTAAATACAAACAAATAAAAATAAATCTCAGCATTTACATTTATTTAGCAGACGCTTTCATCAAAAGCGACTTATTGAGAAACATCACAAGCAATTTCTTTAAGAGCCACATATATATATATATATATATTTATTGATTTATTTTTCCTCCCCCAGGAAAATATGCTATTACTTTTAACTTGATGTTTACAACAGCTGCTATTTTTAAATGTTATTAAATGTAATCTAACTGTGAACAGATTGCCTCAAAAAAAACCAAAAAAAAAAAAACCTACAACAACATGAATACAAAGAATACATTTCTAAGACGTGATTGCACCTACATTGTTTTAAAAGTTGTTTCCCTTTCTTTATCATATACAAACTTACTTGTCATTGATCTATATGTTGTCAGGGAGTAGTGGTGAATTGTGGGATCTGTACCTTAGAGCCAGGTCCACGGTAATGAAGGCGAGTATGTAGAGTGGCCTGGTGAGCGGCGTGATCTCGTATGTGTCCTGCGGCTGAAATGTGGCTGTTTCTGTAGCCGTGTTGACGATGAGCGAATACTCCCCAATACAGACAGTCACCCAGCTCAGGGCAAACAAAGGCATGACAGCTCCCAGTCTTGCCCCCGTGTGCCCATACAGGCCGCTCAGTCTGTCTGGCAGCAGGTACCATGTGGACAAGCCACACAGTGCTCCAGCAATAAAAGTGTGCAAAACTACATTACCCATAAACTTTTTCCCAGGCACCACAAAATGTACCGTCTCAGGAGCCACACAGTGAGTAAACTCCACCTCCTCCTCATCTGCTAGAATGTTATTGGCAGCAGGCAGCCTTTGCACCACTTCTGTCCTGTGTGCTATACACCGTGCCAGTCCCTGAAGGGTGGCACCGACACCCAGCATGAGCACACCGGAAACAACACCTGCAAAGGCTTCATCCAGCACCCTCAGCTGGTACAGGAGGGTCCCGATGCCTCCCAACAGCCATGGTGTCAGAAATAACACCAGCTGGTGCACATAGACATACGGCGGAGCGCAGTAGCCGAGTTTCAGCCTCAGCCCCCCCAAGATAGTCTGCGGGAAACGCTTCCAGAAGAAATCCTGCTTGTAATCGTTGAGCAGGGGCACATCAGGCCCCATGACGATGAACGCAGCACAGGAGGGACAGACTCGGTCATCTCCTCCCAGCTGCTCCGGAACACACACACATGCCCCGCTGACAGAGATTCACTGGAACACACAAACACAAATAATATTACAATATACACTTACATTTCATACGGCATAGATGGAGTAGTGGTGTATTGCATGTCTTTAACATTAACAAGAAAGAAGTCTATACACAGGTTACACAATACTAAATATACTATATATATATATATATATATTTTTTTTTTTTTTAACGCTGTATAACAGTTTTAAATATTTCATAATACAATTTATTATATTTATAGCAACTGTTTTATAATATACATAACAAAGAAATAATTATAATATATATGTATATTTAAGAAATATATAAATGTATATACTTCTGAATTTTTTTTTTTCATTTACTGAGCCTGAAATGTCCACTTACATAAACACCACTAGATAGGACACAAGATTCCTATCTATAGTCAGAAGGTTTTTTTGTTTGTTTGTTTGTTTTTTTTAACAGAGGGTTTTGCTCATATCATTCAACCGTTTCATGTAACATTAAAAAAAACAAGAAAAAAAAAGATGGTGACATTTTTGTACTTCTGACAGTATTTGTGGAGTGATTAAAAAAAAGAAAGAGATACAAAATCCTATCTGCAAAAACCTTTAGGCTAACTCTTTTATGCCAACAACATGAAACAAGAATTCTGAGCCTGGATTAAGATAATAGTTCTGCAAATGTATGAAAGTTTGGTAATATTTAATTAGCGAACAGATAATTTGCATACTAAATATACTATTTTAGTAATAATGTAAAAAAGTATTGTAATTAATAAACTAGGGAAGTACCCAGATAGATATGTTACCAAGTCACAATAATTTTATTTATTTTTATTTTACCATATTCACATGATTTAAAAAAATCCCAGTTTACCTGTTTGTTGATGTTACGTTACCCGAGCAAAATAAGCAGAGATGTTTAAAACACAGCATAAACACAGGAGGTAATTGTTGTGGAGTCAATCAGCATCAAAGCAGTGACTTCACGGGTTAATCCTGTGAATTTCGTACTCTTATCCTTTGATTTGTGGCTATAATCCTCAGATTTACGTTTTTAATGCAGTCTTGTTGATTTGTATCCTGTGATCAAATGCTAACACTGCAGCTATGACAACAACAGAGAAACATGAACGTGACAACCGGTAGACAGATCGTTACAACAACCAAACACACAACTTTTATATCATATTACAATACAATATCGTCTTGGTTTCTTCCAAACAAAGCAGATTAAGAACAGAGGCGAGAAAGCGGCTATAAACTGGTTAGCGCGGCTAACGTTAGCTGCTCCTGTTTGGGCGTAAAATCGGTTTATTTTTCCACATGGCAAAAAAAATGACACAGAAACAGCCTCTTATGTTTTTAACATCACATACCGTTAAACGTGAAAGGCTGGAGATGTGTTAGAAGGGTGAGTAGAGGGTTTGTGTGGTGATAAAACGAACCCGCTATCCATCATCGCTTCTGCAGTTGGGCAACACGGCCTGAAGGGCGGCGCTACACGACACACGGTTACGTGTTTACGTAAAGACACACTTATTTTTTCCCCTCACAGATTTAGCCATAAAAACATAAAATGGAAATGGTATACTGGGAAAACTATTAACAAGGTCATTCTTGCTATGCATTAACCTTGTGGTAATTCAAAGACGTATTACTATTAAGCTCTGGCATTTAGATTTGATTATTTGCACAATGGGGCGAATATAAACTATTTATCAATTTCATTAAACATTTAATTAACGAAAGAACATTTAATAAGTCTTAATCAATTGCATGTTAGAATGCAAGTAATAAAATGAAGATTATGATAAAAATGTAACTAATATGATTTCTAGTTTTTATCTTTTGATTAATTTATCTAGAAGGTTAAATAAATACAGCAAAAATGACAATATCCATGCATAAACCATTTAAAAAGTTATGCAATCATACACTGGATTTTCAATTAATTAACTTAATTAATAAAATTATTTATTAACTATTGGCAAGTCTGACACATATCCCTGAGACAAACAGTAAAAGAGACATCAACAGATAAAAAAGAGCGTTCCTGCTGCAAGATGCTCAGACGTATCTCTTTATTCTCTTGAACAGTGCTTGGAAAACACACTCACTGTGCTCTGTGTTATTTCCACAGCAGGTCCACCATTAAATTCAACAGCATTCACTCTGGCTTTCCTTTCTCATTTTCTCCACATTTTAATATATCTTCTTTTATTGTTAGATTTGCTTCTCTCTCTGTGTCTTTCTCCTTTGCAACCCCCCACCATTATACTCCACAGGAAAACAGGAAGAGAATTACCTTGAGCTGTGATAACAGGTTTTTACTGAACACATTATGTGTGTGATTGCCTTTGAATTTCTCCAGACATTGGATTTTCAGCTGTGCAGCTAAACTGCGCTCATAATACAGCCCACTGAAAATAAACACATCAGACTAAAACCTCTGCTCTCTTTTCAGTGTCACAGTCTGACACAAATCACTGTTTGCCATAGCTGTAACAACAACTATTCCACCCCAGAGTGGGCTTTTATTTCTTAGATAAAAGCTGATGGCAAAACTCTGTGTGAGATGTGTTCGCCATAAAACGAAACAGACACAGAAGTGCAAAGCCGGCAATAGTTGATTTGTATGTGTGAGTATTATAAATAAGCAGGAAATGGTTTTGATTTTATATGTTCATATGTTCCAACCAGTTGCACTGAGGCTAAGAATAAATTAAATGCCAAACCAGCCCACTGGGACCCCTCAATGGACAAGTTTTGCAACTACAGGCCAAAGCATTTTGGGTTTTTAAGAAAAATGATTTTGACAAATGTTTTGCATGTATTTATACAAATATATAAACAAATCTCATGGAGAGTGAGAATGTTGCACAGACAAAGACTTAAGATAAAACACACCACTCAAAGACTTAAATAGGAAATATACATTTAATGTCTTTGATATTGACAGAATTAAAAATAAATAAATTGTCCATTTAAGTCCTATCTAAGATCCAAAGACAACACACAAGACCAAAGCTGACATTCATGACACACACTGTGCGTCTATGACTCTGTGTTACAGTGGAGGAGGAGGAGGTCTGGGTACACTGTGACACTGGTACCTGTGGAAATATCAAGATTACCCCTTTTGCTGGGCTGAAATATCTTTATCTAATTCGGTGTTCACAGTCAAAAATTGTCAATCATTTTAAAATGGCTTGTAAATCATAACATTTTTGTCAAATCTTGTTGTAAGCTTGTTTTCTTTCAATTAGCACAGGTTTTGTGCTTCTTTTTGGAACCGACTATTGATAGGCCTCATTGATATAAGCTTATGCATCTTTGTGAGTGAAAAAGCACTATTTGCAGATAGTTTTGGCATATATTTACTTAAAAAAAGGTGCATGAGTTCAGATCAATGAGGACTACGATATTTATCAAAAAAGTTGTGGTTTCTGAAAGTTATTATACCCTGTGTGAACAAAGTCAGTAAATTTCAGACCAATGCTATAACATTAACTAGCATTTTTAGAAAAAGAAAATCCTCTCCATGTGAAATGACAAGAACACAACATGAGGGTTAATATTCTTTCTGTCCTTCAACATCACATAAAGACCTATACTGTATGTATATATATGTTTGTGTGCGTGTATACAGACCTGGTCTCAGAATCAGTGTTAGGGAAAGTGGAGAGAACTCTGTATCCGGTTTGCTGCAGTGCTGTCATGTAGTGGCTGGAAGACCCTCTGATCTGCCTGAAGTTGAAGTCACTCTGAACTCCACGCAAGAGAGAGACGACTGCTTTCTGTTTCTTATCTAAAAACAAAATGTATACAAAAATTTATTCATGGTGTGCGTTTGTGTTTAACACACTGGTGTGTGTCTGTACTGTATGTATACGTACATCTGCTGGCATCGTGTGTGTCGTCCTGCTGATCGGGTACAAGTGACTGCATTCCTGCACCTCTTAAAGGAGCCGGTCGGGTCACCAATGGTACCAAACCGGGTAAAGTCACTTCACCACCTGAACTAGAACCCTACACACATGCACAAGGTAATTGACTCTGCAGTATAAGTTGTATCTGATCCATTAATTCGATCTGGATAGTAAGTGTTAGATACCTGCGCTTCATTATTTAAAAGCTCTGCTCTGGTTCGTTCTTCCAAGGTGACTGTCATGCCATCCAGAACCTGCAGTGTAGACAGATGCAGTACCACTGCTGGTCTGTGCAGTGATCGCCGAGCCACCTGCAACACAGACACTTGGTATGTCATGGTGGAAAACAATATGTAGAATTAAAGGGATAAACGACCAGTTAAAGAGGACAGAACATATAATATTTATTTAGAACCAGAGAGTAAATGTGTGTAAGGATTTTTCTGTAATCATGGTTAGGTTGCAGTTAAGCTAAGGTCTCAGTTTAAAATCTCTTCATCTAGACTATTACATTGTTTGTGTGTGTGTGTGTGTGTGGCTCACTGGGTTGCCCACTACAGACAGTTCCATGAGGGAAGGAACCACCTCCAGTTTCTCCAGCTCTGAAATGTCCTGTAACACAAACAAAAGATATATTAGATCATAAATACGAGACACCAACAAAAAAGAAACACATTGACTATTGCACACTTTTATATAAACATATTTTATCTTTAAACACACAAAAGTTTGGGTAGTAGGTTTATTTTATGAATGTACTGTAGTCTCTCATGCTCACCAAGGCTGCATCCGTTGGATCAAAAATACTGTAAAAACATTAATATTCTGAAATATTGTAACAATTTAAAAATAATTGTTTCCTATTTTATCTTTTTTTTTAATGTTATTCAGACCGCTCTGTCTAATCTACTTGTCCTCTGAATATGTCTCTCATGTCTTATTTTGTATTTCCAGATTGTTATACTTGACTTCTTGTATGTATTATTATTATTAATTTTTTTTTTTGTACTATCTTTTCTTTGTTGCATTCATTGTAAAGTGTCCTTGAGCTCTGGAAAGGCGCTATATAAATAAAAATTATTATTATTATTAAAATTATTATTATTCCTGGGATGGCAAAGCTGATTTTTAGTAGCCATTACTCCAATCGTTGATGAAGAAACATTTCTGAATATTATCAATGTTGAAAACTGTTGTGCTACCAAATAATTTTGTGGAAAGTGGAAACCATGATACTTTTATTTTCAGTATTGTTTGATAAACGGAATATTAAAAAGAAAGCATTTATTTGAAATTGTAATCTTTTGTAACATTATATAATTCCTGTATATAATACCTGTGGATTTTAGCCAAAGTCAACTGGAACATGCGGCACATGCATTTTAAACTATATCTTATAATGATTTCTCCCTGTGATCATTTTAAGGTCACATTTATTATTTATCTAATTATGTAATATATCTATGTATAACATTTTGTAGGCAGAAATGGTCAGTTTTTTGGTTTGTCAGTTTAGTTTTAGCTTACTGTTGGTCAGCACTGCAAATTTACACGAGCAACTTGAACATGAGAAAAATTTGCTTCGAGACCTTTTGCACCCTCATGCAAAACTCCCATGAAATTTAAATGAATGGAATTGTCTGCAACTGTTCTTGTAGGTTGATTTAAGGATATTTTACTATCTTTAGCTCAAATATTTTAGCAGTTGTTTTTGTCATGTTAATTCCTATGTTTACTGTATTAAAATGTTTCAAATAAACAGGCATATGAAGTGGGAAATAAACAATGAAAAAAAATAATAATTATGATTAAAAAATGGGCAGGACACATCAAATTAAAGGTTTTTGTTAACATGTCATGATTTCCACAAAGATAAAGGAATGAGGAGGTGAATCAAAAAGATCAGTGAGTCTCAAGAATAGACACACACACAAATATACACACATCTCTGACCTTCAATCAACGTAAATATTGCTTAATTGTCCCCTTGGGCTGCTGTGCTGGTGCAGTAATGGCTGTCTGTAATTACTCTATATTCAGGGGCAGGCAAAAGGCAGAGCTCTCACAGGGAATAACAACACTAATACAAACACACTAAGTGACTGAATTACTGTAATTTAGTAATTACAGTAAAACTGCAGCTACACACATACAGATAGATGAGAGTGGAGGAGAAAATAATAAAAGCAAGCCTCAAGTACTCAAATTTAAACACACTCTCAGTGGGGTTGAGAGTAACTGCGTTCCTATGTTTATTGGTAAATTCTATATATACACTGACCTACAACACTTAAATATATCCTGTTAATATGGTAAATTATACCTATCATAAGATTAACTATATTCAAAGACCTGTCTGTCTAACTAATGAATGTGAAGCAAACTGCTTGAATTATATTTACACTTGAAATATGTCATGACTCGAATACTAAATGTTTTCATTATTAGTGAGGTGACTCTAAATAATAAAATTAAAGGGAAAGCTTCCAGATTTTTCCAGCAAATAACAAATTATAGTGTATTTCCCACCAGAAGCTTGGAAAAGTCACAGTCTTTTTCCTTTGAGGAGCTTTACAGTCAAGGATGAAACTTTGTGTACATGTTTAATGTGTATCTGTATTTTTGGAAGGTTTTTGTGTATTTTGTGTAGGTGTTATTGTGTACCGGTATTTTGTTCATGTCTAAGAACAGTCTCCGGAGCTCAGTGAGAGGCTGAAGGTGGTTCAGTTCACGGATGCGATTTTCTGTCAGGTGCAAATCAAGCAGAACTCCCTGTCCACAGAATGAGTTCTCACTCAAAGATTTAATTCGATTTCGATCCAGAACCAGCTCACGTAGTTTCTGCAGACCATCCAATCCATCTACCTGACTGATATCATTCCCTTAAAGAAAAAGACAAGACACTTAGAGAAGATCATATTAAAGGATATTTAATGTTTTTTAAAGAAGTCTCTTATTCTCACTCAGGCTGCATTTATTTAATCAAAAAAAAATTATTAGAATGTTAGATTATTATTAGAATTTAAAATAATCTTTTTTTTACATTTTAAAATGTAATTTATTCCTGTGTTGACAAAGCTTATATTTCATTTCAGTGTCACATGTCACGTAAGGGGAGGAAATGCTTCCATTGCAATATGATTGGGTATCACTGGTTATGTTTGGCTGTGACTGGTCTATGCAACAAATCCCACCACTTTTGTTTTCATGTGCATTCTTCGTTCGTGAACCAGCCTGAATAAACACTATAATGGCGTTAATGGGAAGATGCTATAAGCATACTGAGACGTGTGCCTAGGACTTCGCATGCACACTGGCTGGTCTAGCCTGAAAAACAATGCTATTTGAGTAAAATAAACCAAAATTATGATACAGTTGTTGCGAGATTTCATTGGTGATTTCAAATATAAAATTCCATTATAAGCTTGGCCATCAGTTTTGGAGAATTTGATGTTTCCCCATTCAAAATATAGGAGCTGTACTGGCATGCCCGAGAGGCATTTTAAAGATGGCCACTGAGGGACATGACGTGCCAAAGGAACTTTAGTTCTACATACCTTGTAGGAACAGCGCTCTGAGGTTAGTGAGTCTACTGATCTGTAGATTGATCAAGTTGGATATACCATTATAACCTAAATGCAAAACCTCCAAACTGGACATCAGAGGTTCCAGGTTATCAGTTAATCCTTCCCTACAAACAAAGAGAAGGAAGAGAGGAGAAGGCAATTTTAAAGAAAAGTGAGAAAAAATAAATGAGAGGCACATGTAGTGTGTGTCATCCAGAAGAGTATAGTTTACGGCATTAATACTGTATGCAGTACATACAATTTTATTTTAGAAACGTGGCTTTTACTCCCAAAACTTTGCAGCCAATCAAGCTGTGAGTTTTCTCTGATTATAAACACACTCACTGTCTGAGAAGCTCTTATAATATGTAATTGTGATGCTCCCTAGTGGTTAAACAAGAAACTACAGTATATCACCCAAATAGATCATGACAGAGTGATGATGTGTGTGTGTGTGTATGTCTAAGCACCTGCTGGGCCTGCTGTTCTGCTGCCCATATCCACTAGAACTGACTTTATGATAGAGAACCTGCTTGTTGCTCGTGTGACTCTGAATTTTTTGACGTGGTAGAATTGATTCAATGTGGTTATAGTTCAGAGACAACACCTGCAAGACCACATGCACAAACAAAAACATATATTTACATAGACACATAGTGGATATTAGTATATAATGAACGTAACCAGTAACATAGACAGAGACAGACATACGTGTTGTATTTACATTCTGTCCTAAACTCATACGTACCTTTACGTTAGACAGGAAGATGAGACCACTGAATGAGGTGAGGTTATTGTGATCTAGATTAATACTGCGTAAATTACTGAACAAATCAGCAGGAGCGAGATCCACCATTCTAAAACACACAGTAAAACAGAAACCATAAAGCGTGAAGCAACATATCCAGTTTTGCTGTGCTGGTTTAATTCTGACTTTAGGATTGAGAGTTAATGTGAACCTGACTGAGCTGGACTGGAGGTTGAGTTCTGACATGTCTCTGTAGTTGGTATGGCCCAGCTTCTCAGCCACCATATCTGCATTGAGCCGCCCTCCAAACACGTCCTTAGCAGTTTCTGATTCACACGTTTCCTATACAGCACAGACATTAAATACCAAAATGGTTCACCCATAAATTTAAGTTCTGGCACAGTCAGACTCCAGTCCATTTTCCTTTCAATGCATGGAAATGTCCAGCTGAATAAATGTACTAATTTCTATATAACATTTGAACAATAGCATACATATGAAAACAAACACTATACATACATAAGCATCAGTTATATTTACCACAGCTACTCCATCCAGTGCTTTGAGTGAAGGCAGATGGAAAACCATGTAGATCCTGTAGTTCTCCAGTTTATTTACAAGGGGGTTCCCATACAGATCCAGAATAATTAAACTAGACAGTGCCTGAAAAAAAAAGACACTACATCACCACCACACTTTATTCACTTTAACATTACCCTACAGCACTTTATATGTATTCTCATCAACAGGTTTGATTTCAATGAATGCTTAAAAAATCATTAATTGCACAAAATGAAATTTAGATCTATAAAATCTCCTTACCTTTAAGTGGTATATGTCTCTGGTGGTGCTGATGTCATTATTGCCGACATACAGCTCAAATAAGGACCGTGACCTTTGAAGCCCATGCAGAGATGAGATGATGTTGTTCTCTACGGACAGGAAGTGAAGGTTGGGTAGCTGGTCCAAAACATCCCCGTCTAAACACTGTAAGTGGTTGCAGTTAATGCTCAGACGAGTCAGGCGATGCATCGCACACAAACCTGCCACACACCAAACAAACAAGAGCACCAATGAACACAGAAAGAAACAGTGTGATGAACTAATGAAGGTTATATTACACAGCTTTGCCCCTGGTTCTATATTAAACTGACACTAGAAAAAAGAGTGAGAAAGGGAAAGAAAGACCACTACCTTCCAGTCTGCTGATACTGTTGTTATTAAGAGAAAGTTCCTCCAGTAGGATGCAATGTTCCAGACCCTCAATTCGAGTTAATTCATTATTGTCAAATGAAGCCCAGCGTAGATTCACCAGTCGGTCAAGATTACTGAGCCGGGTCAACCGCAGACCATCAAGATTTAGTGCCGTGATCTGAGGCAAAAGGCAAAGTATATCAGTTAAAGACATGGGTCTACCAAGAGATTATGTTATCATTAGCTGTTTCCATCCACCTTTTTTATGCAAATTTTGGGAAATATCACATTAAAAAATGCAAGATATCTTCTTTGTGTTTCACAGAACAAATCTAGAAATGACAAGGGTGAGTGAAGCAACCCTTTTAAATGTTTTTTGTGTGAGAGAATGTGAGTTTATATGTCATACTTTAGTGGTCCAGCCTGACTCAAGCTCTTGCGAGTGTTTCCATGGAGACGGGCTGATCTGGGTGAGCAGGTGAGCAGAAGAGAGCAAACTCAGACTGCGGGGACGTTCACTGTCAGTCCGAGAGTTTGTCATCAGAGATGCCTGCAAACACACACATACACGCTCCAGGTCAAACATGGGCACAAACATTGAGTATAATGTTCAGATTATTCAAACCTGGTTGATTCTAGATCGGACAGCCACTTGAACGGCAGCAGCTGCTTCCTCCTCCATCACAAAAGCATCATCCAAATAAGTGAGAGTCTTTAGCCGACCAAGAACCACCATACGCACACACTCATTCTGCAAAATTAAATAGTATTATTTCATTTTAATCTTATTGACTTCAAACTTTTTCTACTGTCTAATATGAAACTCAATTATGTAAGGTAACTTTTACCCTGTGCCAAGGATTGTGCCGTGTGTCCAGACGGACCAGAGCAGGAGCATGTTTACGCAAAACATTCATGTCATCCCTGATTCGAGTCAACTGATTCCAGCGAACATCCAGTTCTATAAGTTGACCAAGCCCACGCAAACCCTCCAGAGAGGAAATATGGTTAAAACTAACATCCAGGTACTCCAGGTTTGGCTAAAGGATTGAAAGACAGAGAGAAAAAGACTGTCAAAAGACAGTTTTAACTTTTGACATGTTCACATATAATTTTAAAATGTTTGTGATACTGTTATGTTTAGAAGAAGGTTATGAATGAATAGAATGATCTCATCACCATATGTGAAATATCGTCCAGATGAGTAAACTCGTTGAAGCTGAGGGTCAGTTTCTTTAAAGCTGTGAGTCGAGAAATCTCAGGTAGTTTATTCAGACTGTTGCCATGTAGATTCAGCACCTGTATGACAGGAAATAAGTCAATGAAATGATCACAGAGATATGGGTTTGTGTAACTTAAATATTGTAGGTCTCACTGTGATCTGGCTGAGGACATTTGCTCTGGCCACTGTCAGTATGGATTTCTCATCTAGACTAAGCAGCTTGGGGAGAGGCTTCAGGATGGGTTCCATATTTAATGCCTTCTCATCCAGGTCCAGCTCATCTTGGGACACAGATGGGGCATCAGCCGGGGAGGCATGAGAACTAGACGGGGAGTCTGGAGAGGGCTGAAATGTGATTTGATTACTCATTACTATTTTTTGATACCAGATTTACAGGATGGAGTAAATGTGTGAGGGTAAATAATGTTAAACACATATACCTGTGTTACATATTCAAAGTCTACAAGGTACTCTGGGAGCACCATTTCATTGTCAAACATGTACCACAGTTTCTGCTGCTGTCTACAGTCACAGCTGTCCAGCAGGCTGGAGGGACACAGCATGTCTGATGAACAAAAACACACAGACACACACATTACTGCTTTGATCACCACTGCCCGAAGACAGTTTTCTCTGATGGGTTCACACACTCTAACTCACCAGGGGCTGTTTGTGCTGTGTGCTTTTGCTCTTTAGAGCAGGTACTGAGGTAGACAGAGTTTGCTTTAGGGTAATAATCACAGTCTATTGGGAGACCCTCCTTCACTGCAGCACTGCGGCCCAGGAACACTTTAGAAATCACCAACTGACCTACAAATATAAAAATGCAGAAAAAGCCAACCCTTTTTTTGAGAAGGAAAATTATATATAAAAAAAAGCAGTTATTTTGTTCTTCCTAATAAGAATCCTTGTAAATGTATGATGGTCTCCACAAACATATTTACTGTAGCAGCACAACCATATTCAACACTGATAAACAGAAGAAATGTTTCTTGAGTATCAAATCAGCATATTAAGAGGATCATGTGACACTGAAGACAGGAGTAATGGCTATTGAAAATTCAGCTTTGCCATCACAGGAATAAATTACATTTTAAAAAAGAATGCAGCTATTTTAAACTGTAATAATTTTTAAAAACATTAAATTTTTACTGCATTTTTGTATTAATGTTTGGAGCCAGTAGTAGTGTAGAAAGGACCAACAATACATTCAAGTTAATTTAAATTAAAGGTTCGGAGTGAATACAGACCATGTCTGAAGGGAAGAATGTCTACAGGGCTACTTCCTGATGCAGAGCAACTCTTCTTCTGCATAAATGTCATTCGCAGTCGATCAGACACGCTCACACTGTTAGAGAGTGGGATGGCTCTCTCTCTACCTAATGCCTGAAGGCAAGAAACAGGCATCCATGTACAAGATGATGGGTCCATTAAAAAATACAGAAACTCATAACCGAGTCTTCACCAAGCTTTGATGGGTTTTGTACCTTATATGCATCAGCAGTTTTAAAACCATTTTCTGGGATTGGAAGTATCTCATCATTTTCACAGAAATGTTCTGGATCAGGCACGTAGAACAGATACTCCATGCAGCGTTTATAGTTTCTGTCACACACACACACACACACACACAATGGTAAAACTGCATATACAGACACTCTCTTCTCTTTTATTATTCCAATATGGATTACTGAATCATAAATATATAAAAGAAAGACTATCAAAAGCCCTTTATTGTTAAAACCTATTATTAAAATTATTAAAGTCTTTCTAGTCGTAAATGGCATGTAACGAATGTCATCACAAAAATCATGTTTACAATAATCTGTATTTATCTGTAATATTCTGTATTTATAATCTTTGTGGTCTGTTTTCCTGGTATTAATGCCAGATTTAAAACAGAAACTGACCATATGTTTTGCATGTAAGTTAGACTGCCTCTTCCTATCTAAGTGGATTTTTCTGGCCTAAATAAGATGCAAAGTATACTATATATATATATGAAAGCCTATGTGAGACACCACAAGTGTGTTACTGACTCACTGTGAGAAGGGTGAAGGTTCCTGTCTGCAGAGCAGAGAGTGTACTTTGTCCTGAAAGCGTTGCCGCAGAGCTCGGTTATGGATACGGATGATTCGATTGATCTTAATGCCAGTGATGTGGTGAGGTTTATAATCCCATGCACAGAAACGGGACAGCAATAAATCGTAACATGATGTGAACCTGAGAGTGGAAGCAGAAAACAGTATAGTAATCTTGCATGTTGTGTATCTGTACATAAGATCTTGTATACATGTGTTACCAAGGTTCGCCGGTGTTTCCCTCTTCAAAGCGAATGTTCCCCACGGTTTCCAACTCCAATAGCAGAAAGTGCACCATCATATCCCTTCTATCTGAGGCCAAAGCCATATTATGCTGGTGACATGCTTCTACCCTAAGCCAAAAAAAAAAGTTACGTATGCAATGTAAGTATGCAAGACCTCACAATAAGCATACACAAAGGTTATGTATATAAAAATCCACACTCACTCCTCCAGGCGCCGCTCCCAGAACTTCAGTCTGTCCTTAAGTGCATCCAGTTTGTGCTGCAGTCTCAGCTCATGGCTGTGCTCTTTACGAAAGTCAGAGGTCAAATCCTCAGGTTCTCCTGACTTCTTATCAACCGAATGTACATGGGACAGCTCACACTCCATCTGCTCACAGAGAGTGAATGTGTTTTAGGGTACAAACTAATTTGTTACATTTGTCCTCAGAAGTTGAATATGGAATATTCTAGCCTTTGTCAAATTTGAGCATGACTTGATTTACATTAAAAACATTATTCAAGTCAGTATTTTTTCAGGTATGAGCTATAACAATAAAATTCATTTAAGATTATCAGTATTCAAGATTTTAAATGGGTGCATTCCTACTAAATGTGTTAAGAACAGATTTAGAAAAAAAGAAAGGTATTTATTTCGCCAAAAAAAAAAAAACAACTAAAAACCTGTGTGTACAAACTGTATATACTCACATTTCTAAACATGTGTGTTAACACATGTATTCTCTCCTCTGGTAGTTGTATCTGGTCTTGCCTCTGCTGCCTGAGCTTGGTTTTCAGTTCATCATACTGTCTTTGTGCACAACGTACCCGCATGGTGTAATACATCATTTTCTTCAGCACTGTGGACTGATGCACAACCACACATTCCCATCATTCTCAAACACAAAAGATACACTCTCAGATGCATGAAATAGAGATTTTCTCACCTCTGCAGTGTCTTTGAAATGTTTGCTGGATATGTCATATGTGTCTAGGCGCTGCAGGTGTGGCATGTGATACAGGATGTGTATGTAGTAATTGTAAAGCAAACACAGTGGGTTTGGAACAGATTGAGGGTCCTTCAGACTTAGGTGCCGTAGACGGGGTAGCCGAGCCAGATGGGTCAATTCCTATAAGGAAGACAGATTTTACTTTTTTCTTTCACAGATCAGAACTATTCATGAATATGAAATCATTTTGTACAAATAACAAACAAAACCAAAAAACCCTCATTCTACAATTATTTTTATACTGATGTTTCATGGTCAATCATCACTATTACTATTGGCCATATTTATGGTATATTCATTTACACTATAAATGCTGATTGTTATTGATATTTTGTTGTTTTTGCAGAATAAGTAAATAACTTCCGCCTTCACAAATGAAACATTTTGCCACAACATTAAATGGAAGAGCATTAGTTTCCCATAAGAGAAAAGAGCTTCACATATGAGCCTGAAGACAGTTCACCTGAACAATGAGCCCACAGACGAACCACACAAAAAAGCACCATACAAACATCTATCGGCTTGTGTCATGATTCTGTGTGTGTGTTTCTGTGTTAGACAGAAAGAGCTGTGAAGAACTGTTAGACATAAAGAGTGCCGAAGCGAGACAGAGGAGCTTTCAATCACTTGACTCACACAAAATAACAAAAGGCCACCATTTAGAGATGTGCACCCCATTCAGGCTCCACACCACTTGAAAATGAAAATATTTATCTGTTATTGAAAAAGTATCCCTTTTTCCTTTTGTAAAGAAGAGAAAACGAAAATTGCTTGGGCAGAGATGCCACATTATGATAATAATAAATGCTGAAAAGCAAAAACTTGAATCGTGCAATTCCTAAAATGATCAGGTCTCTCTGAGGGAGATGGGAAAGTACAGAGCATGCACAGAAATAACAGTAATCAGATCTATAGTGAACAGGAGAGGGAGGACGCAATAATGGCATGTAGATACAGGTCTGCAGTAATAATGGTGTGAAGGCCAGAAGGAAATTATTACCCGGAAATCTTGGACACAATCACACAAACAAAATGGGCTCTACACAAAGAGCAATCAACAATCTAATAAGAGAAAACATGATTTTAAGCACCATCCATGTGCACAGGAAAAATGTAGCTATGCTTCAAACTTTAACACTTAAGTTGCGGTCACATTAAATCAAATTTCCATTGTCTAAAGAGTGCTACAGTCATGACTAACTAATTCGTCATTGGTTCCTTCACTATTTCCCTATGGCTTTTAATAACAAAGTTTTCCTATTTGTTAGTTAAACAATGTCATTAATAAATATGGATCAACAATTTTGCTCTAAAATTTATATTACACACACTCATAATGAAAACATGAATTTATTATTTAATGCAATTTGAAACAAATACTGTTAAATTCAATTCAATATGATTGATGCCTTATTTCTGAAAAGAAATTGTGAAAAGCTGTGGTCAAATGTTTCTCATACCTTGAAGGAACAGATTTTGTTCCCTGAGAGGTTTAGATTTTGGAGACTGATGTTGGAATCCAGACAATGACCTTAGAAATAAACATGTTACATATTAGTGTATCCAGTACTATAGATACAGAAATATCTATGTACTATACACAAAAATTAAATGCTAGAATTGCAAAAATATAGTGTTTTACAGTGAACCTACCAAGAGTCTCAATAGCATTATCAGCAAGATTCAACTCTTTAAGATTTACAAGTGAATTCAATCCCTGTAAAACAAGGTGTAATGCATAGGTATAGACACAAATGTAATATACTTTAAATTTTTATTTACAGTATCTCAGTATCCCATAAATATAGGCTACCTGTATTTCAAGAATCTGATTCTTATTAAGCCACAGGACGTGAAGGTTGGGCAACATCTCTAGATTTGTAATCTGCTGGATGTTGTTGTCGTACAGAAATAATTTTTGCAGATGCACACAGTTATGTAACCCAGAGATTTCCTACAAAACACAAGCATGCCAGACATATCAAAATCAACTAGATTCCTTTGGTCATTTTTATCTTAATTAGTCTAAGAAATCAGTCAAAGAAAATAAGCATTTGAAATGAAAAAGCATATTGTAATCACACTGAAATCCAATCCATAAAACATTTGCAGAAAAATAAAGTATAATCATTCCAAATGTTTTCAGTAACTTACATTCAGTTTGCACTCCACTACCCATAATTCTTTGAGGAGTGGGCAGTACTCCAGGCCCTGGATTGAGCTGATGCTCTGGCCTACAATAGTGAGACTGGACAATCTAGGGAAAAGAGAGAGACCCACCATGCGCGGGAACCCAGAGAAAAACATCTCCAGAACCATTTCAGCACTCCCCTCCTGACACACCTTCTCATAGCAGAGTCCATTAGAAACACACTGAGGACATGTACAAACCAGACACTTCAGCACAGACCAGCACATGTGGCTTAGATTACAAAACCACACCACAAGAGCAAATTTCACAGTAGGTTCATTTAGTTGAGAGGGGAAAAAGGAAACTCACCAGCTCTTTTATAATTTCTTCGTCTCCAGTTAGTTTCTGCTTTTCATTCTGTGTCATGATCCCTTTTAAAACAGTATTTTTTAAACACTTATGGACGTTCAACAAATGTAAAGAACTGAAAATGTAGTTATTAAACATTGCAATAAAACGGTACTAAATTTCTATATTAGCTAATACTAAACAATAACTGCAACGACAAACGATTAAAATTGCTGCAATGCTGCAAACACATTTTATAAGTTACTTTTAAAATGTACCTCACAAAAAATAGACTAATCCCTAATTTTTAGTATTTTTACTAATGCTTATCTTCTGTAGAAAACCCTCACCTGTTTGTGTATGTCCAGCTGTATAGTCAGAGCCCAGCAGGTGAGGTGACCAGGTCAAATTCCTTTACATTCCATGATTTACCTCAACAACTAACTTACAACAGATCAGTTTACCTTCTGTCCACCATAAAGTTCAACAGCTGCACGATGCCTGTTCAGTGTAAGCATACATTTCAACAGTGTAAACGTATTAAACCTCCATTATCGAGCCGCATTTGTGGGGATTTTCCTTTTTATTTTGCTTACTGCAATGTTTACATCAGGCCGTTGCTAAGGAAGCGTGGCCCGCCGGTGCTAAGGAAGCCCTGTTGGAATGTGTTGTTGTCCGCCAGCAGATGGGGCTAAAACACCGGATCATTCACTAGTTTACAAATTTGACTAAAACTACATCAAATGTGAAAGTGTTTCAGGGCAATGTGCGTTTTTGGGATTTTGCCTCTTGTTGCATGGCGACTTTAGAATTACTCCGTGTTTAAATATTTTTATTTGGGAAAAAATAAAGTAATTATTTCACAAAATAAAGTAATTAAAATTCAAATTTCTGTTTGCATATAATTAAAAAAAGAAAACTAAACTGCATTCTATAGTATCAGCCTACCCACTCGAAATTAAATAGGAAATTAAAACAGAGAAGACAGAAAACATCGTTCCCACCCAAAACCTCAGAATACAACACAGCAACGATAGCCAATGGTAAGGGGTGGAGCATTTAGAAATAAATGAACTAAGCATTCTTAAGAAATAATATAAAATAAAATAAACCTAAATTTACCCAAATAAACTGGGTAGTAATAAACCGGGTAGAGGATAAATATTGAAAAACAGCTAATTCAAAATATTAAATATTAAAATAAGCAATATAAAAATATATTTACTAATGACTAAATAACATAATCATGATCAAATTCAGCGAATTCATTAATTTCTGTCCGCAACAATCAGGCAGAAGTCGATATGAAGACGGTTTCATTCATCGCTGAATGTATTTTTGCCCTGAAGTGTATTTAAAAAACAGCTTAAATGTAGCGTGCGTATTATGTGAACTGTGATGAGGTAGCTAGAACCACGCCCGTGGCACACGGACCGTCCTCTAACCGGAATGTCGCTCTCCGTCCTAAATCCGTGCCAACCGCGAGCCGCACAGATACAGTGACGTCAGCTCCGAGACACTGAACCAAACACATCAAGCCCACTGGCTCCGCTGCTGCGAGACGGGAAGCATCGGTCAGGATCGGCCATATTAAGCGTCACATCTTTGAATTTCTCCTGCGATCTCACTCAATCGTTCTCGCTTCAGAACAAACTCTCTGCGTGCGATTACTGCAAGCATGTCCGCCAATTCGAGCGAGGGGCCGGGTTTGGATGGGAAATGGTTCGAGGAGGAGGAGGAGAAGAACGGGATGTTTGGAAGTGCAGGGCCCCGTTTCGACGAGATGCGGGACGATCTGCACGCGCCCAAGCAACAATTCCATCCCTTTGAAGGAAGCGGCGTTGCCATGGAGACTGCATCTACAGGTAAATTTGGGCTTTTTATAATTACGCATTGTGGTTTAGCGGCGACACCCGTGCCGGCGGTTAAAGAAAAGAAGAAGGAAAAGCTGATGATGATGATGAGTTGGAGATGAAGAGAGACGGACCAGGCCATGGGTGTGACAGCGCCTGGATGTCTCTGCATACACAGACGCACAGTGCGCTCCAGGCAACTGTGGTAGTTCAAATAACACGATCAAACACAATAAAACAAACAAAACATTCTTATGTTGCTCTCTAGTGCGTTTAGAATGAACCAGTCATGATGACAGAACTCTTAGGATCATGATGTGTGTTCATAAAGCTACAATAATGTAATCATCATTTCTTTGTCTTTGTGCTCACTGCCTGTCTCTCTGCCCTCTTTCTCCTCAGCCTGTCTCTCACTGTTCTAAATCACAGGGTATGGCTCAATAATTGGGCATTGTCCACCCCTCTAATAAACCTTTTCATGCAGCACATAGCCAGACTATTATAACTTCTCAATTAGACAGTTCATACAGTATTGACAACAGTAGTACAACCCAGTCTAATAGGAAAATGTGAACTGTTCTACATGGTGGCAGTTTTGGACAATGTCTTTTGTAAGTAAAAGGTCCCCACCCCAACCCTAAACTGTCAGTGGGGTGTAAGCAGATCGTATAAAGAAATCATGAAAACATAAAACTATTTAAAGATAAATGTAATGAAAGTGTTGTTGTCAGACCTGCTTATTCAACCTTCCATAGTACAATAAACTTTAAAAAAAAAATCACATTTAATTTAATGTATTACAACTTAAACTGTAATGTTGTCTTTTACATCTGGTTTGTTGACTCTGACCTTAAAAGTGCACAAAGAAATAAGTTCTACAAAGAAATAAACGAGTAGTACTTGAAGATGATATCCTCTGAAGTGATGACTCCAGTAACATCAGTAGCCTAATCTATTTTACATGGAGCACTACCTCAGGAGGGCCACCATGTTGAGATCACATGACCAGCCAAATAGTGCTCATTTTGTCTGGGTAAACCCCTGTTATTGGACACATTTGCATACTGAATAAATTAATTGTGGCTGACTGAGAACTGTTCACATTTCTTCCCAGGCAAGCTTACATTTCAAACATGACCACCATATTGGATGGTCCTTATGCATAAACAAAAATGACTGAGCGCACCCCTTTTTTAGATGAGTATGTTATTGATGTTAGGGAGTAGATATTAGAGAGTGTATTAGAGTATGGCGTGGTTAGTAAAACAAAGAAGAGCGGAAGAAAGGTATATCCCAGACAGATATTAGTTCAGGATGTCAACATTTATGGAAGTACTTTGGGTAAAGTTTGTGTTATTGCCATAAATGATGTTGCTTTAACTTTATTTTGATACTATGAAAAACATCTCATCAAGAAATTATTATCCTGCATTGTAAAGCTAGAGTTTTTTCTTTAGTGAACTTTTTCTTTCGGAGTATTTCTAAACTGCTAAGCTAAGTCCTAACTGTCAAAGTAATACTGAATAGTAATATTGAGTTCATTAGATGAGATGGTCTGGCGTCTTAAAGCCTGATTCCTAAACCTCAGACAATAATGTGGATTTAATACCGGACAATAATAAAACATAGAACCTTATCAAAAAGGAAGTGTACATGATCGGAGGTTCAGAGACAGACATCCTAGCACTCATAGTGGTACTTTAATTGTACAACATGCTGCATCATTTAATGTGCTTTTAGTGTTTCTATGGATCAATGTGACAGATAAAGTAGCGATGTATCTATAGAAACCCTTTCAGAGTGGAGACATGTGACTACAGCCTATCACACACATAGCATGTAAAATACATAAGGCGAAATACACACGCATGCTTTCAAACTTTCATACGGAAAGCCATCGCAGCTCACTTCCATGGCTTTTTCCTGTTGCTAATTGTCAGTTTCTGCTTCTGCAGGTGCTCTTTGGTCCATTAAGAGTCTGATTGAACCGCCATTATGGCTCAGAGTGCTATTATTAGCAATGGGGAAACTGCATGCACACATACGCCCATGCACAGTCTCTCTCACATGCTCAAATATTCATGAGCCAGGGCCTGAAATCCCTCAGCTCCCCCGTGCACTGGTTAGCTTTAACACACACTCTTGCACATACACAAAAACACACACAAAGTCTTTCCTCTTCTCATGGACACAAGCCCAAATACGCATATTTTCTTAAACGCATTCAAATTCACTCGAACAAAGATTCTTTCTCTTTCTTTCACACTCTGGTTATGGTAAGGTTCTTGTTTCTTCCCTTCCCCTCTCTCTCTCTCTCTCTCTCTCTCTCTCTTCCTGTCTTTCATACAATGTCGGTTTGGGCTGTAGTTGGCTCTGTCTTTAGAATTCTCCCTTTTTAAATAAACAGAAGGAGGTCTATTTATAGGAGAGTGAGAGTGAGACATCGCAGTCTTTTTACAGTAGCCAAGCCTGTGAGCTCATGGATCTTTAAAAGACGGGCTGGAAAAAGATCTGTCCACGTGGTGAGCAGCTCAACACAACAGAAATCCCGTAGCTCTGATCGCACCATCAGTAACATCGCTCACGCATGTCAATATGTCCACCATAATCCACTTCTGGCGGCCTGTCTCTCCCTAGTTGTCTCTCTCTCTCTGTCTGCCTGTCTAATACGCTGAGGAAAAAGGCCTAGACGAGGAGGAATGCTGGTGTGTACTGTCTGTCTGCATTCGCAAAGTCATTCGGGCATGAGAGAGAGAGGCCGAGCGAGATCAACAAACAGTTTAGGGTGAATGTGAAAAGACCATTCCTTCTGTCACTTTCAGCCAAAGGCGGTTAGCATACAAGGACAACTCAAATAGAGCACAACAATGTAGAAAAATTGATTGTATAAAACCTTTCAAGACAGAATTTTGAGGCTGTAAATAGGTGGCAGACAAGTCAACGTGATGGTATTTCTATCAGTACTCTATCATTTACTCAACTTTAAGTCATTCTATACATGTATGACTTCATTCATTTTACAGAACACAAAAGAAGTCCACACAACATTGGACCCCAATTACTTTCATTGTTTGTACTACACAGTTCACAATTTATTCTATTCCACAGAAGAAAGGAAGTCATGCAGGTTTAGAATTGGATGAGAGCCTGCACAGAATTTACATTTTTAAACCTGCTTAATTTCTGGCGAAGAACTACACTACCCATAATCCTCCAACAATCAGAGAAGTCACTGTTACCATGGAAATGTGAGTCTTGCCAAAAGAGCTCAGCAGTGTCCGCCTACTCCCAGCAAGCTTTGCAAATGACGTGATCGAGTCACTGGCTGAATTCAGAATAACATACTACTCTAACTATATAAAGATTTGGCTAAAATGGTACATTTAGGATGCTATATCGAATTCAGCCACACCCATAAAACTCATTTTGTCTTTGTCAAAAAACTTTTCACTTGTGGTTGCTTTGGTCTGTGGATTAGAATTTTGTACTGAAGAATTTTTTAATGTCTGTGGTTTTTACTGAAATTAATGTGAAAAATACCAGAAGCAAGGTTGCTGAAAAAATTGGGCTGTCACAGAATACAGACACATACACATTTGTCTGATATTCCCACATTTAGTGCACAAACAAAAGTTGGGAAGGCAATTTCATAATGCAATTTTTTTCGTGTTAAAAAATCTATGACTTGGTGGAGGAAGAAAGAGATTTTTGTAATAAATGTAATCATGTTTAGTTTGGTACTGAATATTTTTATATTTTTAATTTGAGTTTTAAAATGAATTTTTTTTTGTTTTTTTTAACTCCGATTTAGTTTCTGTAAGTAGTTATTGTTTAGTAGCATTATTTTTCATTCGAGTTGTTATATATATATATATAGGCTATATATTAATTCAGCTTTATTTCACTTGCTGAAGATGACTTGTAATATTTTAACTATAACAATTCTGCTATGTTGCCTTGGAAGACAGTTAAAAAGGCATGATAGATTTTGGAATCACATCATTCCTTTCCCAAAACTGCGGTCAATCATTGGTCCATTATGATGATATTCCCTTTAGTAAGTTTAGTACAAGCTGGTGTGCACGTGATATTGGAGATGTAACAGTCACAGGGTCTGTTGTCCAACTTTCATTAATCCTCTTAAGACTCAACTGATTTCACAGAGACAGAGCAGATGTTTCCAGTTGTGTCTTAGGGGGCTGTGTAGTGTTCACAGTATCCAACCAGTCTGAATATATGCTACACTACACTCTCTGCTTTTCCTCTTAGTCCAGTTGGAATCAGATCACTTCTGGAAAAGAATCAACTTTCATGTTGATTCTCTACATGGATTCTTGCTCAGCTTTTCTACTTTGTGTCTTTCCTCTGTGTAGGGCTATGTCTTTGTCTGTTGTCTTTTCTTCACTTTAAATGCAGATGCCTTAATATACACTAAATCTAAAAGTCCATGACCATCTACTTATCTAAATGAAGTAAATCTGGCTTCTGGTTCCTGCACAGGGCTCAGCAGGGAGTCGACTGTGCCTGTATAGGCAAAAGTGAGAGGATTTAATCATCTATGTGCTTTAAAGTATTATATAAACAGCTCTTCTATGTATTATTGCCATTAGTGAATTCTACGCAAATAAACGTTTATCTAAACAAATATATTAAATTATGATTAAACCATTTAGACTCAGACCCAGCATTCTTACCCCCACCCAAAAAAGGCATTACTAGATTAAAAGTTAAAAAAAGTCAAGTACCATATTGTATTTTTGAATGCACATTATCATATGAATAAACATTATTTTATTTTATTATGTTGTTTTATGTGAATCAGCACAAAAATACACACATTCACAAGCCAATAATGGAAACAAACACCATGCAAATCAATCGTATTATTATTTTTACCAAAAACATAAAAAAAAATCAATTGATTTCCATTACTAAAAACATTTTTATGTTCTCTCTCTCTCTCTTTCTCTAGGTGACTCTCTGTCTGACATGTTCATGAAGTCATCATCAGGAGAGGGTGATCTGTACACCTCTCTCCTTTCCTCAAAGTCCTCCTCTAATCCTTTTAATGATGGTGCCTCTCTCTTCTCCACTGAGGGCAACCGTTCTCCACCTGCTCCCACCGGGACTGACTCTGGCATCGGCATGACCCCAGGTGACCCCTCAGACCATCAGACGACCCTGCAGGGCTCACACAAGACTGACCATTACAGCTACATGGACATGGGGGATGACCTCTGTGATTTTGGTAGTGTGGGCATTGCCAAGAACAAGCAGCAGCCTCTCATGTCTGGTTATGGAGATGACGAAGATGATGATGAAGAAGAAGAAGATGACATTCAGGATTTCAAGCCTAAGATTCAGGAAAAGGAAAATAAAGAATCCAGCCATGACCCCTTCGATCTGGGTCGCTATTTGGAGAAGAGCCCCCCTGAATCTGAGGAAACAGAGGTGAAGAGTCAGGGGTCGGCTGGTGGGCAGCATGCATTCCCGTATGTGGAGGATCCTTCGGATGAAGAGATGGCAGATTACCGATCATACCGTAGGATGGAAACGCCACAAAGTGCCAGTCCTGTAAAGATCACGGTTACAACAGAGTCCCAGCCGGTGAGAGTGTCTCCACAAGGGGGCATGTCTGAGAGAGAGAGCGTGCTTAGTTTCGGTCAGCAGGGTCTTCCCACGGTAACACTGTCAGAACCAGAAGATGACAGCGCAGCCTCCTCAGCTAACCACTCCCCTAACCACTCCCCTACAGGTAGATCCCTCCCCCTTGTAATGCACCTGCTGCACCTTTCAAAACTGAATTGAGAAAGCCTTTTATTTTCCAAATCGATTTCTGTATTTAAATGACATAAACAGAAAGAAGTAGCTCTGGCTACAATGTTCTTCTGCAAAATGTTTAAATTAATAACAGCTAGAGCACCAAAAGTTACGGAGTGCAGCTTTAAAGAAAACTTTTAAAAAGTGTCAAAATGTAATGGTAGTTAAAGATAGATGGATTAATAGATGTCTTGCCTCTAATAACATCTAACAGACAGACAGACAAATAGACAGATAGATAAATAGATAGATAGATATAGAATTCTGACATTTCTGTCACTTTTCTCTTTTCCAGGCCGAGAGTCTCCGTCTGATGTGCTGTTCCAGCCTGCAGCAATGAAGTCTGTGAGCTCCACCCAAGATTCCAGTAGCATCAGCTCTCATCCCAATCTTCCTGAAGCCCAGGACATCAAGAGCTCAGCCAAACCCTCATCTCCATGGGCTCAAGACCTTCAAGGCAGTGGAGATGAGTCTGGAGATTCAGAAATTGAGCAAGTGGCTGAAGAACCTGATTCTCCAATATACGATCTGACATCTAAGACCCCGCCCTCAAAAGGCGGATTCAGCCAAGCAAGCAACCCGTTTGAGCAGACCAGCTACACATCTGCCACTGATAAAGCTAGTAACCCATTTGACAAGCCACAAACCAACAAGGTCAGTGCTAGTAATCCATTTGACCTCTCTGGGGGTTCCAAGGGAGGCTTTGGTCAATCCAGCAACCCACCACTCTACAGTCTGTTAAGAGAGGAAAGGGAGGCGGAGCTTGACAGTGACCTGCTAATCGAATCAGCTTCTGATGAAAGTCCCAAGAGGGAGCAGGAATATTCTGCCCCAAAACCTCCAGAAATATCTTCACCTGTGACCACAAATGTCACATCTTCTAAGCCCATAACGACTTCCTGTGCTACGACCTCTACCTTCACCGATCCCCCAGCTAGCACCATCAGAGAAACAGAAAAAGAAAAAGAGAAGGAAAAAGAGAAAGTTGTACCTGTTGAGAAGCCCAAACCAGAAGTAGAGGACAGCTGGTCCACCAAACCCAGGCCTGCAGTAATGGGAACATCTACAGCAACTCCAGAACAGCATTCTAGTCAGGAGAAGGAGAATAAAAGCAAAAGCAGTATTGTGAGTTCCACCACAGAGAAAGAGGCTGATCTGTTCTTCCAAAGCGTCAGCAGACAGAAAGGTAAGAGGCATTGCGTTATTCTTCCTACAAGCAGCACTGTTATTTATAGCTATAACTAATAAAAAAAGCATTTGTTAAGTGAAGTAAAGCTGAAATAACAGAAAACTAAAAATTAGATACATTTTTTAACTTAATTAGAGCAAAAACAAAAATAAAAAAGCAAAACTTAATAAGTAATATAACCTTACAGCTCACAATGCATGTCAGAGCAAATGAGAATCATGAGGTCAAAGGAACTGCCTGAAGAGCTCAGAGAC
>JAUMHE010000062.1:14408285-14427703 GCA_032359235.1 Enteromius mattozi | reverse complement strand
CACACACAGTGAGAAGTGATCAACCACACACACACCGTGAACACACACCCGGAGCAGTGGGCAGCCATTGCTGCGGCACCCGGGGAGCAGTTTTGGGGAACGGTGCCTTGCTCAAGGGTCTCACCTCAGTCGTGGTATTGAAGGTGGAGAGAGTGCTGGGAATGTGCTGGGAATTCACTCCCACCACCCACAATCCCTGCCGGACCTGGGACTCTTATTTACTCTTATTTACGACCTTTGGGTTACAAGCCCAACTCCCTATCCATTAGGCCACGACTGCCCCAAAGTCGACTATAGACATTCAGTATATGATCCAAAGTAACTAGTAACTAACTACTCTTACTCAAGTAACTATTCAGACTATTACTTTTACTTGAGTACAGTTTTTTTTGTACTCTACCCACCTCTGCTTACAATACATTAATCACAGTATGATTTACAAGAGACTGTTTCTGTAATATGTAATGAAAATTAACCTTAATTCTTACTGTATTGAATCCAAAATATTCATTTAAATCATAAGTTTCCTGGATTTGCTTTGCTCACTGATCTCGTTCTTTATCATCTGTTCTTTGAATGCATAGTCATGCCAATTCATAATTCTACAATGCTCAGAGGAAGCAGTGCTGAGCAGATTATTCTCACAGCTGGTGTTTTCCATAAAAGTTTAATTAGAAAAGCCTGCTTTGCTTCGATGGTGGAGAGACTGAGAGACAATTACTACTGTATATCCAAAAGCACAAACAACAGCCTTTACGTAAGGCATTAAAGAACATCCAGTATTTGTGTCACATCATGTCTGTTATTAATTTAAAAGAAGCATAGGTTTATGATTCGATGGAGTAGAAGAATTCATAAATATTCACATTTATGGCAATAAATAAACCATTTAGTTATTAAATGCTTTTTTTTATTTCACAAAAGCTCAAAGGAATTTAGTTTAGGTCATTAAGCATCATTACACGCTCTCTGAAAAAAAGGTACAAATGCTATCATTTGGAATAGTACCCTTTCAAAAGGAACACCTTTGTACATGATTTACCCACAAAAAGTTGCATTTTAGATTGTTAAAAGTGCATGTTTGTTTCTGTAAGTGTACATATTCGTACCTAAATGGTTCAGTATTAACCTTTTGAAAGGGTACTGTCCCAGTGACGGCTTTTTGTGCATCATTATGCATCGTGGTCCCTTGAAAGCTGGTATGAAATCAGTTTCATTGTGAAGTACCTCCGTACAAACATGCTGCTTGTGAAGTCATATTGACTCACCAGGCACACAGCCACAGGCAGATCCACTCTTTTCTGAGGTCGACTGAGGCTGAATTAAGGGGATAATATCCCTCTAGTGGTGAGTTTAAACAACTGCATTGTGGCTTCTTTACATAGCTTCACAATAACAAAGAAAAAGCAAAAAGGCTCAGGTTATGTTGCTCATAATAAATCTTCTTTAGGCCCATTAATAAAACTGTAATACTTTATTGCACATTCATAGCAGGAGTAAGAATATATTCTGTTGTGTTCATGAAACTCCAGAAGCAGAACACAGCTCTTAACATGCTCATCTCAGGAGTTAAGTCTGTCTCTTATTGTTTACGTGAACCTGAGTGACATGGATTCGTGACAGCAGTGGGAGGAATGAACATTAAAACATAAGAACTGTTTTGGATCAAGTGGTTCTTTCTAGAGAAGCAGACTCTCGTGTTGCAAACTGTTTTTTTAAAATATATAATCCTCTTGTAAAATGGGACAGTGCACGTGCGATGCTTCAGGCATTATGACGTGCTTTTCTTCATTTTGTCTGAAGGAAAAGCAGTCGATTAAACATTTATTTGCTATATTGCTTCCAATATGTAATAATTTTTAGATTAGAAAATTGTACGCAGCTACAGATAAACCGACAAAGATGTTTTATAATAGATAGGCAGTATGTAAGTCTAACGTTGTGAATTGCTTATATATGCCTGTTATTGTCTGGTGATTTGTTGAAACTGAAGGTTCTGGAATGTTAGAAAAAGAGGTCAACGCCTTTACGGCAGCGCTGCCGTAAATCACCTGCAGAGGGCGAGAAAGACCGCCGGTTTATGTAACACAGCTTTGGGTTTTTATCATTGAAAAACTTAATAAGAACATTACCAACAGATCACAGTTGTGCTAAAGTATGTCTTCGTGTGAACAGGCTGGTGTTTTTAATTGTGGTGATATTAAATAATTAAAACAACAACGCTCTATGTTACACTGCAATTCTGAGACAATCTGGATCAGCGCAGATCAGCCTGTTGCCATAGTAACACGGAAGAGAGGGAGCCTAAGCTGTTACCGTGGTGAGCCCGTAGAGACAAGAGAAGATGCTGAGGGAAACAGAAGATGATGAAAATGAATAAGCCAAGATTCATAAATATTATTGTGCAAAATCATCACCATTATTATTATTATTATTATTTAATAACAAAAACTACATTAATTTACTCACAACTATGAAGTGTACAAAAATTATGAAATGTTTCAATTGAGCTATCCATATTTATCCCATATATATATATATATGTGTGTGTGTGTGTCGATAAATATAAATATACTATGAATATAGTTAATATTCCATTAACAATTAGTATATATGTACTAATTATTAATATAATATTAATTATTAATAACACACATGTGTATATATACATGAGTATGTTATTAAAACTAAGCAAAACAGTTACATTAAAACATTTGTATTAATTTTAGCTTTATTCTTTTGCTTTTTGTTTCTCTGTTTGTTTAGTCCGTTTCTCTGCAACTATAAAATTTCACTATAATTGTGAATGAATATTTGTTACTAGATTCGTTAGCATATTTATATTCACATGTTAGCCTGCAATTCTTAAAGTATGAACGCAATAAAATAAAAAAGCAATATAAAACCCCAGCAGACTCCGCCCATTTTGAATCGACAACCATGCCAACGCGATCACGTGACCTCGCTTATGTATATATATTAGCTTTGTTAGGGTGGGGCCTCTTTGATCCCCCCCCCCAATCACGCCCCGGGCGTTGCATATGGTACGCTCCGCTCTCTGCGGTGGAGGCTGCAGTGTTTACGGTTTCATCCAGCAGAGCAGCGCCTCTCCTTCTCTTTCTCTCTGTCCGTTTCATAGCAGTAGCTCGTCTCTCCTCTGCTCTCCTCTCTCTTTTCTGGCCATTCATGCCGTTCGGACGCGTGAGATAGTGGGTCTCGGGAAGATATAAGATCTGCGAAAGAGAAAAGAGAAAGACGACAGCTGCGAGAGAAACGACAGACATGGATAAAGGGAAGAAAGAGTGCACCTGGAGCAGCTGGAGAGGGCAGGGTACAGATTTCGTTTTTGTCTGTATGAAACCGTGTTTTATGGTATTGTGTGTTCTATGCTGTAACAAATGCGTGTATTAGGTTTTGCGTTTTACATGACGCCTCTGTCTCTGCGCCGGTGGGGACAAAGAAAAGAGGGGAGAGGCATCTGTTTTGGGATGAGAGATGGCAGGTGGTCTGTCAGCTTTATAGTAATGCTGATATGGTAACCCCGCTGCGTCGTCAGATTAGGCTCTGTTTGCCACGGAACGGAGTTCAGGCTGTTTTTATCTTCAATCGCGGTTACAGCAGCGCTGGATGAGGCTGTCGCTATAGCAACCAGGTCACACCCATCCTGATTACATCATTCTCTTCAACAGGCATCCATGATACCTGGAGAAGGAAAGAGGGAGGGGCATGCAAGACTGGGAAATTGTGAGCTAGGATATTTTTATGAAGAAAACAAACAGCATTCTCTAAGGCTATTCTAGTACACTGCAGGCACATTTTAAATGTCCACCTAGATAAATGGTGTTGGGAGGGAGTCCTGGACTCCATTTATAGGGACTGCAATGTGTGAGTGCTGGCAGTCTGTGTTTGTAAAGCTACAGTAGTTGTGTGTGATGGTGTTTGCTGAAACTACTGTCTGTAAGCAGTTCCAAATTCACCACATTATAATTGGCCTGACAGTATTCTCAGTATAAGGCATACTTAATGGTTTCTAGGACGTTGCTAGAGTATTCTGGGTGGTTCTTTTGTCATGGGCCAAGTGAAAAAGAAGTACACGTACGGATTTCAATCATATTCTAGCGCCTAGATATGTGTAGGACCTTTTGAACTAATGCATAGTAGATATATCTTAAATTTATTCCTAGCGTTATGTGTTTAAACAGTTTAGAAATTCTACTCGTGATCATTTAACAGCATAAACATACATTTTTACTCTACTCAGTTTGTCTCTATATTTATGCTATTTGTGTGACATCACACCCTGCATTTTCCCTGCATGCTCATATGATATCACTATGAAGTCATTTATTGTTTTTTGATGATTCATAACAAACTCTCTAAAGTCTAGACCCGTCCTCATACACGCAGAGACATGCATAAATCAATACTTAAATATATAAAATATTCAGTGCTGTATTTTTAAACCACTTACAGGCCTGAAGGAAGTGTTTTATTTGATCTCATCCATATACGTTTGTCTGTATGAAGTAATTCAATAAAAGTAATTAAAATGATCTCTTCCCTGTTATGTGTAACCAATCAGTGAAACATTAGGAACATATATTCCCTCCAGATTTCAATGATATTTGTATCATTTGGTGGGGCTGGATTCCATTTCCTGTTTAACTCTGGAATTTCCAGGCTTGTGTGTTGTATGGGGTCTCAATTAGGAGCACAGTGTATTTGTACCAGGATTATGATCGCAGTAACTCTGGTGCCTGGGTCACCTATTTTTGAGATTTTTGTGTCAGCAGCCCAGATCATTAACCAATAAGCTACTACCAACCCTAAAAAAAAACTTAAACTGGCACAAAATGTGACAAAAACTGCTTTCATGTTAGTTCAGGGAAGACTAAGGCAGTGTTAACTTGTTTTAAAGAGATTCAAATAAAAACTAAAAAATTCTGTCATTATTTACTCACCCTTGTGATTGCTACAAATCTGCATGGCATTCTTACTTCAAAGCATAAAAGAAGGTATTTTGAGATTTTTTGAATAATAAAGTGTCCAATGGGAATATAGTGCAGTAACTCACCATGCTTGGGCTTTGCGAAGGTTTTAAAGGGTTAGTTCACCCCAAAATGAAGATTCTGTCATTAATTACTCACCCTCGTGTCGTTCCAAACTTGTAAGACCTTTGTTTATTTTTGGAACACAAATTAAGATATTTTTGATTAAATCTGAGAGTTATCAGACCCTCCATAGACAGCAATACAACTCAAATGATCCCAGATCCAGAAATGTAGTAAATACATTGATAAAACAGTCCATGTGGCTCAACTTCAGTTTTGCAGCACTAGGAGAATACTTCTTTTTTGCAAAAAAAAAACAAAAATAACAATTTACTCAGCCAATCTTCACTTCCACCATTGTAGAGAATATCACAAAGCATGCGCACCCTTTCCCCTAAACATAAACAACCACAGATGTGCTTGTGCATGCTTTCCCCTGGATGTAAACAAGGCTGATTATGTCAAATATGTTAAAGTGTGCGTATGCATTGCGATATTCTCTAAAACGGCGGAAGACGTAACTCAGGGGAGAAAAATGGTTGAGGTAATTGTTATTTTTTTCTTTGCACAAAAAAGTATTCTCCTAGCGTCGCAAAACTGAAGTTAAGCCACTGATGTCACATGGACTGTTTTACCGATGTAAGTAATAAGTTTCTGGAGCTGGGATAATTTCAGTATTGCTGTCTATGGAGGGTCAGAAGGCTCGCTGATATCATCAAAAGTATCTTAATTTGTGTTTCGAAGATGAACGAAGGTCTTACTGGTTTGAAACGACATGAGGGTGAGTACTTAAAGACAGAATTTTCATCTTGGGTCTAACTAACTCTTTAAGGCAGTTACAAATGCTCCCTTTCTAGTGCAAGATGGATTTCATAGCTTTATGTACTATCTAAGCATTTTTCTAGCTGATTAAGAATCTTTTTATGATGCACTACAACATATTCAGTTATTTAAACATTCTGATCGAACGCTCAGGCTTTCAGCCACAAACTTTTTTCAGCTGCCTTGGTTCCCATGTAGTTTTTCACCAGAATTTGCGCTGTTGAACCACTGATCTATGATAATCATTATACAGTATATAGATCAGTGTGTTGAACACAATTATTTAAAAATAAAGTTGAAAAAATGCAAGCTAGTGGCAAATGTCATTGATCAACAACCTTGTAGGTCTATTTTTTAAGCTTTATCAGTTACCCATAAAAATTTAAACCCTATGGTTTAATGAATGTGATTTTTATTTCCAGAATTCAACCGCCACACTCCATACTCCACTTTGCCCCTGGCAATGACCTTTCACTCAGGAAGTGAATGGCAGGATATAATGTTAGCCTGGTTGTCAAGCTGGATGTGCATCTCTGATGCTATAATTACACTCCGACATTTAAACACCAGCACACACGCACACAATTACCCCCCACCACCACCTTCTTATTTTAAGCTGGCCCCCTAAGCAATGTGTGTAAAGGAAACTGGAACACTGTATCTATAGCAACCACTGCTGCCCCCTTTATTTCTCATCTCTCACACACTTGCCACATAGGACGTATGAAACAAGGTGGATTAATTAGGTTCTGTGAAAGGGTCACACATAATTGTGATTTTTTTTTTTTTTTTACTGTGTTTGTTTCAGTCTGGGTTATTTGTCGCCCTGTATGCATGCATGTGTCCATTATTAGCCAATGGTAGTATGAGCCGGTCCCCCTCCCTCTCATTCTCTGCCTTTCTCTCTCTCCTTTTGTGTGCGTTCCCACTCACTGTCTCTCTCTCTTTTTCTTGCTGTCTGCAGTCATGGGTGGTTCAGGTCAGTAGCTTTCTCTGTCTTCTGTTAGTTTTGGTGTTTTAAAATAAAAATGAGGCATCTCTTAGACTATTGTTTATAGTGATGGAATTAAGTACGAATGTCACTGGTTTTGACGGATGGAAGGGAATTTAGTGGTTCTTTAGTGTCCATCTGTGAGTTTAGGTTAAGTCACCTAACTACTGGATATCATAAAACAAGAGTCTTATATCAGTCTGCTTTAGCTAAGTAAATACTTAAAGGTGTGTGTTAGGAAAAAGAGTGTGAACGTTGCTATTTTTAGTTTTGTTCTATTTAGAGAGTCAGTTAACTGAAGGCTTTGTCAGAGCAGGCAAGTATCACCATCAGAGATTATAGTATAATAGTTATGTTTTTTTGTATTTTCTGTTTTACATTATTATTGACTAGAGACCATCAGTAGTATACAATTAATAGTGTGGTCACCGATCAGTCGAATATGAAGTCTACACCGTATCTTGAACTTGGACTCGAGCAAAAATCTTGAGATAAAAATGGCTGATATTTCTGCCCTCCTCTAAGCTCTGCCAGGGTAAATTTAGCCCAGCGGGACTGATGGGAGAATCACACAGGGGACTACAGATGTCATGCCCACGCTTGAGTGTGACAGACCAGCTTCCGTCAGTGTGTAACAGTTTCTTCTGAAGCAGCAGCAAAAGGTGTAAAAATACAGGTGCTAAAAAAGAATACAGAAGTTAATGGAATCTCTCGCTTGCCACAGAGACTGAAGAGATGATTCAGAGATCTCACTCTGCTGGTTCTCATGGCAACAAGTTCTACTTGTGTTGTCTTTGTGATATTTGGCTGGAAAGGTTCCTACAGCAGAGAAGAAATACCTAGGCTAGTTTACAGTGCACGAAACCTGTCCACCAGCCTTACACACTTGTTAGTTGTGATGTATCTTAATAATTAGAAGCAAGTTGCGTAACAAGAAGGCAAAGACATTCTCTTTGGGTGGATAGGTCAAAATGAATGGGTCAGCTGCTACTAGTTCAAAAGTTTGGGGTCGGTAAGGTTTAAGAAATGGGTGATTTAAAATTAGCAATATGCATTCATAAATAAAACAATATCACAAAAGACTTCTGTTTCAAATTAAACTTGCTATTCAGTACTGTAAAAAATAACATTAAGCAGTAAATGCTTTAAACATTGATAATAATGTTTCTTGAGCAGCAAAGCAGTGAATCAGCATATTAGAATGATTTCTGAAGGATTACGTGACACTGAATATTGGATTTATGGCTACTGAAAATTCAGCTTTGCCATCTCAGGAATAAGTAAAATTTTTTTTAAATTCATTAATAAAACTGGTATTGTAATATTTCATAATATTACTGTTTTAACTTATAAATAAATGCAGTTTTGCATTAAAAATTCCTATAGATCCAAAACATTTAAACAATAGTTTATGTCTACCTTAGCATGGCTAGAACTATATATTGATCAATCAGCAATTACTGCATTGATATTTGCCTGCTAAATATTATATGGAAAGCAGCATGTCACATAAACAGTACATGACGTTATTTCTTCATCATCAGTCAGATTCACATCAATAAAAAAATACAGGCTCTAGAATGCTTTGAGTTTCTTTGGAAGGATTGGCTCTTAGAGCATGACACAGCATTGTGTTTTGAACGTTATATTTGGTCATCAAGTTTGATTGGTTTTAATCTGTTTAATGCGTATACTGCATGCTTCCAGTAGTTGGTAAATGACTTGCTCCTGGAGAACAGTGGGACTAATTTGTAGGTCTGAATGGTAGTTGTACAGTTTTGTGAGATGCATGTTAGGGCCAGCAACCAAAAGGTTAGAACCCTGCAAGGGGTGATCCTTGAGCAAGACACTTGACATTATGTTGTGCCAAGGGGGATTACCACTGTAACTTAAGATGGTACACGTTTATAGTGATGCTGTAGAAACACATTTTATCTCCTCTATGTAGATTATTTCACCATAGACTAGCTTTGTCTTTTATCCGTTCCATTTTACATGGATATACTCAAGCACTTGCCAAAACTAACATGAAATATAAAAGTTGTAACCTTCATGCGCCTTTCCATTCCACTGCTAGATTTTTTAAGGTTTATATTAGTATGGCGAAGGCTCATAGCTCACTTTGTGTGTGGTCATTATATTACAACACTTCTGATAACACGACTATTTGTACTGTCTTACCCAACAGCGATAACCCAGTACACTGTGTGCACACAGATGGTAAGGGTTAGATAGGTTGACAACAGGTGCTGTGGGAGGTAGACAGGTGTGAACTGATAGCCTCAAGGCTGCACATTTTCTCTTCATGGAAAATGCATGATGAATACAGTCAAGAAAAAACTTTAAAAGATAATTTTCCCAAACTGACTGCCAAAACTGCTGGATAATAGCATTATTGTTTTCTGTAGAGCTGATTTATATCCAAATCACTTCTTGCAACATTGACATTGATATTAAACTTAAATTAAATCAACATTGAACTGATTTGAAATGAACAACATTGCTGCCTATAGCTGATTAACTTCACACTGTTATTGATCTGAACTTAAGCTAAATAATGTCACTATTGCATTTGAAAGCTGCTTTACAGTAGAATCCATTTATTTATTTATTTTAGCAGTTTTCATAATTGCTTCTGTTTTTTCCAGTTTATCTTTGTGAAGACCCTTTGACACACTCTATATTGTATAAAGTGCTACAGAAATAAAGGTTGATTGTTTAGGATCGTCATATTTTATGTACACATACAGTGGATGAGACCTTATTTTAGTAGTGATAAGTAAATGTCCAATGCTGCCTATTACATAATAAGTGTAACAAATACTATACAGCTGCTAATTTGTGACCGCTAAGTAAATAATGCTTTACATATCAGAATTACTGAACTAAAATAGAACAAGTGTAGAGAGACACTTGCAACCTGTGATTGTGCAGATATGATGCTGACCAATCGTTTTCACGCTGTAATTCCTCACTGTAAACTGAAGAACTGACATGGTTCTTGTTCTGATCACCTTGTTTTTCTCCCTCTCTTCAGTGGTAGATCTGTTACATTGGCGGGATGTGAAGCAGTCCGGACTGGTGTTCGGCAGTGTGTTGCTGCTGCTGTTCTCTTTAACCCAGTTCAGCGTGGTGAGTGTCATAGCTTATCTCGCTCTGGCTGTCCTCTCCGCCACCATCAGTTTCCGGGTCTACAAATCAGTCCTGCAGGCAGTGCAAAAAACCGACGAGGGCCACCCCTTCAAGTTAGTCCAGCCCTCAATTTGTCTTTTGCCTTTATAAGTACTGAGCAATTAAATCTGTTGATTGACTCTCGTGGCTTCTCTCGTCAGGGCCTATCTGGAGGTGGAGATCGCTCTGTCTGCAGATCAGATCAGTAAGTATGTGGATAAGATTCAGCTGTACATCAACTCCACCATGAAGGAGCTTCGCAGGCTGTTCCTGGTTCAGGATCTGGTCGATTCCATAAAGGTGAAAACATGCTAGCTGATGAACATTACATTCCTGAATGTTTCTTTCCCTAATTTTCTGTGATGCTATTTCAATGTGAACGCCAAACTCGTGATAACTTTTAGTATTAAAGGTTAATTTTGTTTTACTGGTTGAACGGTGGTCTTGAAACCTATTGGCATTTAGTATAACACAAAGATTTCAGTTACAGGACATAACTCTTTGCAGGCATATTTTGAAACCAAAAATGGCCAATAGTTGCATTCAGCTCATGTGATTTTAAGCCATGAGTGGTGCCCACCCAATGTAGAATAAAGCAGCAGTTTTAGTTCAGTAATATGACTGCAGTCTTCACCTCATAATTTTAAAAATATGTGCTGCTAATTTTAGACAGTGGGAAGAGTTACTGAGTGCTCCTTTAAAAGCTGAGAAGATAATTTGACATATGTTTGTGTGTTTAGTTTGCAGTGTTGATGTGGTTGTTGACTTATGTTGGAGCTCTGTTTAATGGCCTGACCCTGCTGATTTTGGGTAAGAAAACAAATCAAACACACTACCACTCAAGTTTTCTAAACCTTCACTTAGGCTGCATTTATTTGATCAAATATACAGAAAAAAAAAAAACAGTAATACTGGGAAATATTATCACAATTAGCATAACCAGAATACATTTGTCCTGCTCTAAACCAGTGGGTGGAGTGAGCTAGTTGGAATTTTTATAACCTTTCTCCTATATCACATACACACTCAAAGTTCCATGTCAACCTCAGACAACTGTAATCAAGTGACATCACACAGCACAGATGTCCTGACTGTATCTCTCCTTGGTCTTTCTCTCTTTAGCTGTGGTTTCCATGTTTACCGTGCCACTGGTTTACGAGAAGTACCAGGTACTGTTTTCCCAATCCCTACAACTTTTTTTTTTTTTAGGTTCCATGTTTTGCCTAAGGATATTGATTCCTATAACAGTAAAATTTTAGTTTTGAGTGATAATATGCTTTTAAACATGCAACTTTACTTTACTTATTATGGAAACAAAAATATCTAACATACTTTTTGTCCTCGCAATTCAGAATTGTGAGATAGAAACTGAGATAGAAACTTTCCTCAGAATTCTGAGGTAATAGTTAGGAATTTTTTATTCTGCCACAGAATAAAGAGATAATTAAATCAGTTTTTTTTAACATCTCATGGCAGACATTTCTTTTGGTAGAATTGTTTTTGTTTCAGGATTGATTCTTTTGACATCTATATTGTGCATGGTGAGTCCTCACACTTTTTTCTCCCTTTTAGACACAGATTGATCAGTACTTAGGACTGGTGCGCACCCAGGTTAACTCGATAATGGGAAAGTAAGTTCTGTATAAATATTATTCAAATTCTATTATTATTTATTTATTTTTTTACATAATTTAATCGGTCTAATTTTCTGTTTGCTTTTTAGGATTAGAGAAAAGGTTCCTGGGGCCAAAAAGAAGGAATAAACTCTTCGCTTCTGTACAAGTAAACACTATAGCCAGTAAAATATACAACTTTGCCAGCACTGAAGGACCCCAACTACACAGGAGGCCAATGTCACCTCAAAGATTAAAAAAAGGCAACAACAAAAAAAGATCATGATGTTAGTTAACTGCACCAATAGCCCCACCACACCCCCCGTTGCCAGTCACAGGTGAAGCCCTGCATAAGTAACTAACACTGATTTACACAAATGACACCTTGTGGGCGATTGTAGAGCTATAGATATACCAGAGGGACACAAACAGTGCTTCTCTCTTCCATTGCTTCTGATTTAAGTGCATGAAGTCCAGTCTTGAGTAAATATTTGCTATCTCTGCAGTGCTCTTCCTCTCTCTGCTTTATTTTGCAGTGCATATTTCCTGCTGTAAAACGTGACACGAAAATGAAAAATCATGCCTGTCATATAATCTCCTGCTGCCATGTCGATTAATCGCTTCAATTCACCGTCACTGGTAGAGTGGCTCTGTGTACAGACATACTTATTAATATCGAGTTGAATTGTGGATTTTTTTTTCTGTTCTTTTCTGTGTATTCGAGCACAATGATAATTTGAAGATGTTATTACTAAATGTGTAACTGTAATTTTTTGCAGAACTGTAGGGATACGTGTAGGTGTTTAAAGACAAGCTTTGTGGTCCTTCTCTAGGGCACCTGATTGTCAGACTGCAGAGCTCCAGCTGTACTAAACTCTGTCCAACTTTGTACGATGTTCAGTGTTCAGTTATTTTAAAGTCTTTAACTATTTGCACTCTGTATTTAATTAACGAATGGGAAAAATAAATGTTCCTTAATGTAGGAGGGTTTGTTTTGTCATTCATATCAAAATTAGAGAAGGTCGTTGAACTAAGAGATGCCCAATATACGCCACCAGAGAGAAGTCTCATTTCAATGGAAGTGTCTGGTATTTTGATTAAAATTGAGGTCAAAATGTTTTACAAAAATAACATTTATGCATGGATGACTTATTCAGATCAACAACAAATTTTTAAGAGTGATAGGGCGAATTTCCGTTTAGTGTCAACTTTATAATGTAGTAAGATTAAAGAACTAAAGTGGAAGTATATAAATATTTTTTATATACACACAGTATATATAAAATATATATATAGATATACATATACTTTTCCCTGTTCATTACATAAAGGTATTGTACAGCTTCAGACGGCTTGGAATATAGTGCGTAAATGCTATTGAAAACTAATTGGTGAACTACTTAAATATAAGCCTTCAACCAGGGTAGAGACCGCAAAGCAAGTTCTGAAAAAAATCTTTACCTTGAAAAAAAAAAAAGTCCAAGCATTTGAACAAACTATTTACTGTGCACAAACAACAGCAACAACCGTCAACTCAGCTAAATTTAAACAGACATAGTTTTAAAACGTCACAATTAGAAGTATGTTTCTTAAGAACCAAAAAGATGCAGTCAAATTATATTTTTTCCATAACAGATCGATGAACCCTGCATTGTGCAAATGAAATTTTCTCTATCAATTAACAAAAAATGACTAGCAAAACTAAAATACTGCACATTAACTAGAAGTAACATTAAAGCTTTTCCATCGTAATCTAGACTCTCTTGTGTATGATGCTCCTCACATGTTCAGTAAGGTGATTGGATGCAGCTGAAAGAGGACACCTTTGGATTTCCCATCATCCTTCTCCTGTAGCTCCATCTGCTGGGAGCGATCCACCTGATGACATGCATGGTAAAGAACTCAATGAACGCATTCTAATCAGAGCTTTAGGAAATAAAGACTTTAGGAATGGTTGATTTATACCTGGTTCCATTTCTTGAATTTCTCATAGTACACAGGTGTGCACTCTGGTCTAGGAGGGTTTTTAATGAACAGTCTAAAGAAAAAGAATCACAAATGTCTCTAGGTTAGTATTCTCATGTCATGGAGACTCAAATGTGTCAGGATAGATGGTGATCGAGTACCCAACAAGTAGTTCCCGGGCCTCCTCCTGAAGGCTGCTGATCTTGTCAGGACTCAGGTTTGTCAGGCCGTTTGGTCCATCACACACCAGCTTGTTCACTGTGCCTCTCAAAGCATTTATCTACACATACACACCATCCGTTAAAACTATGTATAAACTAGCTGAGAACCTTCTCACTTATACAGGTAGAGCCTGACATGCAAAGCTGACCCCTGAATGCATAAAATCACACATACACACCTCTGTGATGTCCTCAAAATCAAACTTGACATCAAAGGCAAGCTCAATGTCATGTTCGGGCAACACTGCACTTTGGGAAACAGAGTTCCAGCCCAGCCCACACAGAGCACCAGTAAAACAGGTCCTGTCCTCATTGGTACTGCAGAGTACATCTCCATGTAATTAAACTCAGTTGACATATTCAATTGTTCATTTTATGCAATAAAGGACAGCTATGATGATCAACAATTGTAGGTTGCAATTAGGGCTGGGCAATGTCAAAAATATCTTATCGATAATTGCCTTAAAAAAATATCACAATATCAAATAATATCATCCACTTCCATTATGTTATTACAGATGCGAAAATTTTATTTCAAGGCTTGGAAGGGCCAGGACAATTTTTAATATAACTCCAATTAACACCCAACGCCAATTTTGAGTTAAACTAACAGAAAACAAAAGCTTTTCTGTAATGTTACTGTTACTAATAATTTCCACTCTGTTCTTATCGAATTTCATCATGGTGAAGTTTGGCATTCTAGCAGTGATTGCAAGAATGATCAATTTAAAAGAAGTCTGTTCTATTTCGTCTTCTTACAGTTGAATCTTTTGAAATCACATTACATGTGCATACAGAAATCAAGAAGCAGAATCAAAATGTAATTTTATAACAAGTTATTGGATTCCTGACCTATACACATCTGTTCTGATTTCTAAAATTGGAATAATAAATTATTTCATTCTTGCATGCTAAAAGACCTGTATGGGGCTATGGCAAATATTTTTTGCAACTTACTAGGTTTATCATTTATTTTTCCAATAATCATCTGTTACCTGACTTTTGACATCGACATCGTGATACTTCTGAGACATCATTGATGTATGATAATATCGTCATCTTGCCCAGCTCTAGTTGCAATGTGCATGGGTAGTTTTGACATCTTGTGAAAATTTGCACTTGTTAAGTTTGAATTAACATCATTCTCTCACAAATATTTTTTTGGTAAAGAATGATGTGAGAAATCAATGTAAGTAAGGGTAAGTGTTTTTATTGTGACTGTTACCGCAGTTCCATGACAGGCGTGAAGAGCATAGTAACAATTGAGGGAAGACCCTGAATATGAGGCATCAGAGATGTTTCCTTCAGCAAGATACGAGAACCTGTACCATGAATGAAATCATTAATTAGAAAAAAAACACATTAAGTTAAGGGAAGCTGTCAAACTACCACTAACCTTATTAGGTTAACCTAGCCACCACTGATATAAGAAATAACTAAATTAAGAAATTAAATTATAGGCATATTTTAAAATGTAATTTATTTCTGTGATGGCAAAGCTGATTTTTCATCAGCCATTACTCCAGTATTTAGTGTCAGGAAACTTTTCCTATTATCATATTTCCTGAATTTAATGGATCCTTGTTGAATAAAAGTAAATTTTTAAAACAAAAATCTTAGTAACCTCAATCATTTGAATGGTAGTGTACATTGCATTTCCCATGACAAACCCAACCAATCATTATCATGTGATTGTGTGCACACCTGATGCGCTGAGAGACACAGATGCAGCCACCAACATCCTCTCATGCCAGTTCTGTGGACATTCATTCACCATTACAGAGTTAATACTGTCCCTCTCAATGCCAACAGCCCTGCAAACAAAACCAAAAAAATTAACACTCACTACCTCCTTTTCTGGGATACAATTTGTGTGTTCTGTTAAACGGACCGGCAGGTCTTACCTGAAGTTGCTTATCCTGCTCATGCTGTGATAGGTGACCTTATGTGGGCTGCTGGGACCATAAACTAAGGCCTGCAGAGTGACAGAACAGAAATTTTAGTCAAAGACCCACAGAAAATACATACCATGGTTTATACAGCACAGTTTGAATGTAGGCGATTATAGAGCTGCTATGCCAGCACCTTGCACTTGGGGGCACTGCTGCTAGAGGCACAAAAGTGCTGAAGGAGCTCGTTGATGAGCAGCTTGTCTTCCTCCATCCTGCTGTTCAAGGAGCCACAAGTAGAACTAGGGGTAAATCTGCCACTGGCCATGTCCTCATACAGAGATGTCAGAACCTCGTGGGACTGCTGCAATTCACACAGAGAGACCTAGCTGATTTATTTTAATATTGGACATTGCAAAATATTTTCTTTTTTTCTATGGAAACTTGACTTCACCAAAGTTGAGAAACTCTAAATTATATAGATAGTATATAGATATAAAAAATAAAAAAGTGAGATATAAGATATTGTGTGTATAAAAATCATAGTTCTTAGGCTAAAAGTCTGAAATGGGAGTTTACTCTGTTATAAACTTGTAACTGCCAATTATGAGTAGAGAGATTTGTAAGTAACCAATGTGCAATTTGGAGAAAAAAAGTGAACTGTGCAATAAAAACTGAGTGAGAAATACAAACTGGAAGTAGGAAAAAGCTTCCATACTTAATTTACTAAAACATTTTACACACGATACAGAACATTTTTTGTAACACAAATTAGGCAAGAGAGCAGTACAATAAAAACTGAATGAAATGGACATTGCTGTGCATTGCATGGTTACCTGACTCTCAAAGCTTTCAGTTATGTGACAGGCATGCCCCTCCTGCACCAGGAGGTCCGCCACACTGACATCGACCGCCTCCAGGGAGATGTGCAGGTCGACACGCATGACACCGTGCAGAATGGAGTAAAGGGACACAATGGCAGAGCGGACGCTCGTGAGTGTCTTAAAACGGTTACGTGCTCGACTGCTCCAACGTCCACCCAGAATCAGCGACTGCGCAGACGGACCCATGCCTGCGATGCAAAACTCCTGTGCCTGCAACAAAACAGATACAGCTTATGGCTCATTCAAATCCATAGAAATCCAGCTGTAATAGAGAGCTGGGAGATATAGCATATATTCACAATGACTAATGTAATCAATTTGCCAAAATATGTCTGCCAAGAGATTAATTTTTAAGTGAATATTTGAGTGGCCCAGTAATGCCAAGGACAATTTTTTTTTTAAATTCTACACCACAATTATAACAATTATTATGGAACAATTGTTGAGATCATTACGAACAATTTTTTAATAAGCACAGACAGCTGATCAAACTGAATAAGGAAAACCTTTTTCTTTTGAACATGTAAAAATTCTGGGGGGAAATACGTACTTGAAAAGGGGGAGTCACGAGGTCTGATGGTAGCTCTCTCAGACTGCTACACGGGACCACAGAGGTGTTACCGAAATCCACAAAGAACACCTGCACACATATATACACGTAGAACAACAGTTATAGATATGACTTCATGTTTTCTTTCTGCATTGGAACATTGTGAGTGTGTTTGTATGTGTGTCATGTACCTCTATGTTGCTGCCAAGGATGTGCAGTACTTTGGCTCTATAGTATTTGGCCATTTGCTGACCATCTTTGAAGGGGGCCACACACAGCAGGTTTGGATAGAGAGAGACAGATAGAGGTCTCAGATCTCTTATGTTTAGGGCTGCTGTTAACTGACACTGTTTCTCTACGCTGCTCTCATCTGTCCGAAAGCCCCAAAAGTGGCCCACATCAATTACCTACAAAAAATTACACATTAAAGACCTGCACAATGCTCACAAAGATGAACTAAGAATGGGTCATAATTAGGCCACATTACTCTAAAAGCATTTAATAGCTTTTAAAAACAAAATTAAGAAATTACTCTTTACCTCTGTGATGTTAATGATAAAATCCCTGCTGGATGGAAGTTTTTCTGGATTTACAGTGCTGCTCAAAACTCCAACAGGAGACACAGCATGGCTCTGAACATCCACGTTTACCCTAAAAGAGAGGTGTCTGTTTAAAAAACTAAATGTGTCTTTGATAAGATCTGTGTATTGTGGACTTGCAGCCACCTTGTGTAACGTAGGTGTGTGATGGGCTTTCCTTTAGCGTGGGCCTCCACCTCGTCTGCGTAGTGCACCTGCAGCTGGAGAGCGGGAGTCTGCCGTGCTCGCAGCAGTGCCAACAAGACCTCGGGTAACACGCCGGTCTCCCTCACACAAGAGCGGTAAAACTCCACATACGCTCTGCAAAAAGTAAAACAGGTTTTTGCAACTTTTTGTCTCAAAATCCTAAATTACTATTTTTAATTTAAGTTATCACCTCACAAATCCCAGAGGCCTATCAACTTATTTGAGCCATTGTTCTATGCATTTATGATATAAATTCAGCATTACAAGAATTATACACTTTTTTTTTTTATTCTGTGGGTGAAACAGACTGTGTTTATGCATGCAAGTTACCTGGATCCATCGAAACAGATTGATTTGACCTGTCCACATTGACGGAAAAGTGACTGCAGCTGCTTATAGCACAGGAACGCAAATGGAGGCAAATTCCTAATCTGAGAGAAACAAAAGGCTTTAGGGCAGAGACATACTCTACACAAGTACACAAATAATTAAAGAATTCATTGCAAGTCTGAGGTACCAGTTCTGGTTATGTTACCTTCAAAATCTGTTGCATTAAACCAGTTGTGTTATTCATCTAGCTAGCTAGCTATAAACATACTTTAAAAATCCAACTTGCTCAGTAAAATTTTTTTTAAACTAAACTATCGCTCCACAATGACAGTAGTAGTTTTTTAAAAACTTTTTAAACTAGAGACACTGATACCATAATGGTGGTCTTTGGATCGTTTCCAGAAAGTTCCTTAGATGCCAGCTGCTCATCAATCTCTCCCTGAGAGAAATAGTTTGGGAAGAATGCACCCGTAATGGCTACCTAATCCAGACAGACAAAGAAAGTATAAACAGATCACATTCTGTGTAGTATCTCTCACACGCACACTCACACTCAAACATCCAGTTCAGTTTGGCGTCTGTAAGATTATGTTTTTAAAACAATTCTATTATGCGCACCAAGGCTATATTTGTAAGAATGGTTATGAATTTTATCTGCAGTTCACAATAACGGTTTTAATATATTTTATATCTGGCAATTTATTCCAGTGAAAATTTGTTACTATTATAAATGTTTAAACAATTTCTACAATAGAATATATATTTGAAATAGTTTTCTTTGTAACAGTCTGTCTTTAACGCCACCTTTGTTCAAAGTATTTTGATTTACAGTATTAATTTCTTAAAAACCAGTAGTTTAGCGAAGGGTATTATTGTTTGTGTGTACCTGCAGGATGAATCTCTGTTTGTGCAGGCTGGTGTAGTCTGTGGGGTTTGAGGAGCTGCTGATGTGCATGTTAAATTTGGACACTCTCTTCTTTAGATCCTCAAAGAGCTCTGCCACCTGTAACACACATTCAGTGGGTATAGAATGCAAATTTTGTATAAAATGAGCATGTTCTGTGTGTGCACTAGGGTTGGGTCGATAGACGATGCCATCGTCCATCGCCGATGGCCGATAGACATCACGATGCTGAGCCGGCATCG
>JAUMHE010000062.1:14290066-14408189 GCA_032359235.1 Enteromius mattozi | reverse complement strand
TGCTTTCAGCACCTTGTTGAATCAATGCCACGTAGAATTAAGGCAGTTCTGAAGGCGAAAGGGGGTCAAACACCATATTAGTATGGTGTTCCTAATAATCCTTTAGGTGAGTGTATATGATCAATATGTATTTACCTTTGGGTGTCTGAGCTCTCCTTTAGCTCTAGATGTGTACCAGGCCTGAACAACAAAAGAATAAAAACAGACCAATTAATTAAAAACAAACTAAAAAGTTGACATTGGCCCAGAACAATATTGGCCCAGAACAATATTGTTACCAGACTACTGTGTAGTAACTAACATTTACCATTACAGAAACTGTACTTTAAACTAAATCTAAACAAGTCTACCATGCATGCTCAGTTGTGGCATTACATACCTTGAAGGCATTGACGAAAGCAATAAAGTCACTCTGAACATTCTGTGCAAAGCTCAACTTGCTCCTGAAAGGGCAAACAGTCACAACAGTACAGACAAAGACCCAGTGCAAAGGATCAAGATATACAATGAAGTGCATGTGGGGTGAAAGGTCATTCTACCTGTACCCAGCCAACTGCTGCAGCGATGGCATGGCAAAGAAACTCTTCAGAGAGAGAGACGCAGCTGAAAGACAGTTTATATAGTTTTAGCATTTTTTACAATTTCATGGCAACTTGGTATACACACACTAATACACAAAATTGTTTTACCAATGATAAGACACTCCTCCAGACAGCCGAACACATGTCCAAGAACAATCAGCTTGCCCAGCTGCAGATCCACAGGCAAGTGTGCCAACACACGACCCAGAAAGGTCAAATCACCATCAAATTGCCTCTGACTATTGCTCTGCACAGAAAGAGCTCCGATCTACACACACAGGTCAGAGTTATTAAATACATTTCACTAAAACTTTAATTAATAAAAACATACATTATTAATTAAAATAAATCTGAACTAAAATACAATACAAATATTAGATAAATTATAAATAACTATATATATTTTATATTATATATCTATATATCTCTATCTATCTGTCTATCTATAGAAAAAGAGAGATTTTGCGTGATTGCATTAACACATGTAATTTTAAAAGGCAGGTTCAAATAAATTTTTCAAAATTGTTCATATTTGCAACCAGCTTTCAAGCAGTAACCAACAACCACAAAGCTTCATTGACCTGTTTGAGTTGCAGCACAGTTCTTTCAATGTCATTTAGGTTGGGTGGTGTGAGGGCTGTGGAGAGAACTGAGCGGGGATCTCCCATATCCAACAACTTCACCTTCAACAATGTACTGACCAATGGTGATCGCTGCAAATCAATACATTTTACCATAACCAACTTTAAAATAAAAATAATTGTCATTTCTGAACTCTAGCTGCTACTGATTCATGGAATTGCTCCCCTACCTGCATCTCTGGGATTGTAAAATCCGGAATCTCATGCTCCCAGAAATGTCTGCTCACCAATCTGTAACAGAAGCCTTTAGACACCCGTCCAGCACGACCTAGGAGGATGCGCAGAAAGATATGCAAACAGAGTGCATTATTGAAACTGTGAGTCATTACAGTAAATCTGCACTGTTGAACACCAGCCCACATATGCAGCACCTCGACGCTGGTTGCAACTGGTCTTAGATGCCCAGGTGATTCGAAGACATCTGTAATTGGTCTCCTTATCGCAAAGCAACTGACGCACAAGGCAGAAGTCAATCACTGCATAACACACAAAATAAAGCACAACTTATACCAATTGTAGGAAGAACTCAACTCACAGATGGTGTAGAAATAAACACCCACCGTATTTAACGTCAGGCACAGTGACAGAACTCTCAGCGATGTTTGTGGAGAGAATTATCTATAAGTACAAACAGAGCAAGAATTTATGCCTTTACATCCTTCAAACACTCTAAACATACAAGTATGCTTCAGGGTAAATTTTACCTTCCGGTATCCAGGTATAGGAACCAGGAACACTCCATTTTGCTCCTCTAAAGTGACACTTGAATGAAGAGGGTATACCTGCAACCTGCGACCAATCAAACACACGTTATTATAAAATTATACATTTATGCAGAAGCGCGCTTATCTAAACACACTACACACAGACGTACCTCTTGCGCACTAGTTTTGCGAGGGCCTCCTTCATATATTGTATTTCAGCCAGCCCAGGCAGAAAGACAAGCACACTACCTCTCTCTGGATGAGTAGCACTTCCAGATTGCTCTGAGCACCTGCTCCACACAAACACACTTCATGAAGTTTTAATTACTTAAAATATGATTTGTAATTCTTAAACATGCAACAAACAAATGTAAAGCATTTCATGTATTGCTGAGATCACAAAATTATCAAAATATTAAATATTCAGTGACGGTCAAGAAAAAACTGAATACTGTATATTAATGAAAAAAAATGCTATTTTTCCTATTAATAAAAACAAATCCTCAAAAAATGTATCAGTTTGCTCAAAAACATTAAACAGCACAACTTTTTCAACACCAACTGAAAAAAAAAAAAAGTGTTTCTTTAGCAGCAAAATAGCATATTAGAATGATTTCTGAAAAATAAATGCAATGCCAAAAACTGGAATAACGGCTGCTGAAAATTCTGCTTTTGCATCAAAGAATAAATTACATTTTAAAATATATTAAAACAGAAAATGAACTTTAATTGTAGCAACATTTCACACTATTACTGTATTTCGATAACACATGCAGTCTTGGAAAGGTTTCTTTCAAAAACATTAGAAACAAAAAAATTGAATGTTAATGAATGCGTGTCTCATTGTGATTCCTGACCTTTGATCTTTAGCCTCCATCTCATCAAAGCTCTGGATGAGAGAGACAGCAACATTATACATCTCCTCTGAGATATAAGGGTCTACTGGGAAAGTTAGGTCCACCTGACGAATACACACACACACACTTACATGAGGAACTTAAACAGAATATGTCAAAACATAACATTTATTATGCTTCCCATACATTGACTCCAACAGGTAGGATGGTTTTGAGCTCATCCAGGTAGAACTCCTCAATGGCGTATGGGGCTCCTTCCACCTCAAACACGTATGCTGGATTTATCTGATTGCGGATAGGAGTTCCAAAATACTCTGCAAACTCAGCACAGTTTATGGTGGCTGACATCAGAATGACCTACAGAGAGAGAGGTGGGATAAATAGAGAAGAGGTAAGAATTACAATCTAAATGTGTGAATTAAAGTATGTGTGCTGAACAAACCTTGACATATCTGGAATTGGTCCGCAGCAGTTTTCTGACAACCAGCAACAGGAAGTCAAGTTCTTCTGTTCTCTCATGGACCTGAACCAGGTTAAAACACAAACAATTAGGTCTGCATGTCAATGTTTTAATATAAATTAATGTTAATTATAAAATGTAACTTTTTCATAGTAGCATATTTGTTGCTCTGTCATATTTACATTGGTCTGATTCAATTTAACCAGTATGGCATAATACCAAGTACTCTTGGTATAGTGAATATCACTAGCCTGATAAGTGTAACGGTTTCTATAAATGTACACCATCCCTCAAATGTTTAGGATCAGTTAGATTTTTATTTAAGACGTTTATTCAGCAAAGATGCAATAAATTGAACAAAGTCTTTTACATTGTTACAAAATGTCTACTTCTATTCTCAAGGAATCCTGAAAAATGTATCACAGTTTCCACAAAAATGTTCAGCAGCAGCACAATTGTTTTTCAAGCAGCAAATTTAAATATTTTCTGAAGGATCGTGTGACACTAAAGACTAGAGTATAATTGCTGCTGAAAATCCAGCTTTGGTATCACAGCAATACATAAAATTATAAAGTATTTTAAAAAAGACACTTCATTTTTTTATTTTATATTGTAATAATTCACAACATTACCGTTTTACTGTAGTTTTGACAACTAAATGTTCAAATGTGGCAGTAGTCTATGTCTAGAAATTGCAGGTTTTGTATCTACCTCATCTATGAAGATGTGCGAGTACTCTGTGAGTGTTTTGGATGACACTAATTTCTGCAGCAAGACTCCTGTGGTCACATAAATCAGTTTGGTGTGCTCTGTGGCCATCTTCTCTAAACCCACCTGGAGAGAGAGGGGGAAAAAAACGCATATTGTTTTATAGGTTTGGTTTTGTGGGAAGGAAATCATGAGGGATTGATTTTAGTTCTAATGCTCACAACCAATGCATAGTCCTCACCCAACATTTTATTTTTTTTATCATCCATACTGTCACAAAATGGCAAAAAAGTTACTATTTCAGTTTCATCATGACTTTATTCCCATTCAAGATAGTGATTCTATTCACACTTTTGAGGTAGAGTGTTTCTACTCCATACATCTCACACCTGATACCCCACCAAGCTTCCCAGGGTGCATTTGCGTTCACGTGCCACCCAGCGGGCAATGCTGGTGGCGCCAATTTTGCGTGGCTGAGTAACAACCAGGTTACAGGGCGTCTTTTTTTCTGCGTAGTGATCCAGAATGAACTGTGGCAGCTGGGTGGTTTTCCCACTGCCTGTTGCTCCACGAATGATAATCACAGAGTTATTCTCTATCAGAGAGACCAACTACACACACACACAAACAAAAAGAGGGATTGATATATGCACATATAACAAAACACACATTACCAAACATGTAAAACTCATTACAAAATATTATTATTGAATTATGAGTAAATGTGTCCGTTTGCTTTGTATCTGCAAGTGTGTACCTCTTGTCTGTTCTTAGTAATAGGGAGAATTGGATACTCATAACTGCCGAGTGAAGGTGGGGTGTTTTTTGGACCTATAGTACAAAGGTTACATGTCAAAAACTTTTGAATTGTAAATGTGAGTTACGCAATTCCACCCTAATGGGTAACATCGTGGTAGGACAGATGTTATGTTAATAGCACTGCACAATGCTGATTCTAGTTAATCACATCAGTTAATTCACATATTAAAGACAGTCTTTAGTTGGTAAGTGGGTGATTACAGGTTGATAGTTCTGGCCTCCTGCTCTTCTGGTTTCCTTCATCTGATCCTGCCCTCTCTGGAGAAGTCGGTTCAGACAACTCCTCCACAGAGCTGCAGCAAATGCACACACAAAGAGAAAATTATGTATGGCAGGGGTCACCAAGTTCGGTCCTTGAGGGCCGGTGTCCTGCAGAGTTTAGCTCTCACTTGCCTCAATACAACTGCCTGGAAGTTTCAAGTATACCTAGTTAGACTCTAATTAGCTGCTTCAGTTGTGTTTGATTAGGGTTGGAGCTAAACTCTGCAGGGACTTCGGCCCTCCAGGACCGAACTTGGTGACCCCTGGTGTACGGTATTGTCCTTGGGTCTTCTCCCAGTCTACTGTCTAGTTCAGTGGTTTTCAATCCTGGTCCTTGGGACCCCCTACTCTGCACATTTTGCATGTTTCCCTTATCTGACACACTCAAGTGAGTTCATGGAGCTCTCTCCTAATTGAGCTGATGATCTAAATCAGGCGTGTAAATTAGGGAGACATGCAAAATGTGCAGAGCTGTGGGTCCCCAGGAACAAGTTTGAAAACCACTGGTCTAGTTTACCACCAGCTGTCAATCACATTAATTCATCTTCACAGAGTTATACTGTTCTGAGTAACACTAAAGCCTGGTTCAAAAAGATTTAAAACACTTTTAATGGTCTTTTTTAAAATAAACCGTGTCAAAATGCTAAATGTTGTGTAGAATGACAGACCCTTTAAACTAAACTTGGACAAAGGGTTTTTATTTCATAAAACGCGTTAAATACGCGCAAGCATTTTCATTAAAATGAAGTGCATGCGTATAACGTTAGACTAGCTACTTAAGCACGTGCCTCCTGTTGCGTTTCTATAATAATTAGCGATAACTACACACGTTTAATCAATGTTGATTGTTCATATTTCTCATATTCCTCTTAAAGTAAGCCTGTATAATAAAATTAACAGATTTAATCAGCAAAAACACTCATGACGTATGACTCATGCATACCTGTCTGCAGTAGCAGGAGCTTCGGCCTTTGTCTGCTTTTTCACTTCATCGGTTATTGTGATGTTTGCAAACTGTACCCCGACAGTAAACCAGTGGGCTATCTGAGCTGAAGTAATGGCCTGATGCATTTTGCACAACTCATACAAAAACGACAAATATTTAAAGGCCAAGACGAGCTCACATGCATCCACTCGCACTCTGTAGCGTCTCTTCCCGCGCCGCGGCCGCCCTGCAGGTCAAAATAGGTCAAATTAATTTTAGAAAATAAATTAAGCAGCCTCTACAAAATGTTAATATTGTTTTTTTTAATTTAAATGTAGCTTTTGTACAAAGCTGCTAGAGGTGCAGAAGATTAAATAGGATGAAATTTAAAAAGTGATATAAATAAAAAAACGTTAAAGACATTAACTTTACAAATAAATGTGTGTGCAAAGTGTTTACAAAGAGTCAGAGTAATGGGCAACAAAAATCTTAAGTATGCAGACTAAAGTAAGCAAGGCAAGGTCTTTAGTTTAATGGACGGCTCTGCTGTGACAATGTTGTTTTAATTCCTGGGCAATAAATAACTGGAAATGTTCAATAGATTTTTGTAGGCTGATTTTCAAAAGGAACCAACCCAGAGAAGTAATCACTGGACTAAAAGGTGTGGCAAAATGCAGTTTCCATCTACTTATAATGAGTGATCATGAGTCATTTAACGTCACATTATGGTCAGATCTGCAGTTGTGGCATACATTTTGAAAAAAAAAAAAAAAAGATTTATAATTACTAAAAATTAATAGTTAGTAATAAGATACTCAAGAGCAATAGTTACTTTGCTTCATTTACATACCAACAGCAGCATTCACTCAAGCACGCTCAGTTCAGAAAAGCTACGGGCTAAACTCCGCCCACATTTAAAAACAGTCACTTTTGATTGGCTCTCCAGAACATCATCGCCCAGATACACCCAATGAAATCTAACGGGAAGTTATCCTGGTTGAGTTTAATGATGTATAATACTGCATATCTCTGGTAGGGTCAATGAACTATGAACGAAGGAATATATACTAATTGCTGAAACATTTTGAACCTGGGGTTTAAAACAGTAGGTTTACTATAAAATATTCACAGGCGTTACAGGAAGGTCATGGTTTTTTTCCATGTCGTGTTCGCAGTTTCACATGGTTGCGCATCGTTCCGAGGCTTTGATTGGTTGAGCACTGAGATGGGGGGGTCGAAACGCCATTCATTACGGACTGAGATGAGAGGAGGGTCTTTTTGACAGTTCTCTTTACAGAGCTTAACAACCTGTTCGATAAGAGCTCCCTGTGCTGTCTTTAGCTGCTACCTTTACTATTAGTCTGAAATGGCTGCTTACAAGCTGGTTCTTATTCGCCATGGCGAGAGCTGCTGGAATCAGGAGAATCGCTTCTGTGGCTGGTTCGACGCGGACCTGAGTGAGACAGGGGCTCAGGAGGCAAAGAAAGGCGGCCAAGCTTTAAAAGGTTTGTATAGTGTCATATTTTCCGTCATTGTAAAGCGTGTTGTAAATCTGCTGTCCTCTGTATATTAGCAGATTAGCTCCAGTTTAGTTTTTGAACATGTGCGTTATGTCTTTTTGCCCGCGTTGCTGTCTTTTTATTAATGTTTGCTTTGAGATTTTTACGTTTTAAATAAGAAAAACCAAACCGGAAAATTCAAATGACTTTCAGAAGACTGTGCATCCCCGGCAAAACCCCGCCTCCGACATGACGCGTGTACGCTCTGAACCAATAAGCTGGCGGTTTGCCTTTTACTGACGGGTTGAGGGCGGGGCCTACCTGATGCGAACGTGCAACACAGGACGTGATTTTGTTCACGTGCTTAATTTCCCAATCAGGGATGCGTAAATTTACTTTTTGACGCGTTTACAGTTGTGTATTATATGATAAATTATAATATAAAAATATATAATGTAATATTATATTATTAAAAAAATTATAACAAAAATATTGTCTATATTTAATATTCTACATTTTTAAATAAGTTATTGTAATATGAATTTGTATAGTTTTAATTCGTTATTAAGGCTATGCTGTATTAAATGTGCATTAAATAATTTTAAAAAGAAAAATGGATGACAGTCACGCTATGTGAATTTGTAAATTGTTAAATTCTCTTTGCCATATTAAGCTTATACTGTATCTTTGCAGATGCAGGGTTCGAGTTTGACATTTGTTATACCTCTGTACTGAAGAGGGCCATCCGGACGTTATGGATTGTTTTGGACAGTATTGATCAGATGTGGCTGCCTGTGCACAGGACCTGGCGTCTGAATGAACGCCATTATGGTGGTCTCACTGGGCTAAACAAGGCTGAGACTGCCGCCAAGCATGGTGAAGCCCAGGTTAAGATTTGGAGGCGCTCCTTTGACATCCCTCCCCCAACTATGGATGCAGATCATGACTTTTACAGCATCATCAGCAAGGTGGGGTCTTCCAGCATCTTTCATTCATTATAGTACTTTAAAACCTTAATCTGTTGCATTTAAATGCACATTATTTGTCATCATAATTAGTCACTTCCCCTTTTGAGATTCTCAAAATATATAAGAAAGATGTATAATGATAAATATATAAGATACATGTATAAATGCACATGGTAAGGATGTACTTGTTTTTTAGCTTTCTGAATGGATATTGTGTAATGACAGCATGCCTGTTAACTTTTCTATACTCTGCATTCTTGCATCACGTGCAATTTAATTTCATTTTAACATGCATTACCAATTCGTGCGTCTGAAAAACAAATCTGTTGCAACATGTTCATGTTACACATTGACACTGACGTCCTAGTAGTTGCTCAGTGCAAAGACTCAGAAAACAAAGTTCAAACTTTATTTGTTTAGTAAACCGCTTACAAGTGTTGATAACATTCACACAATCTTTTTCTATGACTAAGAACTAACTAACAAGTTAAGAATTTCTATTTAAGAGCAGAATTATTACATGGTGATGTTTATAGAACATTTGATTATTGTACCAATTTTGTCTTGTATCCCTTGTCTTTCTATAGGACAGGCGTTATGCTGATTTGACTGAGGACCAGCTGCCTTCTTGTGAGAGTCTGAAGGACACAATTGCACGGGCCCTACCCTTCTGGAATGAGGAGATCGTGCCTCAAATCAAGGAAGGAAAGAGAGTGTTGATTGCTGCTCATGGAAACAGTTTGAGAGGCATCGTGAAGCACTTAGAAGGTAATTATTCCACAGTATCATTTCAATCCCTTGTTTAATGTGCCCACTATTATTGAACTCCTTTTAAATATGATTTCTATATCTTGAAAAGTCATGGAACTTAATAGAATCTTTTTTTTTTAATGAGACATTAACTGAAGCTTTTTGTGAAGGCATGTCTCATTTTCATTCAGTAAAACTTGATAGTAAAATTAAATAAACAAAAAAATGAAAATAGATATGAAAAATGATCTGGATTGTATTTCTTCCATAGTCTCAGTTTGTTTCTTCTCACTCACAGGTATGTCTGAAGAGGCCATCATGGAGCTGAATCTGCCCACAGGCATCCCTATTCTTTACGAACTGGATAAGAACCTGAAGCCCATCAAGCCCATGCAGTTCCTCGGAGACGAGGAAACTGTTCGCAAAGCCATGGAGGCTGTGGCAGCACAGGGCAAAGCCAAGAAATAGAGTATATACTCTATAATTATACATCAGCACTTAATTTAAACAAGACTCCCATGTTTAACATCAATGTGACAGAGCTCTATAGAAGTATATACAAGTTTTAAAATATATTCTACCTATATGTAACCAGTTTGAAATGTTAGAATTTTGGAATGGTTGTATTTATTAGTTAAACCGTTTACAAGGACCACACATTTTTGTTTAGATTTGTCTTTATGCAATTCATTCCATAATTTTCTTTGTCTCCACTTTATATTTGCTCAAGTGTTGTTAATGTGGCATCTTCAAGCACATTTCTTTTCCCATTAAACCAGTGTTGAGACTGTCTGTTGGCCTGTGTGATTCTACTTGATAAATTGTAGAGATGCATGCTGGTACATGTAAACTTATGTCAGTTCTTGTTTATTTGATGATGGTTTTGCAGAGCTTGAGTACAGATTGTTTCACCAAACTCTAGCTTCAGTGATGGTGCTCTTGGTGCTTCAACAGTTATTTACACCAAGCACAATTTAGGATCTCCATGAATCCATTATTTTATGGTAATTTGCACCATAACTGCTTAGGCACATTAATACTTATTAATACAGTCTGAATGTCACTTTTTGAATGTCAATGATACAACATATCTCTTAAGGCCTTGTTCTACATCCGTCAAATAACTTATTTTAAAGACATTACGCTGCTCCACAAACTTCTCAAACAGATGAAGGCCACCTCCAACTCCAAAATAGTGAGATTTGGTCGCCAAATACACAATACCATTCTCATCAAGCAGGTCACAAAACACGTTATGAAGTGAAGAGTAGTAGTCTGTGTTATATATGGTTTCTGATGTGAAGATAATGTCATATTTCGGTGATGGGGTTTTATTCTGCATAAGTGTGAGAAAAGACTTCCAGTCGCCTGAGAAGAAACCACAACGATCTAGTAATTTCTCTGCTGCATTCAGGGCTTTTCTCTTACACGGTGGGCTGCTGTTTTCCTCTTCATTTTCATCATCGTCTTCACAATTGAGAAAAACATTTGGCACTGTTAACTGCTCTATCACAGTGCTGTTATAATCCTGGAAGTCAACTTTACTTGCTCCTCTCTTCAATGCAAGTGCACCAAGTAGACCTGCTCCGCAGCCTAAATCTAACACTCTTTTTCCAGCGAAGGTCTCTCCTTCATCATCTATGTACTCAAGCAGATCGTAAGTGCATTCCCAGATCTTAAGTCCACCCTCATAGACTCCAGAGATGAGGTCTGAGTTTTGATCCAGTGTTTTGGCCAGTATCTCCTCACTGTCCTCTCGTTCAGGAGCAGTCTTCTCAAATACAGATTCATTGAGGCAGAGGAGTGGAGGCAGGGCACCTATGGTGATGGTTTCAGGCACCCAGTTCTCAATTTTGGACAATGGATCCAACAAAGGTTGGTGCTCCACAGCATCCTTTATCTTCTTTGGGACGGTTGCACTGACTTCCTATGAGAAAAAAAAAAAATACAATGTGCATGTGATATTGACAAATGCATGCAATCACAGCTAGGGTGTAGCTTCAGTAAAGTGCCCCACATATCGTTGATTTACGCTTTCACATTATTAGTTAAAATTGGATATCATCTAGTCTTAGAATTTAAAGTGTGCTGTAAAGTTACACTTCAAGCATAGTTTTAGATCTTACGGTCAGCTGTCTTGCAGCATTAGCCAAGACATATCCGTTTTTAACAAGCTAATAATACATTCCCTTACCGAACACTTAAGATCCGCTTCTTTTGCTTTGTCGTCTTTGTTTTCTTTTTCGTTTGTTTCGTCTGTCTGTAAAGGAATATCGAAGTTGAAACTGAATGCCATCTCTTGTTCTATTTTGACCCACGCGCTGCCTTAGCACGTGTAAACATCTACTATCCGAGTCCCGAACGAACTGTTCTTTTGAGTCGGATCTTTTCAATGGATCGGTTGAACAGAACAGGTTCAAAAATAGGTTACTAGTTATTTAAACAGTATTTTCAACCAATAGGTGTAAATTATTTTAGTAATTAATTGTGAGTTAGATTTTATGGACTGGTTATTCATGACTGCAACAAACTGCGTAATATTACAGCGTTATAGAAAAAAGAACACGTACATACGTAAACACGTAATTTGATTTTATTGAGCCGTTTTACAGCAGATTTTAGCAATGACGTAAAAGACTACACGCAACACGTAAAAGAATCACTGAATTGTTTCTTTGAAAGAAAGTGTTCAGAAGAACCGATTCGCGAAAAAGACTTGGACATTAAATCAAACTGCAATTCCCACAATTCCTTGCTGCAGTTCGTCTTAAATCTAATAAAACTCAAACCGAAATGTGATCAGTTCATGAAATAAAACATAATACAACGTAATTTTGATTATTAATAATATAAAAAAATACATTATAAAAATATTCTCAGATTATATTTTCGCTTTCCACGCCTTAAACTACAATTCCCAGAGTTCCCAGCGTGACAGCTGAGCTCACATCCCTGCGCGTCAGACAGACAGACAGTAAATGAAATCAAAGGGATAGAAACTGCTGCTTCCAATTATTTATTTCCGTTTGTCCCGAAATATATATATTAAAAAAACATTCAATGGTATCATGAGTTGATTTTATCGCAGTTTTCGGAGAAGATCTTGAGCAGGTAAGACAACCGATGGGATAAATTTCTGCCATACTGTGCTCTTTGATGTTTAGCTCTTGCCTTGCTGCTTGTTTCAGTCAGGTCGAGGTGCTAAACATCACTGTAATCCTTTTTTATCACTAATGTACGGTATACAAAGAAACATATTTACGTATATTTGTATTTTTATGTGTTTATAGTGTGTTTAAGTGTGTATTAGATGATAGATAAATAAGAGACAGACAGACAGATAGATAGTAGAGTTATACATGTAACTATATATTGTAGTAGATATTTAATTTTGACACTGTGATGTAATAACTTAACAATATCTGTGAGTGTTTTCTCTTAATGATCATTTTAGAGGCACAGACTCACAATCTGTCCCTGAGATTATAGTCTGTTTATGACATTGGGGGATGGTGTATGATGCTGACCATTTATACACAAATCTTACAGTGTCTACTGTCCACTATAACTATTACATCTCTTTCTGCTTACATCTATCACAGTTACAGTGTTTTATCATATGGGTGGTGGTGTTCTCTCCACATTCACTGGAATGTAGACTGTCCAGATCTGTCGCTCAAATGTCTGAATTCTGCAAAGTCTGGGCATGCAGTGCTAACATTAACATTTTCTGAATGCTAACTGGGGACACACCTATATGATTAATAAATGTATTGTCTTGAAACTGGTTTGCCACTGATTTTGACTTAGATTTTTAGATAAAAAAGTTTCTCTTCATCATCCCAGATCCTTGTTTATGCATATGCAGCTACTCTTTATGGGATGGCTTGAAACCCTTCTAGTAAGATTAATGGTTTGATTGTAACTGCAAATTCACAGAAAGACGCATTAGTCACTAGCCTAACCATTCCTGAGTTTTATTTCTAAACCAAAGTAAACTTAAAAGGGGGGTGTTGTAGGTGCAGTGTTATCAGGGCAATTATGTAAAGTATGCTGCTTTCTAAAGACTGAAGAAAAGAGGTCATCAACCTTTCTTATATTGGTATCATGTTAGTTATTTCAGGGGTATCAGAAAACTAAACCATGCTTGCATTATTGGTTTATACCAATCCACACCATCTGCTTAGAAGGATACTTGGTTAGTCTAATTGTCTTACAGGTTCAGCATGAGGGCATTTGTCAGAGAGCAAATTGCAGGCCGTAGGCAGACGAACTTGCTTGTGCCGAATTTCAGGATGTATGAACAGGTTATTAAAAGATAATGTCTTGTCTTTACAGGGGCTGAACATGCGTCCCTGCTCTACAGTCATGCACCTGCTGCTGCGATGCATGCGCGGATGTGGCAGATACAGTCGCAGTCGCATGCCCAGAAGACTGAGGCAACCTGTGAGCTACATCAAACTGATATACAAATCCCTTTATTTTAACTCACTCACTAACTCTGAAGTGGTACTGGACTGCATTCTTGAACCAGTGTTTTGGATGGTGGAGGTTGTCACACGATGGTTTGGAATGGTAGGCCTAAATCTTATTATTGCCGTCATGTTATTTTGTTGCAATGGTTGTTTGTTTCTCTTACACTCTGTGCTTTTTCTTTTCTCAAGGTTTTTGTGTTTTTAGTAGTAGCTCTTACCAGTTCTGTGGTTTTCATCGCATACTTCTGCCTTCTACCGTTGGTCCTCTATACGTACTCTCCAGGCTGGATGATGTGGCACATTTGTTACGGGAACTGGAACTTGGTCATGATAGTCTTCCATTACTACAAAGCTACAAATACTCCTCCTGGATACCCTCCAAAGGTTTGGCACCCTTAGACATGCCACAATCCAGTAGCTGATGTGTGTTCAGTGTCATTCATGGCCTGACAGTTGCTCTTTCTTCCTTCACATTGTGTTTCAGATGAAAAATGAGGTCCCGTTTGTGTCATTCTGTAAAAAGTGTGTCATTCCTAAACCAGCACGAAGTCATCACTGTGGCATCTGTAAAACGTAAGAGACACAGTTTTCTTTGTCCCACAGGCTTATAAAATCTGACCGACTCAGTGTCAGCTGTATTGTGTTATTGTATAAGAAACTCCCATGTATCAACATCCCTGTATCTTTCTCTACAGATGTATTCTAAAAATGGATCATCATTGCCGTATCCTTTTTAAATCGCCAAAGGGCACGCATTTTTGGTCTTATTTTACTCTGAAATTCTAATATACTTGCAATGTTTTAATTAAACATTCGGTTTGAAGGAATAGTTCATCCAAAAATTTAAATTCTGTGATTTATTCATATTTATGTTGTTGCAAAATATACACAAGTTGTATTGCATTCATTCATTGTAATTGCATTGGAAAAGTCAGACGAGCAGTTTTCAGAATAGAGTTCAACAGTTTTTTTTATGATAACTTAAAAAATAAAGCTTTAAAGGCAACCTACTGTGAGCTACGACGCTGTTTACTTTTGCAGAAGCTCACATTATTTGAACATATTTTTATTTGAACATATTTTTTGGAAATCTACTTCTTTTAAAACAAACTTTTAATCAGAAACTAAACAAACAGATTGGCCCAAAAACAACACTTTAGACCCCCTCCTCCCACTTATTGCTTACATGTTTGTGTGTGTGCGTGTATGTATGTGTGTGTATGTGTATATATATATATATATATATATATATATATATAATATTCATTTGGCAATAAACATTTCATCTAATATTTCTATATACATATTCATCATCTTTAAATCTATATTTGTATTATTATCCATCACTATTTGTTATGATTGTCATTTAAAACTCTTCATGGTATTGTAGATCTTTCCCTTATTAAAACCGTTAAAAGTATATTTTATCCAAAAATGAAAACATAAAAGAATGGGGGTAAACTACTATGGAAGTCAATGGGGACAGGAACTGTTTGGTTACCCACGTTTTTCAAAATATCTTCTTTTATGTTTAACAGAACTATTTCTTTAAGTACTTGTAAGGTTGTATTTTTTTCGATTTTCAAGTACTTTTTTGCTTCAAATCAAAATTGATAACATTATGAATCGGCTTGGATTTGTTCATGGTTTACAAAGACATTGTGAAAAATCTCTGGGAAAAATACTGAAAAAGCAGCCAAAAAGTCATTGTTACTCTCCAGATTTTTTTTTGAATTGCAGAGGGGAACAAAACTAGTAAAGGTTTAGGATGAAGTGAGTGAGTAACAATCAAATTTACCTTTAAATTTATTTAGATAGAATGGAAATTTAAATTTGGTGAATTATTTGCTGAACTTTAACAGTCCAGATGCATTTTTTTCCACCTCTGTGAAGTTAAGTCCTTAATGATTTATATTCAGCTTGGCTTAATAACTGTGTTGGCCATTACAACCATCGTTACTTCTTCTCCTTTTGTCTCTTTTTGACTTTGGGCTGCATGTATTGCAGCATCAGCGGTCGCCATCTGTTCATCGATGCATACAATGCCATAGATGTAAGGTTTTGTTTTTTTGATACGTTTGTTGTTTTGTCTTTGCTCTTTTCCATTTATTATAATAATCTGAAGCTTAAAAAACACCTCAATGGGCATTGTTTTTTCCTTCACTTATTCTAATGAATAAGGTAGATAGCGTTTAACTCCTCTCTTCCTGAATGGTTGTGTCTCTCCTTTTCTCTTTCTGTTCTCAAAGTCTGGTGTAGCGGGCATATCTTAACTGCCAGCTGTCTCTCTGACATTCCATAGCAATTCAGACACTTGGAAGCGGAGAAACAGGGTGTCCCGGTGACAGGGATTGCGTTGCTCATCGGCATTGTCCCGTCAGAAGGCGTGGCTGGGAAGGGAGTACAGGTGGCTCAAGTCGTTTTTCCTGCTTGCTGATTTGAATTTAGAGCTGTATTTTTTTGTTTTCTGTATGACGTTTCATTATATAAGATTTTTAAACAAACAGCATGCTATGAAAACCGACTGAAATTATTTCTGACCTTCTCTTCTCCCTGTCCAATGCTAACAGTGCATACTTAATTGAGTATTACTTACTGACTCTTGCTTTGTCACAATTGGATGAAGGGGATTTACTAGTGAACTTTTAGACTTTTTAAGCTCTGCTTGGTAGGATCTGGTGCGTTACAATTTCCATTTGGAGCAATGAATCAGAAACATTGCACATGGCTAGTTTTTAGTTTGATGATAATAGGAAATGTTTCTTAAGCACCAGCATATTAGAAGGATTTCCGAAGTATCATGTGACACTGGAGACTTGAGTAATGGCTGCTGAAGATTCAGCTTCACAGGAATATCTTTTTTAGCATTAAAAAAAAAAAAAATCATACTAACCCCAAATAGTTGAAAATTAGTATATATGTGTAAATAACATAGTTGCATTCCTATAATATTTTAAATACTTTTGTTTATAAAATTATCTTCATGTATACTGCTATATTTTTATGATTGTAAATAAATTTTATTATTATGTATTATATTTTAAATAATGTAAAATATCTTTTTTTTTTTTTTTTTAATTCTTCAATGGACAAAGGAAATTTCGCAACCTCCATATACCTACAAAGACAGGATGTTTCACAAGAGTGTTATCTACATGTGGGTCCTTACAAGGTAGTCTATTATTTCACCTCAGGCCCAATACATATTGTACTATTTTCTTAGACTCACGTCTTTTGTTGTGTTTGTCGTTTTTTTCCATCAGCACAGTGTCAGTCGCCCTTGGAGCTCTCACACTGTGGCACGCTCTACTTATCACCCGTGGAGAAACCAGCATTGAGCGCCATATAAACAGCAAAGAGGCTAAACGTTTGGCAAAACGTGGAAAGGTAAGTTATAAAAGTCTAAACTTTTAAAACTGATTGAAATTTATTTTCTTTCTATTTTTTGATCTTTGGTAACCATGTAGAATTGTATCATTATTTTTGATCTATGATTTAACCTTTTCTCTCTTTTTAAAGGTCTATCGTAATCCTTTTAGTTATGGTAAACTAAACAACTGGAAGGTGTTCTTCGGCGTAGAAAAGAGAAGGTAAAATTACGCAATTTACATGCTATTATTGATATTCTGCAGTCTGCAAGCTAATGTAAATCATTCTAATCGTCTTCACAGTCATTGGCTAACACGCGTTCTTCTACCCTCTGGACACACCCCATATGGTGACGGACTGACATGGGACATTTACCCTCTTAAAAAAGACATGATGCCAGTTTGAGACATTAAAGACTTGACCTTCTTAGTTGGTGGTGACCAACATGCTCATCAGGGTGAGTCTCACCTGCTGTGCCAAGGCTGAATGCAGAACCAGAGCCCTGGGAACACAGGAGTCTGCAGAGCCCAGATTTAGACAGTGATCTCACAGGATGACTTTTGCTCTTTCTGGCCAAATGAAAGGGCTGCCCTCCAAAAAATACCATGTATATTTTGGATGTTTCTATCAATACTTTATAATAAAATCATGACAGTTGTCTGTGATCTATGGAAGATACTGTGCTTAAAGGGATAGTTCACCCAAAAATTAGAAAACTGTCACCATTTACTCACTCTCCACTTGTTCCAAACCCGTGTGAGTTTCTTTATTCTGTTGAACACACAAAAAAAACATATTTTGAAGAATGTAGGTAACCAAACATTGGAAAAAACATGGAGAAAATACTATGAAAGTCAGTGGCTACTGTCAGCTGTTTACAAAAAGGTATCTTCTTTTCTGTTCAACAGAAGAAAGAAACTGTTTGTTTGTTTCCACAGTTTTGGAACAAGTGGAGGATGAGTAAAAGTATTTTCTTTTTTTTGGTGAACTATTCCTTTTAAAGCAGGGTTTGTAGCCATGTGTGGTTTGTGTTTGACTATGTAAATATGATTTTTAACTCATTATTTATATTACTTACGGTATCATTATTTAAATGCACTGAAATCCAATAGTTCATTTCCAAAGTCAACCACACCTGAAGAAACTTGCCTAGAATTTTATTATGTCGTATGTTAAATGTTTTTTAACAGCATTTCTTGTTTCATCATCTTACAGTTAATTTTTTGTTAACATCTATAAATGCATTACTGTGTATTAAATATATTGATGCCTTTAGATGGCAGTGTACCATCATTTCACAATTTCATATTTTCTTAAAGTCAGTGGTGATTAACAGCAAATAAACACAGATTTGTTGTAACAGTAAGTGTAGTCACGTTTGGGAAAATATATATGGACATGCATTTTATTTAATAATCATTTTTATTTATTTTTTTAAGGAGATATTTCTTTATTGGGTGTTTTTGTACATGCTCATGATTGTAAAGACAAGCTTTTTTTTTTTTTTTTATTGAAAAAATCGTACAAAAATTTGAGCCTTTACGATAATAAAGTCCAGTTTTTCTTTTACATTTCTCACTGATTATTTCCATACCTAATACATCAAGTATCCTCTTTAAAAGTTGAGCTGTCTTAACAGCTGTACGATTGTTTTGTTTTGAAGTTAAAGAATGATAAAACATTTTTAAATCAATGGAAAATAGTCTACCATTTGGTACAGTTAACATACATTTAGCTTTGTGTATGTGATATTTCCCCGTTAATACAATCATTTTAACTGTGTTGTCCATTTCCAATAGGCCGGTATCACAGTTCAAAAACAAGACCATTATATCAGTTATAGTGACAAGCTTGTAAAAGAGGTTAAAAAGAAACAAAGAAACTTGGGACCAAAATAGTTTGGTAAAACTACAACTATAGAATAAATGAGAAATGGTTTCTGATTCTTCTTTACAAAAACATCATAAAGTGATTGATATATACATATATTTGAGATTTATTGATTTATTACCCCTGCTGTATTTCTGGTGTCTTGTTCACGATAATGTGCACCAGCATCCTCTAGTCGCAGATTTCACTAGTTCACCGACTTCATCGTGCAGAGCTCTACACTAATTTGTTCTTCTTTAGGGATTTGAGTGTGGACTACATCAGGAAGTATGTGTGCGTTAAACTCAGAAGATAATTAAATATCAAGTTTAGATTTGTATTAGCTGTCCATTGACTGCATTAGTGTAATAACTTTGCCTTCCTGGAAGGTTACTGATCAGCTTAAGTCTTAAATGTGGACTCAGCGGAATACAACGGGCTTGTGTCTGCCCTCGGACAACAATACATCAGAAAACCTAAAACAATAGTAAACTAGACACATTCTTCCTTATGCAAAAACAAAATATCATTTTCAACGTCATTGACTAGGACTTTTTTACAGTTTGGATCCTGTAGAAATGCGTTTATTGGGGCATTCAGGGGCCCGAGGCTTGGTACTGATGTGAGTTTGAGTGATGGGAAGTTGTTTTGGAGTGATACGTCAAAGGTCTCACCTGTCCTCCAGGAATGCATCCAGATACAGCACTAAAGGAAGAGGTAAGGCTTCATCTGTCGAGGAATCCTGTTTGCAAATAATGTGAATGCGTAGGCTGTCTTCCTTGAGTGAGGAAATGTATTTGTCCTAATTTTTTATTTTTTTTTTAAATAATTATTATTATTTTTTATTTCAGATATTTAGATATTTTCTGATAATATGTTTATATATATACTGAAAATAAAAATGCAAGAACTTAGTAACTTTCCTATTATAATAGTTTTTTGTTTGTTTGTTTGTTTTGTTTAAATGCCATGGACCATTAAATATGATCTTGTGCCCCAAAATAAAATTAAAAAAAAAATCTGTAGAATTTCCCTGGACCTCATTTTTGAAAACGCCTTTCTTAGACCACAAAAACCATCTTAAAAACCTCTAGGCACCTTTCAAAATGGGCAGCTAGGGTAAATTAAATTTTCTTACTTATGCAAGGGCAGATCTTACACTGTGGAACCCATAGGAGCTAATGCTTTTGATTTCTTAAGCAAACCAACATAAAAGAAAGTCTCCTTCTTGAATTACTTCATTTTGAAATGCAAAAAAGATTAACATTGTATACTATATAAACTTCTGTTTGCTTAAATGCTAAAATGTTCTTCCTTTACCTAGAAATCCGTTAAGATTGGGACATTTTAGATTAGATGTATTTTTGGCATTGCTTGGATGCACCTGCTCTAGACAATCCTGGGATTTACAGTTTATTTTTGACTATCCGTCCTGGTCTAAAATAGAGCTGACTGGCTTAGGTTTGTTGTAAAACGTCACTCATACATCTAAACCCAATCCAAGGATTGTTAAAGCAAGGTCTATTTCTTGCTGCTAGAAGATATCTTGGTGATCTGCTTTGATTTATATTTGTTCAGTTGTTATTTTTAGATATAGAACAGGTGATGGGCGTGTACATTTTGCAAGAAACTGGTCTAAGCTACTAGCGGGGTGTCATGAGTTTTGCTGTGACTCGTAGCACCGTGCATGTGGAGTTGATTGCCTCTAAAAACCCCTGCATGAAGTCCGAGGAGTGACTGTCCAGTAACTTTTCACTGGTTAGAGGAATAAGTGACTGCTCAGACCATGGGAGTTGCAAACTCAAGAGATTATCAACCAACGATAACAGTTGTGCTAAAAAGTAAGTAGCGTACATGCAGCGCACAATTACTGGCAGTGTATGAGAGATAGTACTACTGTTGAGGTTGTTGATATACAGTAGTCTACTTATTTGTTAGTATAAGAAAAGTTTTTGGTTTTTGGTCATGCTAGCAGATACAGTTTTGTTCATACCTGTTCTGTCACACAAAAGTTCTCTGTCATTGGAAACCAAAGTAAATGATCATTTTAATGTCCTGTATTTAAAAGAATTTATAAGTCTTCAAGATGTTGGATAGATTGGCCGTGTTTAGTTTGATGACCTACAGAGTCAGTTTGATTTGTGTGAGCATAGAATTACAGTATTTTGTTGTTGTTGTTGTTTTACAGTACATCATGGACTTGAACTTTATAAGTCTTTGTTTATCAGAAGAATGCATTGTAGAAAGGAAACATTTAGTAATTAAGGCTAAATGGTTGGTTATTAGTTTATTTTTTTCAAATTTAAGTTGAAAGTTCTGAATGATGGAGTGTGTTTGTTTTGTGGCGTTCTACACTTGTAAACTCTCATCTGACTAAGAGTGATGCATGATGGGAAAGAGGCCACTAAATCCTGTTTTGCATCACCCGATTAAGTCTTTAATCTCAGACACTATAAATAATTTGTTTTTTTGTCAGTGTGTCACAGTGACAGCTGCTTTGACGCCAAAACAAGTGTATTACAATAGTGATAAAGATTCAAAGCACTTATGGTGGTTCTTTTGAAATCTGTTTGGTGATTCTGTCACGTTTTGTTTGTATACAAATGATTCAGTCACTAATGGTCTGAGCCAAAACCCTTCAAAGGGATTTCCCTTTAGCCTACTTGTACATGAGCTCTTTGTCTTTAGTTGACATTGACCTAGGCTGGCTTGACTGTTGGGATTAATGTTGTGGTTCAGATGCTGATTTTTACTGCATTTGATCCATATAGCTTCATAGGTAATTTAAAGGAAAAGTAGTTTTAAACTACAATTTATGTGCTTAGAAATCTTTGCCACATGTCAAAGAGAAGCTTCTAGCATGGAAAATCAGATTCTTTGAAAGGTCCACTGAATCGCATTTAGGCAAAAGCTGTGATGTCACACATGCACTATGTAAGACGTATTTGCTGTCCTAGTTCTTCAACAAGAAATCAGAACCCTTTTTGCGAAACAGGATTTTTACAGATGTCAGCCGGATACATTGCTCTGGCCACTTAATGCATATGATCAGGAGATTGCTAAGGTGACATTTCTACATTTATGTCTTTTTCTGCTGTAGGACGCAATGAGCCCCTGAAGAAAGATAAGCCCAAGTGGAAAAGTGAATATCCAATGACGGAGGGCCAGCTGCGCAGTAAAAGAGATGAATTCTGGGACACGGCCCCAGCTTTTGATGGCCGTAAAGAGATCTGGGATGCGCTGAAAGCTGCAGCTGTAGCGACTGAATGTAACAACCATGAACTGGCGCAGGCTATTGTAGATGGAGCCAGCATCACACTGCCTCATGGTAAACATTTAAACCGCATTTTAAAATAAAGTTCTAGTGAAAATATTTCTGTTTTGTATTTGAAAATGTAATACAACTTTTTATTTATTATTATTATTATTATTATTATTATTATTATTATTATTTTTTTTTTTTTACAAATTATTAAAAAACATCATTGGATTGGTTTTAAGCAATTATTATGCAATAATTATATAGCAATATTGCATAAAATTGTTCAAAAGTGACAGCAAAACATTTATGATGTTTTAATTTCCCCCCTTAATTTCTGTTTATCAAAGCTCCTGATTCTTTTTCTTTGTCATCACAGTAATAAATTACAGTTTAAAATATATTAAAGTCTTGAGTCTGAGAGTCTTGCTGACCATAAAAAATCTTGCTAACCCCAGACTTTTTGAGAGTATTATACATATAAATATACATACATATGCACATACTAAATATGCACAATTGGTTTAATGACAACAGCATTTGATCTGAATTGATGCTTTTTATTTGCTCGTTTTTAGGGTCTCTTATGGAGTGCTATGATGAACTGGGGAACCGCTATCAGCTCCCTGCATACTGCTTGGCTCCTCCAGTCAACCTGGTGTCCGAGTGCAACGATCATAATGTGTCTGAAAACTCTGAGCTACAGGAGAAGAAGGAGAAGGAGTTCCAGCTGAAGGTACGTCTATCCACCGGAAAAGACCTTCGCCTCAGCGCCACGATGGCCGATTCCATTCGTCAACTAAAAAAACAGCTTCAAATTCAGGAAGACATTGATACCACCCACCAGCGCTGGTTTTTCTCTGGAAAGCTTCTCACGGATAAAACACGTTTACAAGACACCAAGATCCAGAAGGACTTTGTAATACAGGTCATTGTAAGTCAGCCCATTGTTCCCAACTAAACACACACAACTTTGAACTGGGACTCAATGAACTCAAACCTATGTTTCCAGTATATAAAGTCACTGATCAGGTTTTAATTTCAACACTTGTGCTTTTCAAATATTATGCACAAATGTCTAATGTCAAACAGAAGATTCTTGAACCCACAAGGAGCTGACACATATACATACATATAAGCATGTGTAAAACAATATAGTTATACATCAATTGGAGGGTAGATTCAAAAGATTTAGCAAAATCAGTTATTAAGTTTCTGTTTACTGAATGCTTAACAATGCATAATTGCGGCATACCAAATGTATTATATTAAATTAGGTACCTTGCCTTCTTGGTTTTAGTATCACTACATATGTTGTGTGGATATTCATTTCCATATTCTATGTGGTAACATTTGCCTTGATCCTTGATTCAGTCTGCTGTCCGTTACTGAGCAGAACTCTCGTATGGATTAGTACAATCTTGTTAGGACTGTTATCAGACTTACGTAACCGTGTTTTCTGTAAATGCAACAACAGCCTGTGTTCATATTCTGAAGTTTGTGTGTATACATTTGTTTGTAGATAAGCTTTTATAATTTATTGCAGGACAGACACGTCAATTATTTCTAATAAAAAAGTATTTTAAATGAATACGGTTTGTAATCAATGTTGAAACAAAGCAACTGTATATTGTATACTGTATATTGTAATATTTCATTTATCAGTTTCTTACTGTCAACATTTCACAAGTTTTTAATAAATTTGACAGATTTTTATACTGTGGCAAAAGTGTTTTTTTTGTTTGTTTGTTTTTTACACTCAATCTTCAATTAAAAGCTAGACTGGCTTAAGTGAATATGGGAGAAATTTTGTAAACGTTTGTGGCGTAATGCCAATCACCACAGAGAGGATTTATTTAGGGATTTTTCTATTTATTATTTTTATTATTTTTTAATGAGAATGACAAACTCTGGTTTATTTTCCTAATATCAGCTCATCATATTTCCTGTCATGTATGAGTAAGTGGAAACCTTTTATGTCATTCTTTGATCTTTTAATATCTTAATAATAGGGTACAAGATGAAGTAAATCTAGTATTAAATCTACTATTGTATGTTTAATATGAGTGCCAGCTCATGTTGAAATTAAGGAAAATGGAAAACTAGACAAAATGGTCTTTAACTGTATATGGTTAATTTTTGAAGTTGAGACAACAGAACTTGTTAAAATGCTATCTTTTAAACATGAAAGAATAAAATAATAAAATAATTATACATTTCAGGTTACCTTTCATTTTATGTTTATCTCTTACATAGTTGTCGAGGAGCAGGAATAGTAATTAAACTGTTCAAAATTCAACTGGAACAAGCGTGACGGACAAAAAAATAAAATAAATCAACTCGTAAGATTATTCTTTAATGCTCAGTAGATGGCGGTATGTGACCCTCACCGAAGAAGACGCCCGCTGATGACGCAAGCCTAAGCGCGACACGCCGACTGGAGAGACAAACGTGACTGCTGCGCCGTTAGGATTTTCACCTGCGAAAATGGTGAAGTCCGGAAAACTTCGATCCGGAACAGCCCAGAAAATCAGGCGATGGAAGAAAGGTCACAGTAGTGACTCCAATCCGGAGACAAGTCGCTATCGAAAGGCCGCGAGAAGCCGATATTTCAGCCGTCCCTCTGGTAAGACTTTGGCCTGTCTGACAACACGTGGGTAGCGCTAGCTGGTCAAACTTCGTAAACAAGCTAAAAAAAAAACATGCTTGGTTGATTTTGAGGGCGACGACTAATTTATTTCGGGTTTATTGAAAAGTTGTTTAAATCATTGCATTTTATCCGACAGTTGGACGGCACATGTTTTGACTGTATGCGCGAATAACGTTATATGTCATAATAACTGTGTTGAGATGGTCTGGTTGATGTGAAGGTGATATTCACCAAACCTCTGTCTATATTTAAACAGAAAAAAGTGATCTGACGGTAGATGCCTTGAAACTCCACAATGAGCTTCAGACTGGAGCTCTGCAGAGAAGCAGTGATGCCATGGAAGCAGGAGATGCCGTGGAGGACCAAGCCCTGTCAGAGAAAACCTCTGGGACTTTCCTTAGTGGACTGTCAGACTGTTCCAATCTCACTTTCAGAAAAGTACAGCGCTACTGGGAGTCAAACTCTGCGGCACATAAAGAGGTTTGTGTACAGTTTGATGGCCAGACAGCTGAACCATACCATAGGCTATCAATAAAAGAAAATTTAAAAAAGTCACTTAAGGAAATGGGTGCTGTCAGTATGAGAGTTCAAACAGCTGATATAAAAATCACAATAATCCATTGGTGAGCAAGTGATTTTATTGCTCAATTTTTCTAAATCTGTTCTGATGGGGAACAACTTTACAGTTTGGAAGGAAGAAGAATTTACTTATTTACATTTTTATAATATTTCTTCAATTTGGAACCACATTATTCATAATGGATGTCGTCTTTTTTTACAGATATGTGCTGTATTGGCAGCCGTCACCGAAGTGATTCGGTCTCAGGGAGGAAAGGAGACAGAGACAGAGTACTTTGCAGCCTTGGTAAATAAAAGTCACCATGAAATCAATTTGTTTCATACAGACTTGGCAGTGCTGAAAAATGCTTAAAAGTGCACTTTCTGTGAATCAGTCCATGAATGTCTTTTCATTTTGCATTTTTCAACTGGCAGATGACAACACTCGAAGCTGTTGATAGCAGTGAATCTCTGGCAGCTGTTGCCTACCTCCTAAACATGGTCATGAAAAGGTGAGTAAAATAAATTACAGCATAGGAAGTAGTGCTCTGCGATATATATCGCGTGCTATAGTCATGCGCATCTAGTCAGTAAAGCTGCTTCCTTGATTAGCAGTAAATCTCTCCATCACCTATTTTCAAAAGGAAGTGGCGGTTAATACACAGAGCCGGAGATCACTGACCAGCTACGCAATATGGTGTTCAGTATCGCAAATGAATTACGGTGAACTGAACGTGATATTGTGTAGCTTGTCAGTGATCTATGGTTGTGTATTAACTGCCGCTCCATTTGAAAATAGGTGATGGAGATTTACTGCTAATCAAGGAACTGGCTTTACTGGTGAGACGTGCATGACTATAGCATGCAATATATCGCCCGGCCCTAATAGAAAGGAAATCGGATTGGCCTGAGCTATTAATCTAAATAAGTATATGTTCTGCTCATCTCTTCAAGGATGCCCGTGGCAGTGCTTAAGAAGAAGTTCTCAGACACAGCCAAGGCTTTAATAGATATCATGTCAAACCAAGCCAATTCTGACTCATTGTCCTGCATTCGATGGGTTTGTACACTTATAAACACTCTCTTATAAATCTAACACTCTAATTCTCAGTAGAAGCTTGTTTTTTATATATATATATATATGAATGGGCTGTATTTTGTTTGTCATATTGTTTGTTTTGTATTTAGGATTTCATGGTTCTAGACCTCTTAAGTTTATTAAAAGGATTAAATATTTAATTAATACAATATTTCAGTTAATAATCAAATGTGTTTAAAATCTAAAGCATACAAAGTTAGATTTTATATATATATATATATATGTATATGTATTTTATATATTTTTAGGTATAAAGTAGGGCTGGGCGATATATATCGAACGATATATTATGCGCATCTGGTCAGTAAAAGCCGGTTCTTTGATTAGCAGTAAATCTCCATCAGCTGTTTTCAAATGCAGCGCCAGCTTCTGAACAGAGCCGTAGATCAGTGACAAGCTACGCGTTGGGTTTCGCGGGTGATTCAACGACGCAGCTTCTCATTGATCAACGGCTCTGTTTATAAGCTGGCGTTCCTTTTAAAAACAGCTGACGGAGATTTACCGCTAATCAAAGAACCGGCTTTACTGACGAGATGCGCATAATATATCGTTCGATATATATCGCCCAGCCCTAGTATAAAGACTTCATGGCTGATTTGTGAATATAATGTATTTTTCCTATTAATTTCCTGTGGCAATTCCTTTTGACTGTAAGGGATCATAATTATGACTTTTTAAAGACCATTTAGTCTTTTCTGATGTCTCTGATTAATTTTGTTCATATAGCAAGTGCCAAAAAAAAGTTTTTTTTTTAAATTATTATTATCTAAAATGACTGAAGACCACCAGAGGGGAAATGTATGTAATGAGATTGGGATGTGAGGAGGAAGCGTGTTTTTCGTCTCCTCTTATTATTTTACACTTCTATTCTAATTGCTTCTATGCTGATCGTTGTCATGTTTCTTTGCAGATCATATCCTGTCTATCGATTTTGCTGCGTAAACAGGATCTGTCAGTCTGGAGTTACCCTTCGACTCTACAAATGTATCATGGTCTTTTGAGCTTCACAGTGCACTCTAAACCCAAGGTCTGTCTGTTTGATTCCCATTCACTCAGAGTTGAAATGCTATCACTGGTATTCCTTTTCTGCCATTAAATATTTTAATCATACTATTCATTGCTGTTGTTGTAGTAATGCTCAATAGTAACACTATTTTTGTACTTGCATTGCAGAATGACTGACTGATTATTTGAGGTTTCTGAGTGATGATTGTCTGTGTGTTTCAGGTGCGAAAAGCAGCGCAGCAGGGTGTTTGCTCAGTCCTTCATTACAGTGACTTCATGTTCTCTGATAATGCCCCGGCCCATCACCCAGCAGCAGCCGCCACAGCCAAATTCTGCTGCAAAGAATTGGAGCAGTCAGGAGGTCAGTGAACTCATGTTCTTACTGCCGAGAATTCTCAAAACTATCAGTTTTATATTTTACAGAATGAAATAATGTTCTGCTTACTGATTGAATGATTATCTTTCTATCCATCTCAAGGCAGCAAAGAGGACACTACAACTCTGCACGTGCTTGGTCTTCTAAAAGACCTACTGTCTGTTCTTCCTCTGAACTCTGTAAAATCTTGCTGTGAGACCCTTCTCCGTGTGATGACCCTGAGCCATGTGGTAAGAGAGCAGTTTAAGTGATACATTTTCATTTAAAATTGATCAATTCATTTTTATTGACTTAACTCTTATCACCTGCCTTTGTTTCTCTGAAGCTGGTAACAGCAAATGCCATGCAGGCTTTCCACAAGCTCTTCAGCAGCAAGCCTAGCCCTGCCAGCATGTCTGCAGAACTGAATGCACAGATCATCACAGTGAGTATGATGATCAATAAACACGTGCACATTGGTTTAGAAGGGTGTGGTTCTGCTTTTTAATTTCCCAAGATGTAGATTGACACATCTTTCAAAACCTTCCCTCTAGGCTCTATATGACTTTGTTCCAAGTGAGAATGATCTGCAGCCTTTACTAGCATGGCTTGCTGTAATGGAGAAAGCACATGTTCATCTTTCCAGGTAGGCCCATTTCAGCACTGTGTCTTTTGTTTGCTGCTTTTATGAGGAATCTTGGTCGTTTACATAATTTTTGGCCTCTAGTTCACAGAGCTCTCTGAGTATCAGTCATCTTCCTCGCCTCTTCTCTGTCACCATGTCGTGTCTTCTGTCCCCACACACACAAGTAGTCTCTGCTGCGGCTCAGACTCTAAAGGTTTGTATTTGTATCAGCAGTGTATTTGTTAGATATTTGATTTCTTAGTGTTAAGAGTTACTTTCCCCTTTCCCCATTCAGACTCTGTTAAATGAGTGTGTGGCTCCTCATATGGCCGAGATGGGCTCTGTTTTACCAAACACATCAGTCGGAAATGGGGCTTGCATCCTAAAGATGTTTCAGTGAGCTATCTCTTAATTTCATCTTTTTTAATGTCACCCTTATCTAGAGCATGGTTTTTGCTAATGTCTGATTTCTCTTTCAGTGTCGTGGAGGAAGGATTGTCCTATCGTTTTCATGCCTCTTGGCCGTTTGTGCTGCAGATCCTGGGCTGTTTCTACCGAGCTGCAGGAAAACAGGCTCATCCTATAATGATAAAGGTTGACTGAAATACAGTATTTTTTGTGGTTTGTGTTTCTATGTAATAGGTAGTTTACTCACAGATGTTGTGTGTGATCCTCAGAGTCTGCAGTCTCTCAGTGACCTGCGGGCCACCCCTCAATTCCCCTTCTCTGGAGAGCTGGATCTGGCTGTGGGCTGTGCCGTGGAGAGCATGGGCCCAGAGGTGGTCTTGAAAGCTGTGCCTCTCCTCATCACTGGAACAGAGTGAGTTACTTTGCTGGTGCATCTCAGTCTTTTGCATTAAAAAATTGTTTATTAATGCTGTGAAATATTTTTTTTTATTATTATGTTGCAGTGATGACCTGGAGTTCCCGCGTAGCTGGCTGATCCCAGTCATAAGAGATCATGTGAAAAACACTCAGTTAGCTTACTTCACCTCATACTTTTTCCCTCTGGCAATCAAACTTAAACAGACAGGTATGTTTTGGATGCGCACACACATTGGTTTACATGTTTAAATGTTGTGAGGTGTTGGTATTACTGTACTAAATTTCGAGTTGATATGCATATGTTGATCTCTGATATTTTAGCTGATGAACTGGAGCAGTCAGGACAGAAATTGATAGCTAAAGTCTATCAGACTCTACAGATGCAGGTATGCTAAATATTTTCAACGGCTGATTATTTTGATCGGTACTATGTATGCAGTGACTGCAGTTAAAGGGATAGTTCTCACAAAAAGAAATTATACCTACCATAATGCTTTTCCAATCCTCTATACTTTTTTTTTTATTTTTTATTTTTTTTTGCTCTCTGGAATACTGTGTATATACTGTTTTCTTCCACTGATCCTTGTCTGTTTGACTTCTTTTCCCAGTGTTTTAAAATTGTAATCTTTTTTTCCCCAGCTGTGGACCATGTTACCTGGGTTCTGCACCAAACCCACTGATCTGTTGGCATCGTTTAAGGGCATTGCTCGGTCTCTGGGTATGGCTCTGAATGATCGCCCTGACCTCCGTCTGTGCATCTGTCAGGCCTTGAGGACTCTTATCAACAAGAGCTGTGAAACAGGTCAGCTGCGTTGTTAAAACTTAATTTGAATAGCTGCTCTTTTTTTTTTTTGCTGTGGCTATATTTTCTGTTCTGACTGCTCATTGAGATTTATGATTGTATTTTTATTTATTCTGTATCATCTGCAGTGGATGAAGAGGCAGAATTGCAACGATTTTCCAAGAACTTCCTTCCCATTCTGTTTAATGTGTACTGTCAGCAGCCAAAACCTGGAGAAGCGGTGACTGCTAGAATGGCTGTCCTGGACACAATTAGGGTCTACCTAAGCATTACAGAACAAGCGGTAATTAATTTACCATATTAACAAATTATTTATGTCATAGCAAGAATGACTTTATATGTAGTTTGCGCATATGTATTGTATAATGTCCCTTGTTGCTTGTTCTGAATATTTGTTTCATTGGTTCAGATGGTGTGCACATTTCTGCAGAAAGCATCAGAGAGACTCGATGGTGCTGACAACTTCACACGGTAATACAACTCGGCACCTGTATTGTCTCTATTTAGATATGTTCAACAGATCTTTTGAGATACTTAGAAAAGGGTAGAGACCTTGATGAAAACCTAAAAAATGCATTATTTGAGACTATTTGTGGCTGGACTATCAGCCTATAAAGTTTTTTGTTTCAATGGAAAGGCACCTTTATTTGTGTTTTGCTTTAGAAAATAAGTGGCTCTTATTTTGTAGGCTTGCCGTTATCGACTTGATTGTGGCAATGGCTCCGTTTGTAGATGAAGCATCCATGACCCAGACATTGACTTTGATTAAACCTTTTGTGGAGGTGAGAATCTTGCTGTTACTATTTTTTTAAAACATATTTTCACTCTTTGTGTTATGAGTGTACTTCATGTAATATATGTCTGTGTGTATATAGAGCAAGGATTCTAGCCTTCAGAAGAAAGCCTACCGTGTGCTGGAGGAAATTTGTGGGGGAGAGAGTGCGTGTTGTAAAGCTTTTGTTCTGCAGAATCTCGAGCACCTCAAAACAATGCTGATGGAAAGCCTGACGACAGCCGCCTCGTCTTCCAAACGGGTGAGAGCTGTGAAAAACACCACAAAGTAATCATATTTATACACAGTGTTAATAGATTAATATGTGGTGCTTTTTTACAGCCTAGACTCAAGTGTCTGCTTCACATAGTGAAGCAGCTGAATGAAGAACACCGTGATTTTATTACAGCTCTGCTTCCTGAGGTACGTCTCGTATAGAGCACAGTCTTAAATTACTGTTATTCTTTTTGTTTTAATATTGGACTTTTTAATGTGTTTAGGTCATCCTTTGCACAAAGGAAATGTCTATTGGTGCCCGCAAAAATGCCTACACTCTTCTAGTTGAGATCGGAAATGCATTTGTAAGGTTTTGTGGGAACATACAGGGTGAGGAAAAAAAACCTTTTAAATTATTTTATTTTCATTATTAAGATGTATTTTGCTAAACAATAAGCTAAAATCTTTATATATATATCTATCTATCTATATATATCTTGTGTTTTCAGGTGCCATAAATGAGTATTTAGGCCATGTGTTCATTGGACTAACTAGCTCTGTAACGATGATAACCTGTACAGTTCTGGCTTTAACAAGACTAGTGTTCCATTACAAAGGTAAGTGTGACTTCTGCCATCCACCTTCATTTGCAAGACCGAAGAAATCTATTTTCTTTGAATGTGCAATACTTCTGGTTCATCTGCTGTTAAAGGTAAATAATTAGAATAACAACTATTTGCCCTACAAACTAGTGTTTATTATTAATTAATTAAAATATGACAAATTGTCAGTTTATAATGTTAAGCAGCATGAAGGGCACTTGACCAGAAGCCTTTTGCATGTTAAAGTTACAAATAGCTGCAGACATGTCCATTCTTTCTTTAAGAAATATGGAAACACTACTCATTTTCTTCAGAAAAAGTAGTGATTCGTGAATATTATTGTGAAGAATCAAAAGCAAAAATATTGTGTGCTCTATGTGCAGATTCCATTGATGTGTCCTCACTGGAGCTGCTGCTGCAAAATGTGTGTCTGCTGCTTTCAAGCAGGACACGAGATGTCGTCAAGGCCTCTCTGGGTTTCCTAAAAGTCTTGCTCTTTTGTATGGATGTCAAGGTTTTAGCCAGCCATATTGCTGTTATTGTAAGTGAAGAAGAGAGTGAGTGTTTTCAAGTTTCAGCATTTAAAAAGTATCTGATAAGTGATCTATTATCTTGCAGATGGAAGGCATCAGCAATATGAATGATATGCGAAGACATTTTAGGGTGAAACTTAAGAGCATTTACACCAAGTTGATTAGGAAATTTGGGTAAGTTTAAGCAGCTAACCAAACCTGACCACTTGGTCCTTAATTTCTTAATGAGTTTTTTTTTCTTTTGTGTCTTTGTGTGATTTATAATGTAAAATGTGTTCAGATTTGAGCTGGTCAAGAGCATGTTGCCGGTTGATCAATACAAGATTCTAGTGAACATCCGTAAAACAGAGGCCAGGAACAAGAGGCGCAAACTCATTATCAAGACAGAAGAGGATGGATCAGACACTGAGGATGAGAAGCCTAAAGTGAAAGAAGAGAGGTACAGTGCTTCCAAAATAGTTTGCTTTTATAATTAAGTTTTTATTTTATTTTATTTTAAAGCTTAGTTGACGGTGCGGATGTACTTCAGAGAGTAGATGTTTTGCTTTGACTTGTGTGTCTGCAGTATTGAGGACATTCTGGCTGAGACAGACTCTGACTCGGATGAAGATGAGAAACCTAAAAAGGGTCAGAAGAAGCCAATGAAAAAGGGCCAGGCCTGGTTAAAGGAAGGTGTATCTGATGAACCACTCAACTTCCTTGATCCAAAAGCAGCACAGAGAGTTTTGGGTAAGGGCTCTTAGATATATCCAGTTGATTAACTCAAATTGATCAAGTACATTCATATATCTGTGTGTGTGTGTGTATATATATATATATATATATATATATATATGTATGTATGTTTAATTTTATTTCGCAATGTATCTAGCCACCAACCCAAATCTAAAGAAGGCCATCAAAACAGAGCATGGATTCAAGATGACATCCGATGGAAGGCTGATTATCAAAGAGGAGGAGGATGACGACGATGATCATAAAACAAAAGGTGTGACATTATCATCTTTCTTTAAATGTATTGCTCACATTTATAATTGTAATAAACCACAGTGCAATCTTATCCATATCTTTTCAGATGCTGAAATGGATGATGTACTTGAAGAGGCTGGAGTCAAAATTGTATGTGTATATGTATTTAACTTCCTTCAACGAAATTGGGAAGTATACAGAAAGGTTTTGCTGTGTGCGATATTAATTTCTCTCTTTCCCTGTTAAACAGAAGAAGAATCCAAAGAGGAAAATGCATGACGATCTAGATGATGATGATATGGATGTCAAACCTACTATGAAATACAAAGGTAGGACAACAACATTTTTAAAGTTCAGCATCTTCTTGTGCTTGTTAACTTTCCTTTACAAATAATATAGTCTGGAGATATATATATTTGTACAGATATACAAAATTATACACACAGACTTAATTCACTCAATCCCTGATCAGACAGTTTGTTAGACTTGATAGTAACTCGATGTCAACTGTATTAATACCATTGCATTCCAAGATACTTCATAGAATGTATTGTATATGTATAAATGTATAATTGGCAAAATAAAGCTATTACTATGGTACTATGTCCAATAAACGATTGTAATATCATGGTACATTGTGATTCTCTGAACTCCTCAGCTGGTGGCATTGGAATCCACAGACCCCTGGATAGAAGACCAGAGTTTGGGACGGAGTTTAAATCTAAGGTTAGAAGTAAAGAGCCATTTTCATCAGAACCTTTTTAGTAGGGATGCACTGATATCGGAATCGGACGATATTGGCTTAAAATGTTAATCAGTATCGGTCCATATGAGAAATTATGCTGATATGTCTTGCTTGCCAATAAGAGGAATACATTAACTCGCATGTGCACAGGGTGTACTAGTGATTAGGTCACGTCAGCAGTGTGTCTCATTCTTGAAGCAAAGTTTTGTCTGAGCAATGATTCGATTGAGTTTTAGATTTAATCTGTGAAAGCACATTCAGAATGATGCGTTTGTTGTGTGAGAGAGTAAATAGCATGTGCAGCGGCAGACTCCCCCTGGTCCTAATGCCAGTTCAGTAAGGAGTTTTAATCTGTAGGGGGCGCTATTAAATATGTTAAATCTTAAAATAAAATGTTAAGGTAAACACTGCATCTTTCTGAGGGAAAAATGCAGCGACTTGTATACAGAATATTTATAGTTATTTTCAAGGCTTCAGTGCACTGTCAAAAACCTTCATTATTGTTTATGTAATTCTAACAAATAAGTTCTTGTTAAAAACTAACCAAAATTAAAACACATTTAGCCTATTTCTGCACAGGAGATACTTGGTGTTGTTTCCAAATAAAAGGAAATATATCTGCATTGGCAAAGATCCAATATTGTGAATCCTTAATGCATAAAATTAATGTCTGCTAAACATATCTGTTTGTTGCAGAAGGGAAAAGGTGATGTTAAGAAGGAAGGCAAGTGTGACCCCTATGCGTATGTACCATTGAAGAAAGCCCAGCTCAACCGCAGGTAAGGAACAAAGTCTGTATCTACATGTGTCCTTCCTTAAATGTGAGTGACGAAGCTGATCAAACATTGCTTACACCTTTAACAGGAAAAAGGCCAAACTCCAAGGCCAGTTCAAAGGCATGGTCAGAGGGGCCAAGAAAGGAGCACGCTCTGGATCGAGAATACTAAAGAAGAAGAAAGCCTAAAGTTTGTTCTTGTTATGGTCTTCCTAGATCTGCCCTCGTTTCCCTTGGCGTGATCAAATTAAAGCTAGAGACTTCTTGTTTTCTTGTAAAAATGTTTGAGAACTTCCTGTGGAAGCGTCTCCTTGAAAGATGATTTCAAGGGGTCCTAGTTGATGTGTGCGGAGGTTGGATTTAAGAACATAGCAGTATGACAATAGCTTTGTGCCGAATGTATTTATGGACTTGCTATGTTGGACAGAAAATAATTGCTTCAAAAAAACCCATAAAAACTACAAATCCCATATTTCCTTACACTTTGTCTTTCTAGTATTCATGTATTGAACCCCCAAAAACAGTTAAAGGGTAGTGCTTTCTTAAAGCATACCTAGAATGATTTCTAAATTACTATTAAATTACTACTTATTAAAGTTATAAAAACATAGTTCCCATGTGCCCAAAAAAAGATCTCAGGAATGGTACATGTACTATAGTTTTCAGCAGAGGATATTGGTGGTGTTAATGTGTATTCCAGCTGTGTGTGTGAGTGAACGAGGTGTGCTGGAGGTCAGACGTGTCCTCTTACTCAATAAGCTTGACTGGATTTTCTCTGATGGGCCCAGTGAGAATACAGTGATACCGACTCAGTTTATGGTGCCGTCTGATTTTGAAAGCTTTCATTAGCAGTGCATGACAGTTAAAGGCATGTTACTAAAGTGATGGTTGACCCAAAAATGATTCTGTCATTATTTACTTATTCTCATATTTTCTGTATTCTGTTTTTGTTCTGTTCCCCCCAAAAAACCTTTTCGTACGTTTTAACCTATTGTTTTTCCTGAAAGTCAGTCTGCTGTGTTTGATCGTTTAATTTAATAGTTTGGTGAATTGCTTAATGTTCAGCTAAATTCAGTCACTATAATGAAGCTTTGATGTCTCACTGAAGGCAGTTTTGGATGGTCGTCGTATTTTCATCACAACAAACAAACCTTTGCAATCGCTATTAAAATGTAAAAAGCCTCAATCAATCATTAAACCGAACACCGACTCCAGTCTGATGTCATGCAGTATTTTTGGCCAACAGAGGGCACTGTTTCACTTCACAACACAGACGTCAAGATGTAAAATGAACTCTAGGAGCGTAACGAAGTACTGCAACAGCATTCAGATACTGACATCGTTTCTATTTTTACGTCCTAAGTTTGAATCTAATATCGGAAATATAGACTGTATTTTACAGGTGCAGTCACCGAATGAGACTCGTTTGGTACAAGAACAATCAAGCTGTCGCTGCACAGCAGGCAGAGGAATATTAGTCATAATGTGTGGCTGTCAGAGCCTGTAATGGGAACGTTCTCAGTGCTGCCACAGGGCTCCAGGTTTTGTAGCCAGTAAACACACTGATGTTTCTCATGAGTGTTCGGTTCACCCAGCCAAAGGAGCCACAGTCATCAGACCATATGAATCATGTCATGTTACATGATGTGAATCAAGCTCCTTACAGAGAAGGAGGTTAACTGTGAGGCACGAGTGAAGATAAAGCCAAACCATGAAACTCGTAGATTAGTTTGAGTTTATATTTCTATGAAATTTGAATAAGCATTAGTAGAGATTTTATTTTTTCGTGTAGATTCATTATATTCATATCAAGTGTTTACTTTTACAGTAGAGCAATACAATATTTATTATTTTAGAATATATTATTTGATAGCAAAAACACAACGGTCATTCACCTCATGCAGAAGGTTCAGAAGAAAATGATGCCATACAACCTTGAGAAAAATCTTGACGACTTCAAAGAAAAATATTTGTGTTTATGCATGAGCATCTATTTTGCTTTCTTAGTGGTATTCATAAAAATTATACACACACGTTTATTTATCTAAATATATATATATATATTGGAACTGGTTAAAATGCACATTGGATTGTCGTGATTGACATGGTTATAAAGCCTGTTAAACTGGAAATCAAACAGTTTTGGAACTGAAAATTATTTATTATTAAATTCATTATTATTCCTTGCTTTTATACATTTATATAGAATGGTGATAATGTTCTCAAGAGAAAAAAAAATTATATAAAAGAAATAAGGCAATAGCATTTTTGTCAAGGCAAAAGAGAACCTAAAGTCCAACCCATTAACATATTATAACATGGATATTTTCCTGCTGTATAGGACTGCTAATAAGTACCATGATCCTTAAAGCAAAAGACAATATATATTACATAAAATATGCTGAGTGTCCAGTACCAGTGGTAGACACCCTGCCATTTTATATTCAAGTGCCTACCAGGAACCCGAGGCTTAATAAATTAGTGGTTTGTACTGCCCTGCAGTCACAACACATCTGATTTTCCTTTTAAAGATGTGACCAATTAATATTATGATACAAATTCAAACAGGGCATAATGTATACCATACTTACTTCAGTTCTAACCTACTGACACATTAACGTCATGCAAAATTTGATATACAAATACCCAAAGTCAACATTCAAAGCTCTTAAGTGCCTTAAAAACCATCCATTTGCACATGTAATAATTTCTGCAGTCCCTCTTTCAGTGCCTGTGTTTATAATAAAAACAAATCACATTTTATTCACTCCAAATTAACAAATTCATCAATCTGAAACTGTGGGAAACCAGTGGCTTTGGTAAATATCACAAATCTGAATTAAAAGCAGAGATTTTAGGGTAGCTGTGAAGGCCCTCCATTGTTCTCAGAGCCTGTTCCCAGGGCAGGGTGGGGGTCGTGAAGGAGGGGGTCTGCGGGGGCCTGGGGGTGCCCGGGCTGGTGGAGGTCCTGGGGGTGAGCGGTTGATGGAGGGTCCCTGGGATGGTGGTCTTTTGGGCGGAGGCTGATGGTCTGGAGGGGGTGGTGGAGGTGGAGGTGGACAGTTGCTGCGTGGCGGTGACCTTGGCTCCTCTGTTTTCACCCGGGTAAAGTTGATGCATCGCCCCTGTGGAAACAGGACAGATGGTGGGATCACTGTCAGTTCAGCGCTGAAACTACATTGCTATCAGTAGCTATAACTTCTGGAGATAAAATATAACCCATGCTCTTTACATATTTTGTGTGGACAGGTTGCATTTTTAACCCCAGAGGTGACAAGTTCACTGCGAAATGCGTGGGATTCAAAAACAAAAGCTCAGTACAGCTGATCCTAGGCTGCGTTCTCTTGCTAGCTTTCACTCGAAATGCCCAGGAGATGAACCCACAGCACTTCAGACATCCAGAAACTCAGCTGTCAACTGCAATTCTGTCCCTAAAATCATGGGGGTGGGGTTGAAGAGTTGCAGAAATGCGCTTAAGGAAGAATAGCTATTTGTGAAAACGGTGTTGGTCTCTGAGAAAAACTTACATTCTTCAAGATGAAGTGAATCATTGTTGTCAGCAAGGCTGATCGTTTAAGAGGAATCGTCAGAGAGGGTTCAGACTTTGGGACGGTCTGACCGAAGCCATTCAAAACTCACTTTACGCTTCATTAGGTGCAAAAAATGAAAACTGTGGATGACTCAGGATCCACTACAACAGCCACTTTTGTCAAGGCTTAATAAAAGTAATGTATTCATATGCAAGTGCTTGAATAGAGGCAAAACTCTCAATCTTTTTCTGTCAAACACAGTATACTTGGCTACTACGATGGCGTTTTAGTGCCACCAAAAAAAAAAAAATCTAAAACTACGAGTTTAAAGTCGTAATATTTCGAAAATAAAGTAGAAATACTACGAGATTAAAGTCGAAATGTTTCAAGAATTTAAATCTTTGAAATTAAAGTTATAATATTTAGTATAGTGCACTGGCAAATGACCTGGGGCCAGTTGCATAAACTTAGCCTTCATGTTAAGACAGTCTTAAGAGCTAGTCTGACCAACTAGCAGTAAACCAAGAATAATCTGTTTTATTTTTTGTATCTACCTTAGACTAATATACATTTTTATGTAACTGAATTTTAAAAAACTGTGACCAGTCTTAAAGAAACATTTAGCTGACTAACTTTTAAGACTAGTCTTAACCTTTTATGCAACCGGCACCTGGATTGAGAGAAGGCCACCGGATTTTAGGCATATTTAATAAATTTTATAAACGGCTTAATATCAAGAATATGATATTTATTAAAAGGCTGAACAGGAACAACTTTTTATCTTAACATCAGTTCTCACACTCAGTCGACATTCTTTTGGTGAGCTCTCTTATTTAACCCTTTTTAATACACTACAAAGGCATTTATGTGGGATTATTAGCAGAAATGATGTGTAATATTCGCGGGGACAATATGCTTGGAAATAATATTTCATGTCTTCCATTGGCCACCCAATAGCAATAAGATTTGTCCCTTTAGTACTTTTAAAACAAAGTCTCAGCTTTCAGTTCAATAGCGAAACACAAATTGTGTCTTACAGTAATGTTTTGTTCAAGTTCTTTACTGATCAGATCGCTGTATTTATGTGAGTCAGTTCATTAAATTATACTGTTGTGTTTGTGAAAATTCCACCAACTAGGTCTATAATAATAATTATTGACTTAAACTAAAGCAATTTCAGATATGTGATTTTAAAGTGGTAAACAAACAGCTTGAACTTTTAAACAGCATTTTATTACATAATTTCATTAAACAAACATTCAGGTTCAAAAGAAGTCTTGCTCTTATTCTAATATGGGGTTTGGTTATTTTCTATTAATGTAAGTAAATCAAGGTTTGTGGTGGTAAGTTAAACATTTTTTTTAAAAGATTCTCCTGCTCACCAAGGCTGCATTTATTTGATCAAAACAATCAAATGCAACACAATTAATTTTTTATTATTTTATTAATACATTTTATTTTATTATATTTTCAAATGCATTTTATTCCTTTGATGGCAAAGCTGAATTTTCAGAAGCCATTACTTCAGTGTCAACATTTTATATTATTATTAATTAGTTGTGTTGCTTAATATTTTTGTGGAAAGAATAATAATTTTTTTTCCCAGGTTTCTTTAATAATTGGAACATTTATTTTAAATGGAAATCTTTTGTAATATTTTATGTTTTTTTCCTGTCACTTTTGATCACTTTTTTCTCATTTTCTAATTTTATTACTGAGTATATTAACAATAATAGATAATAATAAATATGTTAAAAGAAACAGATAATGAACAAACAAATAAATGCAGTCAAATATTAGCTGAACATGGCAACCATGGCTAATCAGTCTCTAGAACTACCACAGCAATTGTTACCATCACCTTCAACAAAAAAGCACAGCATGAACTAATATGCGTCCTACTCTGATCTTGCTGAAGTCCATTTAAATGACTTTCACTCGAGTGGAGAGGAGAGCGGTTAAGGGGGGAGTCAGTCTATGTCAGGCTGTTTGAGCACTTATCAGAAAAACAGATGGACAGTTTAAAGGCCACTAGCTAAATTGTCACAATAGAGATTCCCTCCCTTTGGTTTAAGGGTCTGAAGGAAAGTTGTGTTATAGTAATAAGAGAGGAGTCAATTCACTGAGTATGCAGGGGAGATCTGCATAAATATGAAAGGTCTACATGTAATGTGTCAGTTTTCTAATGCTGTCTGTAAAAAAAAAAACGCCTGTTAAACCATCTTTATTTGTTGCACCCGTTCAATAGGCGCTGATAGAAAGAACCACCTTGCTAGTGCCCCGCAGGTAATTTGAGTTTGAGACCCCTGATGTAAAGCCTGTAGAATCTTGTAGCCTGCTGGGGGCCATCCACAGTAGTTAAAACACCATATGGACAGATTTCTCTTCCCCACTCCCTCCACCCACATCTGCACAGTATTCATGAGTCTCCATTCTCATTCGGCCCATATGCTCACTCTTGTGCAGGCCTGTTGCTGTGCTGCTCTCCAAATTGTCCTTTTTGCCGCACACGACTGGCAAAATGATGGCTTTGCCCCACAGCCAGACAGACGTGAATCAATCACCGCCACCCCCCAGCAACCTGACAATAGCCCATCACAATAAAACTCACCTCCCCCTTTGCCCAATGGGCCCCATGTCACGTTATGGGGCTCTCTGTTTAATAAGCTGTTAAATCAGACCACCAAGCGTTGGTTTTGGTGAGGGTTAGACTCGAGCGCAGAGAGGTAAATCCCTGAGAACAATCAGAGGAGCAAGTCATTCACCTTGACTCGTAAATTATGTTAAAAAGCCACTTCCTTCTGTTAACCAGAGTCACCACTTTTACATCTCTGTGGGCCATTAGGAAAAACAAAAACGCTTCTTTGTGTAAAATTTAGGTGGCTCTCGGATGTGAGGGGGAAGATACTAAGCATTGGAGGTGAAGCTTGTAAACTAGCCAGACAAAGACTTTCAACAACAAGAGCTTCTTTCTTTACACAACACTTATAAGTCAGCAATAAAGCAAGGCTGTCACCTCTGCATCACAATGTGTGCACTGAGGCCTATGGGTAACAAGTTTGACCCAGGACTCATCCACATTACACATTAGCACAGGTCATACATGTTAATGTTTAACATCCATTCAAAATGTAAGATGCCAATGCGATACTGTTCAGTTTACTTGACTTTATAATATGATAACACTAATATTTCTAAACTAATAAAATGTCAGGAGAGACAGAAGCAGCTAAAGCCAATAGATAAAAGTCAGAAATAATAACCAGATTTGCACTTCCTGGAGAAAAAAACAGTGTTTAGTAAATGACAAAAGATTGCTGTTGATGTTTTGTGTAAATATAGGTTTCTGGGTTTGGTTGCACAGAAGTTAAATTATATATCTGAGTCGCTTTGCAGTTGCCATTAACCTTACAAAATGTTACCATGGTAAATGTAGTTTCTTCCAGATTTCTTTATTTTTAGTTGCTTCAATATAATCATGGATAATGAACTAATATTAATATGTGACCCTCCTCTAAACACTGTGAGGCTTTTTCATAAGCTGTTACCTTTATTTAGTAGATTTATAGCGTGGCTTATTCCAAATGACCACCATTTAACACCATTTAATTGACAGAACAAGAACTAGGGAAAACCGCTTTGCAGGAGGTAAACTCGATGCTCGGCAATTGGCTTGACAAAAACACAGAGCTTTTAAAAGATAAGACAACGAGTTAACAAGGGGGACCATAGTGACAAACAAGGGGGCGGAGACACAATGGGAAAGGAACAGACATTTTTTAGCCTTTATTAGATAGCACAGATCAAAGTTGACAGGAAGTGAATTGGGAGAGAGAGAGGAGGAATGGGATCGGGAAAGGTCTGCGAGCCAGGACGCGAACTCGCGGCGCCCGAAGCGCAACGGCGCTATGTGTCGGCGCACTGCCCACGAGGCTACGGGCACCGACAGGAACAGACATTTTCAACATAAAAGTCCACAACTGACTAGACAGGGGAACACAGACAGTCCGGGGTGGAGTGCCCTCTGATGGAGCTCAAAGGCACTCCAGCTGGCCGACGTAACTCCCTCTGCTGAACAGGAAGATATTTTAAAAGAAAGTCTGGAACCAGGCTGTTTTGGGTCACCATTGACTTCCATTGTAGGAAAAAATACTATGGAAGTCAATGGTGACCCAAAACAGCCTGGTTACAAACTTTTTTCGAAATATCTTTCTGTTCGGCAAAACAAAGAAATTCATATAGGTTTGAAACTACTTAAGGGTGAGTAAATGATGACAGGATTTTCATTTTTGGGTGAACTGTTCCTTAAAATGGTTCATGCTGCACTATTTGTATAACTTCAATACATATGCTTGGGATTTAGTACATATCAAACAATAAAATATGTATTATACAAAGATAATGAAGTGAACGAACAACTTTTAACCAATGTGTTTGAGGAACATCAATACAGTGCTGCTTGGCAAGCAATATAATGTTAGTCTGTTTAGTTGTAACCCATCTTTGAACTCCACAAGACCAGAACCATATACATAAGAGGCCCTTTGGTAGGAATAGAAATAGAGGAAAAGACAAAGAGGATACAGAGATGGAGGAGACAGTGAATCAGTCACAACTAGGAAATGCATAGAAAGACGAGTTATAAAGAGAAAAATGTGGACTAATATAGAGATTAAGCTGTCTACAGCTGAGCAGAGGTCTTGTTTGGGCACAGCGAGTTGTTTGTGTCTGCTGTTTGTGCTGCATTGTGCTGCAGGTGGGCATGAAACACACAGCTACACCCCAAATCTCCCTGAATAGCACAGCTGTTTCCACCCAAACCCTGTCCTTTATAGAGTATGCTGCCTTTACCAGCACCTTCTAAAGCTCATGCAAAGTGCACTGAGCAGCTGGACACTGGCAGTGCCTCAGACAAGCGGCCCATTATGAAGCATGAAGAATAAAACCAAAGTAAATCAGATCGGTCCATCTACAGTGGGAACGGAGCTATAGCCTTCCCGTGTCAATGGGATCATACTGTACAGTCTGTGACGCTGCGGCCACATGAAAGATGCCTTTCATAGACACACAGATGTGTTGCCATGACACAGCTTGTGCTGATGGAATAATGCAGGGTGCAGAGAGCAGGGCTCAGACACTGAGGGACATCTCTTACAAAAGGCACAAGAGAATGAGAGACTGTGCTCAGCCACACTACTGCTTCATGAGAGGAGGAATTAAAAGCAGCATAATTAGACTGCTATTTCCTGTCCTGACTACTGAGCATGCTTAGAAAGATGGGAATGTCACAACAGCTGTGCTCCCAAAACAAGTGAGCTGCCTTGCTTCCTTCTATGGCAGCACCCAGTAATTGCAAATTTATACAGAACCCACTAATTTTGGGTTAAAATATTCATATTTATATTTAATAATATTTTTGAATGTCTCTTATGGTTACCATTGGTGTATTGTATAAAAAATACAGTAAAAACCATTATATTATTAAATATTGTTATAATTTTTTAAAAAATGTTAGTGTTTTATTGTTTATTACTCCAGTATCAAGTGATCAGTTGGAAATCAGTATGATGATTTTGTGCTCAAGAAACATTTATTATTATTATTGAAAACAGTGCTGTTAATTTTTGTTTAACAATCTTTTAGGAGTATGGATAAAAAGTAAAAAAAATAATCATTTGAAATAGACATTCTTTGTAACACTGTGAATGTCCTAACTTTTGATTATTTTAGTACATCCTTAATTAATAAAAGTATTATTTCTTAAAATAAATTGGATACAAAATCATATTAAGGTACATTCTATTACACATTTTTTCTACTTTTTCTATTACAGAATAACAAGAAGCTGGATCCAGTCTTTCAAAATAACTTCTTATTCAAATAATAAATAATACAGGAACTAAAAGGCACTATGAAAATACTATCAATACTATTCAAGCACAATTATGCATCTTTATTCTGAGGAATATTCATCTCTATGGTAATTTTTGTTACTTGAATGTGCTCATGGTTGTACCTGATCTCCGGGCTGAGGTCTCATGAGTGACACTTGATCGTATCCTCGGTGGAAAAGGGCCCACAAAGCATCCAGTTTCCCCTAAGGCACATAGAACTATTAAAACCATTTTGACTTCTCAAATATTTGACTATTACAGTGTCTCAACATCTAACTGATATTTCAGAGTAAATCTAGTAAATGCAGATAAAATAAAAAAAATTCAAATACCTGAATAGGACTGTACCACTTTCTGTGATGGGCAGGTCTGCGGCCATAATGATTTCTGAGTTTGGGTTCAAAAGGCTCATATTCGTCTTCAGGCATTTTCACTACAGCGTTCTTTGGCTTCTCCAGTTTAGCTCCTTCCTCCGTGGAGCCCTTGTTCCCCCAATGCACCTAAAGACACACAGGAACACAGTGCAATTGTAACCCACACAGACTATATAAAAACGATTGTTTCCACATGTAAACAATATTAACAAGCTGTGTTAGTGCTTGCATGTCTCAATGATCCTGAGAGCAAAAGATGCTTCATGCAAGCTTTTTTTAACACTATAATTTTTACGTAGTGCACCTAACAAGTAATAGGCACTGTAACTGTGACAAAGGTGTGTATTCTACAATGTACAACAATGTACATGTCCAATAATGCTACCTTTGCGAATGACAGGCGTAAATCTACAGGCGTCAGCATGTCTTATGATGTCACATGATCTAGTTTTGGCACCAGGCAGACAGGGAGCATTTAAGGTCACAGTGATGTGTTCTAGTGCCTTGAGGGTTCATAACATCACTCGTCATGTGTGGTCTTCATCCCCCTGTAGCCTGGGTTAACCTATGTTCAACACACCCTATATAAAGCTGAAACACACACACACTGTGTACAAGCATACATGCATCACCTCCATTCTTTTGATTCCACCGACTCCTCTTCCTCCATAGTAGGATGCATCTACTGTAGGCCATTTCTTTTTGGGCATGCCATCTTCATCATCAGACTCCTGTTGAGCACACAAAATTTATGTAAACTTAATATCACCCTAGTAATAATTAGCATAAAATGACTATACTTTAAAACAACACTATTTTGTTTAAATTTGCGATCTACCCTTTAGTTTACACAGTTTGACTAAACACAAAGACACGGTCGAATAATGTTTGCTGCAGAAGTAGCAACTACATTGTGTCTCCAAATCAAAGGGAAGCTTTAGAGACAGAGCGCCTTGTTTGCGCTCACAGTGTTAAGAAGCACAGATGCACACTCTAAAGCCATTTCCACAAAGCTCTTTTATTTCCCATCACCCTCAGTGACTGCTTGCCTTTGACCTTTGGGAACAAAGCAAACACAAGAGGATCATTATGAGCCCTTTTGCTTGAATTTTGCTATTCAGTCATCCTACGGTTGAAGCTGTGGTCCCCGCTGTGTCCACTTTCACTGCTCACTTGTCTTTATTTACACGGCCGTGGCATAGAAAATGCCCTTAAATGGCGACAGACAGTTTTGCAAAGAAGTTGGACTCGTAGCTAGCAGCTGATATTTGGCAGCATTAGGGAATGCGGTTTACAAGGAATGATGCCATTTCTGGGCCATGCTGGATTCAGCTTCTGAGAGTTGTTCGTTTTATCATGTGCACTCTGTTTTCTTTGTGCCCCGATTCATATCGGCTCTAAATTTTCATGGTTCATTTGTGTGTATCGTTGTGCCTAAATACACACATACACAAACACAGGCACAAAATGAGGTTAGAGGGAGTTGGACTCACAGGCTCAGGGGGAGGGGGTGGAGGCACTTCCTTGATGACCTGAAAAAAAAATAATTTGCAGTGAAAGAATGTAATCTGAGCTAAGAGCAGTACAGTATAAATAGTAGCACTACAAACAGTACAGTATAAAGTATTAAAGCATTATATTGCATATAGCACTGGGGTAAATCATTGTTTGAGTGTGTGAATAACACAAATAAGTATGTTTTATTATTTTTAATATAATATAATTGTTATTAAAATATCTATATTATTTAAATTATTGTTTGTTTGATTTATACATAATAATAATAATAATAGTGACATCATTTAATCCTGGTTTATTTGTGTATGATAATGATGATGATAATAAATATTTTATTATTATTATTATTATTATACTGACATTGTTAAATCATTGTGAATGACACAAATAAAAATATAATTTAAAACAACTACAAAAACAACAACAATAACAACATCATCATTATTATTATTATACTGACATTGTTTTTAAATGTGTGTGAACAACAAAAATAAATGCATGATTTATAAATAATAATACTGTACTGAAGTTTAATCCTTGTTTATTTGTGTATGATAATTAGTATTATTATTCAGACATTGTTAAATAATTGAGTGTGTAAATGACAAAAAAACACTATTTACAAAACAAAATATTATATTGTTAAATTATTGTTTGAATTACACAAATAAATGCATGATTTATAAATAATAATGTACCGACATTGTTTAATCCTTGTTTATTTGTGTGTGATAATCATCATCAACAAACAACATTAATATTATTATTATTTTACTGACATTTTTTAATTATTATGTGTGAATGACAAATAAACCTGCTTTATGTAACATACTTAATTTATTATTATTATTATTAGTAGTAGTAGTAGTACACTTTTCAAAGCTTTTTGGTAATAATGTGATGTTTAATTGCTTAAATATGTTTTGAGGTCACTGTAATTGTTAACTGTGCATAGCTTCAGCATTTAGAACATACCACTGTGCAGCACAGAGGCCAGAACCACCACATCAGCACCAGTCCCAGCAGCAGGAAAACAGTCAGTAAAGAGATGAGCAGGATGGTCCCATTATACTGCACTCAGACACACACACAAACATCTTCATGAGTATTTGCTGGCATAACACACATAAACAGGTAAAGAGATTGAAGAAGAGGGCAAATAGCTACTCTAAGCAATGGAACTAAACTTTTCACTGCTACTTAAAACTTACGTGACAAAACCAGACTCCTCTGATGAAAGAAAGCAGAGGAGACCTCATAAGAGAAAAAGAAAGAGTAAGAGAAAAGGGGAAAAAACAATATAGTAGTAGACAGCAAACAAAAATGAGGAACTGACATTCAGAAAGACTGAATGACTATCATAATCCACCATTCATGTTTTTACAGGCAGGAGTGCTTTTGACACAGGAACAAAGATGCACTTACACATTCAGTAGTGGTGATGTGCACTGAGCTTGTGATGTAGGACAAACCCTCGTTCATGCTAACCTGCAGATATATCACCCTGTAACACACACACACTTCAATCACACCTGCTGAGGAGACAAATTCATTACATTCCTCAGATGGACATGTGTGAGCTTGTAATGGGGTTATTATTAAAGCAATTAAGATCAGCATTTTCTTGTTCAAATTTGTAATCTGGAGCCTGAATAACTTCCATTACATTCCTCTTTGACGGATAACAACACCAACCCTCAAAGACCAGCAGGCTGAAAGCATGTAGGCACAGGAACTTGTCTGATAACTGTTATCTAAGGTGGCACTATGCATACTATGTATTCATAAAACTTGGTTTTACATCCCAGAATGCAAAAAATGAGCCTTTCAAGCAATGATTTCTGATTAGGCTTCAACTGAGATCTGTTAAATATTTTAAATGTTTCTCAAAGTCACAATGAGACTCTGAATAAAGACTTTTGCTTAATTTCCATGCTTTTTGGAGCTTTTTGTCAGATAAAATGTGTTTGATCTTGAACTGTGACCTTGATGACCTGAAAAAGTGGTAGAAGATATCTAAGCAGCGTCTCTTGTAAATAATATTAATATTTCATAACAGAATCAAATTTATTTGGATATCACATTCTGCATTTAATCTACATACATCTTCATTCAAAGCTGCACTTATTTGATCAAAATACAGTAAAAACAGTAATATTATTAAAATTTTAAATAACTGTTGTCTATTTTAATAAATAGCAAATTAGTCCTGTGATGGCAAAGCTGAATGTTTAGTAGCCATTACTCCAGTGTCCTGCAAAAATGACGCTAAAAGCCCCGATATACTTCAAATGAAGTTCTTTTACATTTTTTGTTTGAGGGCAACAAGTTTGAAACAGCATGCTGATCTGGTGTTTAAAAAACAATTTCCTAAAAGAGCAACATATATTTGAAATGTAATTCATTTGTAATGCTATAAATGTATTTACTGTCACTTTGGACCAATTTCATGCATCATTGAAGAATTAAAGTATTATCGCCTTTAAAAAAATCTTACTGACCCCAAATTTCTGAATGGTAGTGTAAATGATGTTAATAGTTCTAGCCAAAATATAGTGATAAAATCTGATATGGATAAGATCTATAGTAAAACATCATATTTTACAATCTTGAGATGAAAGAGACATGAAAAGCAGGGTTTGTCATGTGACTGATAACTATGAAGATATGCTTGTGGACATCAAAACTGACAATGTGTCCATGTCCCTGACAACATTCTCAAATATGGATTTTCTTTGAACATCAAGGATCTACCACGATGTTTGGCTCTACCATAGTGTTACGTCCCCCTTATGTCAAGGGGAATTGAGGGAGAAGTAACAAAAGGGTTAAAGAAAAAAAAAAGAAAAAGACAAACTTAACAGAAAAAGGAGAAAACACTTCAGTCCTCAGCCCTGGAGTGAAAACTCAGCTATTTAAAAAGAAGAGTAACAGTCGTTTATTAAATTTAAAAACATAAAACTTAGAACTACAAACAGAATTTCAGACAGAGTGAGAAAGCCTAAAATAACAAACAAAACACAACTAACTAAGATAACTGATGATTTTATTCAGGTGTGTTAAATAAGGGAGACATGCAAAATGTGCAGAGCAGGGGGTCCCCAGAACTGGAATTGGGAACCACTGGTTTAGAGGAGCTGACTAACAAAACAAAGATGACCAACAACATAAGCTTCCCTCAGCTCCCCCTCTTGCCAATAACCAGGAGAAGAAGATTAAAGTAAAATAAACAAGGCACTCACTCTTTTAGGTAGTTATCGGTAAGTTTTAACTTTTTAACTGGGAGATTTTAGTTTAGATTCACACAGGTTCCTACACAAAATACACACTACCAATAGCCTGTTAGCTACCCCAAACAGGATAAGTAAGTTGAACTGCAACACACAGTCATCAAGTAGAAATAATTATCACATTACCTTTTAGTTACCCACACAAGATTTTGACTATTATGTAGCACACACAAATGAGAATAAGTTCCTAAACACAATCAGGACACAAGTTTCAGTCAGGGGCTGGGGAGAAGTGATTCTCTCTAACAGCGTCTGAAGGCCACACTTATACTGCTCCACTCTGTCTCAGGCATGCTCACGACGAGCGGCAGCTGGGGGTAATTAACCTGAGAGAGATAGTGGGGAAGAGACAAGAGAGCACCAAAATGCAACACAAGGCCATTTATAACAAAACAAAAAAGATCAACGCCTAAGGGCATAACACTTGGGCATTCAGAGCACTGGTATGCTGGAAAAGTCTCAGCTTTCTTTATGTAGGCGACCCCTGTTCTTCTGCTTTGGTGGGGGAAAAGACTGAGCTGAAAATAAGTTACTGAAGGGGTATTGCCCCGTCTCCTCTGTCGGTCCTACACACCCCTTCCAGTGCCACTCTGTTGGCTGGATGGGGGATGGGCTGAAAGGGGGCACAACAGGATAACAGGGGGTTGGGTGGAGGGGGGTCCAGTGACAGATCCATCTAATTTTCCATCAATCAGGAAGCGGCTGGCTCTTTTTGAGCACATCTTCAGGAGGCCACTCAGTCACCACGCGTTTAGGTGACAGCACTGACAGCTTTGTCTCACAAGATGTAGATACAGAGGAGGAGGAGAGGGCAGACTTTGCCCCAAAATCCTCTTTTCTCAGATTATACAGACATCACTTGACTTAATGGTCGGTCTTATTATACCACAACATAAAAGTCTGCATAACAGGATGGCATTTTTAATTTGAAGTAACTCTCCATTGACTCTAATTAGCCGGAATCATTCCACCCCTTGTAACTGGATTATGATGGAATGTTTCATCTCTGTTTTTCCCTTCTTTGAATGCATACCTTTCTGGCTAACTTCTGAGAGACCTAGACACTAATCTATTTCAATAAACACCAAATCAGACTCTAATGCCTCAAGACATATCCAGATGTCACTGCAAAAAAATACACTTCATCTTACATACACAACTCTCTATTTCTCATTTCCTGCTGTTATAATTAAATATTTTAACTAAAAGTATTAATAAAATAGTTCTTATAAAAATATTACAAATTGTATTTGAAATAAAGCTGTAATAAAATAAAATACACATATTAGCTGAAAAACCTAAAATATTATTAGAAATATTGCAAATAAGTGAAATAAATAGTTTAATTTATACTAAAATGTAGCCTACAAATAAATAGAAATTAAGAATAAATAGAAATATTTTTTTTAAATGATAACGCAGATAATTACTAAAACAACCAAAATATAATTCAAAACTAATTCAAAACATAAAAAAATACTAGAATATATAAATTATAATCAAAACTAAATTATAATAAAACTGGTTCTTATTAGGGGTCACCAGTCACAGTGGATATTGAATAATCCAAATATTTATACTGCATAATCCACATATTCCACAGATTTACATATTCACATATCTGGCATGTTTCACTCCAGATTATTACACAACTGTTGTTCACTAAATAAATAAATGACATTTTTTTATCTTAGCTGAATATTATCATAAAGCTTTCACTAATAAATAGAACAGTTTATTATATTCAGTAATATAAATACTGAAGTACAGTCACTATAATTAATGAATCAGACTGTCCACGGCATAATAAGAGAGATATTAAAATCTTACTAATAATATTAAGAAACATATGACTGTTGGCGTGTTTGACCAGTCACAAATGAGTATTCAGGAGGGATTTGATAAATAAAAAAACTTTGTTTCCTATATTCTAGGGCAATACTATTATTATTAACCCACAACTGTGCATTTTGATAATATCCATAACAAATAATGCTAAGAGCACATGAATCAGTCAAAAGTTTTGAATGAATGGAAAGTGCTGAATATTGATACATCAACACCAGCTGTTTTTGTCACATTAGCAAATGCAACGCAATACCGTGTGTAGTGATGTAGGCAGACCTAGAGTTGAAAAACAGCCCTGTGTTGCTTAAGGTGCCATGAGAGGCTCCTTCATTGGCATCTCAAAGAATCTTCCTGACAAGAACAAGACAGATGAAATCCTCAAGGTGTCTACAGCCAGCGGTACACATAATTATTCAGAGGGCTTGCAGGGAAATGAGCCGCCAGCAGCAGCTCATTTGTTGTAGAAGGCCTGGTAAGTAACCTGTAGTGAGTCTCCGGGGCTGTGCTCTGGCTGATGTAGATACGAGCGGCTCTGTATTTCACTGTCTGTTCTTTTCTCTCTCAACTCAGAAAACCACCAGGGCCCAGGGGTAACATGCACACTCACGGAACTTTTCACGCAGGTCAAGCCCATGGTGACTAATCTCTCAGAGAGGCTAATTATACGCTCATCTTGGGCTTTTTACACCACATGCCTGTTGTCTCGACGTGTTAGGGTGTGTAGAGATTGACGTATAAGAATAATTCCAAATGACATTGACCCTAATTTTTCAAGGGTACCAATGCATTGAGCTATAAAGTGGCAGGATGTAGTGTACCTACTTTCCAGCCTCATACATGATTGGTGCAGGGCAAAGAAGGAACGTATCTTCAACACTGACAGGTCTTTCATCTGAAAGTGAATTGTGTGAAAAAGAATAAGATACATTTACACTAATAATCAGCATTTAGACCTACTCTCAGGGTAAATACTTCATTATTACTATAGCAGAAATGGTCATTTACATTAAAAAATATGTTGCATACATTATTTAAAATGCAATATTAAAAGTACTGTTTATAAAATTCTTACTCAGTGTAGCTGTGTCGTTCACTCTGAAGCTGCACAGAACCTGATTGATGTTTCTGGCATGCAAAAATCCATTTCCCCTCACAACCACTTGGAAAGAATCTTAAAGAAACACAAACCAAAAATATAATAACAAACATTTAGTAAGTTGTTTTACTGCATAGTAAAACTGTTTTTTTTTTTCAGTAAAAATGTAAACAAAAATCAGATTAAATATTGTTTTTATGTACTATTTATACTGAAATATTTTTAAAATATGAGACAAAAATGCCTACATAAGGCTACATCGGCTCTTTAGATCTTTGTCTCATGTAGACTTTTTTAAAAAAAAAAAAAGCCATGCTCTGAAATTATAAAGTGTGCTCAGCCAGAGGGCATGTTTTCTTTTTTTTTTTTCCATCCTTAACCTTTCAGGAACACTCAACTCAACTGGGCAAATGCATATGCTCCAGTGGTGCTAATAATAAAAGCGAAGAGGTTCACAAATCTCTAGCTGGAGGTGCTGCGATGGTGGTCGACAACGCTGGCTGCCTGACCTTTGAGACCCTCCAGGCGATGCTGTAGACCCTCTGATGGCTGCTAAGCAGCATATGTTAGAGAGAAAAACACGCTCACTTAGAAGCTGTCTCAGCGGGCGTCAAAGGATGCAGAGTGGATGTGACCTTACTCATGGCACTGCGCACACCAGTGTTTGTTTGAGGGAGATTTGAGTGGATCTGTACTGATTCTGCCGTTCATCTCTGAATAAGACTACACCTGGTTGTAAACCTTTAACATTTACGTGTGTAAAGTTCACAAGATAAAAAAACATTCTGTGCGGTGTGCCATCAGGGAAAGACAGCTGTACGGAAAGGTCAGGAGAATATCACTGCTCTGAGAAATAACACTAAATTGTAAGTCTCAGTTCTCTTCTGTATCACACCAGCATTTGAATCTTCAGGATGGGGCCAACTCTGAATGCTAAAGTAATTGCTAAATAATGCTGGTTTTACTATTGGTTAACATTATCTAGCGACATCAGCAGAATAGGAAACCCATTTTAGAGGGAGAATTATTACATTGTCTTTGAAGTTGCAACGTAATAGAAGTAACAACAGATTCTGTATTGCCCATATTGTGTCATGCAGGAAATGGATGAAAGCAGATCTAAATGAGAGCTTTATAGAGGTTGTCCAGCATACATAACCAGAGAAAAATCTGTTGTTTCACTGAAAGACTGAGTTATTTTTAATATAATATCAATAATAGGCATTCATTAAATTTGATTTTTAAAGATTAGGATTTTCACTTCATGCTAATTTGAAGGATTACAAAAATAAAAACAAAGAGTATCATGCAATGATGAATCAATAACAATAAGACCACAAGTGTGCACTAACAATGTAAACAGGATCAATTTTGATGTTTACTTTGAAGATCCTTTATGCACGTAAGACCTGGCTAATAACAAAAAGGCTGATCATGGGAAAATTTCAGCCTAGAAAAGAAATCTCAGCATGTCTCTTGTCTCATCATGGATCTACCACAACAAATTCCACTCCCATCCGATCCAATTAACCTGTCATTTCCTCTCTAATTATACTAATCCCGTCTGCCATGCAGAAGCCCCTCTCCACCCCACCTCTGTGTCTAAATTTGCCCAGCTCTCTTGCTCATGCCTGCTTAATGTGACGTCCATAGAGCTGAAATGGCTAATTCCATTTAATTTTGGAGGCCGGGCATCAACATCCATGTCCTTTTCTTCCCTCGTTACTGTCAGACATGGTGTGTCGGGTTCTGACAGGACAGCGCAGGGGTAAAAAGGTCAACACTGGCTTGGCAGCGGGCAGTGCTGGCAGCGAGATGGTGGGCAGGGGCTGGTACGCTGTCGGCTCACGCCTGTTGTGCTGCACGGGAGAGCTGACGCTTCCCATCCACACCTGAAAGCTTGATGGCTCGGGCTGTTTAGAGCAGAGGTGCCACGTCCGAACACGGACACTTCAATCACTGCCCGAACTGGGGGATGGGGTGCAGAGGAATCACAAGGATTAATCAAAGCAACGATTGCTGTCATGTTTGATGGCTGGGCCTCCTCTCAGAACAGAGAGTGATGGCCTGTTTGCAGCCTGCACGGGCTGGTCACTTCTCATCAGTTTGATCGTTGTTTGAGACTGTCACAGCACACCAAAGCAAAGCAAACCAAACCACTAACCACAATCAGATTAGCCCAAAAATAATCCCAAATTGTCCCATGCTTGAATCTTTAGGTAACTGTCATATTTAGAAGAATATAATGCACGTATGGCTGTATGAGTATTTTCCACAGTTCATTATTTTAAGGATTGATTTAATAACACAGCAATATGTTCCATTAATTGTGACATTCATTGTCATTGTCACCAACCTATAATATTTAGAGGAATAAAATGCAGTTATTGCTGTATAATTTACAGAGTGTATTATACAACAATATATTTTTTTATTAATTAAGGCAATTGTTGCCATTCAGTGTTTCTAAAAAGGATCAGGTTAATGGACAAATAAACCAAACCACTCAACTAAAACACCAAACCAAACCACAATCAAATTAGAACAAACAATGAGTCCCAAGCTTTGAATGCAACTTCGGCTAAACTGTAATATTTAGATTACCATATTACACATATAACGGATGGCAATTTTCACAGTGCATTACTTCAAGGATTGATTTAATTACACAGCAATATGTTTCATTAATTGTGACATTCATTGTCATGCAATGTTTCCTTTAAGGATCATGTTCATTAATCATGTTAATCTAAGTGGGTTGGGGTCACTAACTGTTTTGTTTTGGATTAGTGGTTTTAAAATAAAGAAATAATACAAGATAGTTAAAGAGATAGTTTATCGAATTATGTTGTTATGCAGAGCACAAAAGAAGAAATCCTTTTTATTTTGTATCTTTTTGTCCTTACAACAGACGTCGGTGCAGTCTATTGTTGTTTTATGATTTATATTTAGATTTCTATTTTGTATTAACAAATATAGTTCTTTTATATCTTTTATGTTCCACAGAAAAAGAAACCCATACGTGTGTGGAACAACATTTCCAAGGATTTACACCCCATAGTGAACTATCCTTTTAAATTTCATTTTAATTTAATAAAAATAATGATAATGATATGAATAACTTTTATTTAAATAAGCTCTTAAACTGAAATATTTCTTCACACAAATGTATGTGTGGTCAAACTGCAGGGGTATTGTTGTTTTAACCACCATCGTTTGGCAGTGGTCACTGCGTGTTCTCTTTCTCTCTCTCCCTCTGTGTGCTTCAGGGTTTGATGTCCCATAACCTGACAGAGAACTTATTGTTAGGAATGCTCAAGTGAAATTAGAGAGCTGTTTTTTGCCTGGCTGGTTCTTCCTGGCCTAGTTTGCCACATCGTATCTGTTGTCTAGCGGAGGTGCTGCAGAATAACTGTGCTGCAGTTTTGCTCCGCCTTTACCAGTGAAATGCCCATTTGTTTAATTGGCTGCTGCTCAGCAGACAGGCCTGCCACATTGAGCACTGGTGTGTAGGCCAGAGAGGATAGATGTGGCTTGACATGACCTTATTAGCATGCACTTACTGCGCGAGAGTGCACTTACAGCGCCGTCTCCTTGGTGACGTGAACAGGCGGATTAGCTCTGCCCAGACATGATCAATTTTCATTTTCTGGTAAGTGCAAAAGAGCGCAACTTACGAGCTGCCATTACACCGCTCAGGGCTTTCACACAATTAGCACAGACAAGCTTTTTGTTTACTATGGTGTGCGTACTGTGCTTTCAGATTTTTGGAAAGGCAGACAGATTTAATGTAAAAAGCATTTTGTTAATTACATTTATTTTCATATTATTAAAAACCATTAAAATGGCGAGTGTTGAGGTGACTTACCACCAGCACAAACACTGGACGGCTCAGCTGCTAAAATCTCAATGCAGGATTTTTTGATGATCTGCAAAGAAAAAAGGAGTGTCAGAGTGCTTAGTACTCAGTATACACAGACTTTCTACTGGAGCAATTCCATTCTGCAATCAATTTCAATCAGACTGAACTATTAACTGGTCATGCAGTAATGTCCCTCTCTTTTGGATGCTTGCAGCTCATCTAAATCTCTTCATAAAAGCGACACAATTTCCTATATCTCCCAACTGCAACATCTCACAATGTGACTTTTTATCTCACAGCGTGACTGTATCTTGCAATGTGATTTATATTTCACATAAGACATTTTTATCCTGCAGTGTGACTTTATATCTCACAATAAAATTTTATTTCATAATCTCACAATGATTATTTTATCTTGTAGTGTGACTTTACATCCCACAAAAAGACTTTTATTTTTATCTTGCAATATCACTTTATATCTCGCAATGTGACATATCTCAAATGTGACTATATCTTGCAATGTGACTTCATATCTCAAATATAACTTTATATCCCACCATGTCAATTCAGATCTTCGAATGTGACTTTATATCCTGCAGTGTTCCTATATAACTTCTTGCAATGGGACTTTTTTTTTTTAATCTCACAACATGACTGTATATCTTACAGTGGTACTTTAAACTGAGCAATGCATCTTTATTTCTTATTTTTAAATCGCTTTTTATTTTACTTTCTATTCTTCCATTCCATTATTCTGTGCACTTACATTTCTTTCAACAAAAAAAATCTGACTCCAAATGAGTTAAAATATTGGCATGGCATCCATGTTTGTTGTTTACAGCTGCAAGAATAAACATTTTTGAGATTTTCATATGTAGCCAGGGACAGAAAAAGATAAACAGAGAAACTTACAGAGTCAATCATTCCTTCAAGGGCCTGGAATCCGCCAGTTACAGGGAACACATGCTCTATGGTGTCAGCAATTGTGGCCAACTAAAAAAGTAACACAATACAGGTTTACAGAGATATCTCAGAAAAAGTCCAGAAATTGTGGTTAAATCTTAGTTACCTGTGTCTGATTGAAGTCTTTTACACCCACACAGTATACGATGGCTCCCAAAGTCCGAGCTCTCTGTGCCTGCTCATAGATGGGCATCATACAGTCAGCTCTATTACCGAGCAAATGCTACTGTCAATTACACATCTGCCATAGAACATGGCACATCCGCTGGAACATCACTGGCTTGTGTACTTGCCTCTTGTTGTGCTGTGACAAACTGATTGGTGTTTAGCTCCCCATCCGTCAGTGCTATGATCACACTAGCTGTCCCTGTGAAACAAACATCATCTCATTGAGGCTTGATTTTCCCAGAATAAAAGCAGTAGTGTGAATGAATTGCATGGTAATTCAGAGTGACGTTACCATAATTTCCGTGATATATCTGCTCATTTGCCTGCAGTTTAAAAGCAAATGGTTACAGCATTAATGCTGGAGAATCAAAAGACTAGAGTAAATAGTACTCAATATACATAGATATTTTACAGAAGTAAAATCTAATTAAAACAGCCCAACAGCAGGAATTTTAACCATAGGAAAATTAGAAGACTAGAAGATGATTCCGTGATTGATTTAAATGGACTCGTTTGATTCAATAAGAAAAAGATACCTGCTTCAATCCATAATTCATATTTGTATCACCTCCTGGTATTTCTCTCTTCAAGATATTTAAGCCTTTGGTAATTTCATTTCTGAATTAAAGATGATGGAGGAAAGACATTAAAATGGAGATATTTCTGAGCAACATTAATATTGTTTTGGATGCTGATGTGTGTGATACCTGTTTTCTGTGAGTTTCATAACCGTTGTTCCGTGAGTCGAGAAGACAATGAAGGACATCCGTAACATAGGGCTGTAAAAAAACAATTCTCATATTACTTCTGAAAGGTATTACAGTATGTATGTATAATAGCACATCAAAACTTAAGCAATTTTACCTTATAAATTTCTCTGCAAGATGCTCCACAAAGGAGTAAATTTCAATCCAGTGGTTTTTGACGCTTCCTGATCTATAATAAAATCAAACATGTTGAAAAACTGTCTACTTCAAAGGGCCAGAAGCTACTATCTCTTCAGTGCATTATAATGGCTGCCTTAAACACAATTACATAATAATTACCATCTTTTCTTACACTATCTGAGAGTAGCAGGTCCTTGAGTACTCTATAAAATGCGCACATGCCACTAATTAATTGCAGGCCCCAAAGCGTTCCCAACAAGGGCTAATTGCCTTTGTGCCAGATGAATCTGCCTCCTGCTAGCAGAGAGGAACACCCCTTCCTCCTGGAGCCAGCCATTTGAATGGGAACAGATGGCAATGGGTGAGTGTAACAGGTTGGGATCCAAAATAGAGTTGGCATCTACATCAGCATCCAAAAAGGCTCACAGCTCCATCTCTGACAGGGGGTCAGGAAACATAAAACTGGACGTGTGGATCTAGCAACAGTAACAGTAGCAATCAATGCTAATCTGTTGTCAGTTTAAAACACACCTGCAATTTTATATATTGTTATACCGTGACTCCAAAATCGACATTTGGGCCACACTTACAAAAATTTTTTAAAAATACCACAATCTGGTGTAGCTGTATTAGAAACCAATTGCACAAGAACGTTTCAGTAGTCAGATTAAAACAATATATATATATATATTGTTCAAAATGAAGAAAAAAAAATAGGAAACTTTCTGCCTTTCAAGCAGTCGTGCAAATATCAACCGAATGAACTAGAAATGCTAGTTACTCTGCACCTGTTTGTGTTAAAGGGGAACTGATTTCATATCCTAATGCATCCAAATCACCTTTAGAACAATTGGTTTAAAATGCAAAATGGCAACAAAAAGTAATTAATTCAAGGTCTAGCATAATCTGTTTGCAGATGACACATAAATTTGATATTTTGTTATACAATGAAATGACATTTGTATATTTTAAGTGTGGTTTAGTGTTTGAATACTTTTTGGAGCCACTGAAATAAGTCAACTTAAATACATGGTGCTGCAGCAGTCTAAAATAACAAGTCTGTTCTGGTTTCCTTTATTGCATGTTGATCCAGGCTTTATCTCTTATCCTCCGAAATAACATCAATCTTCAGCAAACCACTGACTCAGAATATTGTTATATTAAAAAGCCGTAAATTAAAAGGAGTCACATATATAAACATAAAACTAGTTCTCGTTCCACTGATAATCAAAGGTATTTTCTCTCTGAAAAACAGGGGAGCTGCTTTTCTTTCCAAAACTCTCTGAACCGATGGCATGATATTTACAATTAGTGTAGGGTCACTGAGTGGCATTTAAGGCCTTGAAAATTCAGCCAGAACCATTCAGCTGATTAAAAGTGTGGAAGTGTGGCAAAAGCCTGATGATGCATGCAATCCCTTAGGTCTCTAAAGGCATTCAGAAAACTTTCAAACAGAGGAGCAAACTGTGAAGTGTAACTAATATGTGTTTGCACTCCAAACACAGTAACAAAGGGTTATGGCTAAAATCCCAAACTTTGTTCTGTAATAGATCTTTAACTGGATTTCTTCAGATTTAATATAGATTTCACTGAATGAGCAAAATTATTGTCTAAACTAAACAGGCATTGTATGTTACTTTTGTAGCTTTACTTTATATTTGATTAAAATCTGACTGCCACAAAAAGAAAAAAAGTTCTCTAGCATGTTCCAGCATGTTTAAGCTTGTTTGGGTAGCCTATTCGTAACTCCACGGTGCTAAAGAATTCTGAATAGGATGCCACTTATGCTCACTAAGAGCTCATTACACACAAATATAAATAACTATTTTCATTCTACTAACGTTACATGTAAACAACTCCCTGCACTTGTAAGTAGCAAAAACAAAAAAATAGCCTACAGTACATGTATTTTTATTTAGCTATCTTAAATATTTGTTTTGTAAACGGATGTTTTGTATAGCTAACTAATAGGGCAAGCTCTTGTGATGAGATCTCTCTTTGCCTTTTATGATTGAGACGTCCTTGAGATAATGATGTACAAATGTGCATGTGAACCGCGCCAGGTGAGAGAAAATCATGCTTGTTAAAGCATCGCCCGAGGCAGCGTCCTGTCCTCCTATCTGACGCGTCTAAAGCCATTTAACACTAGACGAAAAACTTCAGGAATCCACCATCAGAAAAACCATTAACAGCATTGAGCGTTCATTCTGTAGAGACAGTTAATGGTTCATTGTTTATGTGGTTAGGAATTTTGCTCGAGTTAATCCTGCCATATGCATCCTCGCCTGGTCTCCTTTGGGAATAGCTCTTTACCCACAATATTTCGCCAGACCTTTTTTTTGTAGAATATACCTAGAAATTATATAAACGATTTTTGTCATGTTAAAGCATTTGGCTCAATTCAATTCTTTTACTCGGCTGTCTAAGCGAATGACTGTTGTAATAGCGGTGCACGCGCGTCTGAGGGCTTCAGAGGCGTCGCGTAGCAGCGCGCTGTGAGAGGAGAATAAGCTGTCATAAATATGAAGGCCACTTACTTGTCGAGGACAAAATACAAGTCGAAAGCACCTTGACAAGACCTCTTCTCTTCCTCAAAATAAGGCTCAGCTTCTCCATTATTAAGACCGGGCATCAAAGTCACTAAAATACCCACAAGAAGACTCATGTGAATCAGTGAACGTGCCATTTCATTAGTTTATTCTCTCCAAAAGCACTGGGATAAAATTGCATTTCATATTACTCCCGCGGAGAAGGAAAGCAACTCTTTTCCATGAAATTTACTCCACAAAAAAAGATATTTGAATGTCTTGTCACAGTGTTATATCCCGCAGTCATCTGAGTCCGCTTCCAAAACACTGAAAGCTCCTCCTCAAGGAGAAATGTTTGGAGGAGCGACCACAGACCGGACGGCGAGCAGGCAGCCAACAGCTACTGAAACTTCCTCTTTCCGGGAGACGGAGAATTTAGGCTTCAACGATATTCCTTACATTTTATTGTTTTATTGTTTATTGTTTTTATATGTTATTTAAAATACTCAAGTAGTATAAATAATGAGCAAAGTGAAACATTTTTGATTTTTTAAAAATAAAAAATTAAATAATCACTAAAGCACAAACAGGTTGAATAGACAAAAAAAATCAACATTTTATAAATGAAATATTTTTTCTTTAAAAGTCAGCCTAAGTTAGGCTACATGAAAGCTTACATATTTGGAAAATCGTCACAAAATCTAACAGTTCCTTTCTAACATGTCTCTGATTCATTAAATGAAAAAATAAAGTGCATACAGAATGAGCATACAGTCTTTTGTGCTACTCATCACAAGCTAACGGTCTGTGACTTCTGTCATTGATTACCCTCGCTTCTAATTAACACGCCTGCAAAGCTGGTGAAGCACCAATCAAATTGCCACCTGGGGGGGTTTGGGGAGAAATGAGGCGCATCAGCTCCGCGTCCTCAGCATGGATAAGTGCTTGACTGCGCAGCGCGAGAGACAGTCAAGAGACTGTCAGGATCAGGAGACGGTCGTGATCGCGCGCTCTCCGTGGATAATTGCAAATCGCGTCTCCTTGGACTGTGCACCTGCTCCGGAACATCCTCAACCCAAAACCTGCTATAGGTGAGTAGCAATTTTAGCCTACTGCATATAGGCTAATTTTGTGAGATATTTCATTTTATACAAAATGCCTGCTGATTATACAAATTTAAACGCTATTTAGAGTCTAAGGACCTTCAAATCAACCATAAAATCATTAAGCAATAAAAAAATCCAGATTGCTCCATTAATCCGATTTAAGCATGGGAACATGTACTCGTCTTCTTTTTGACTTCTCATGATTTAAATTCATATTTCCAGGAATAAAACATGGAGCAAAGTATTATTCCTCGCTCCTTGTGGACTAACGACAGCAAATTTCTCCACCACCATGTCACGGACTTCTTCACCAGTGTACAAGTTACACAGGATATACCAGCTGGAATATCATTTGGACCTTGTGTTCTTCATAATACATTTTATGACACCATAGCCTTCATTGCATTGAAGTCCTTTGACAAACGGAATAAATCATATGTGTTTCGGGTGAGTAAGATTTTTTATTTCAAACTGCAAATTATGACTATACACAAATTGTCATGTGCTGTAAATGATAAAAGAGTAATCCAGACATATGATTTGTAATACACTATACACAGAAAAAGATCAATTGTTAACTATTTTACTGTAAAAAATTACATTTCCTCTAATGTCAAATATGTCCCACTATCAACAGGTAGATCCTGAGGCGATGAAAGGTTCTCCATTAGTAGTTCCTTGGCTACGGTTAGTACAGGCTGCAATGAGTGCAGAAGACCAGAATACTGAGGCCTACTTAAAAGGAGGACAGCTGCACTTTCGGACTATTCAGGATGTGAAACAAGGGGAAGAACTGCTTGTTTGGTATGATGAGGAGTTGTCACATCTTTTGGGGTTCGAAGACATAAAAACAAAAGCCCTGACAGATGGTGAGTGTAGGCCTATTTCAAGGATTTTTAACAGAAAAAAAAATCATTATTTAATGGATGCTTTTAAGTTGCGAATTAAATAATTTTAATTGAATGTACCTTCAAATTGGTTAAAGCCATGGAATGTTCATTCATGTCATGTTCATTATCTATAAAAATAAAATAGGTCTTCATGGCACTTTTACAAAAAGTACTTTGTATTTTATATATATTAATAAACAGATAATTTTTCTGTATATTTTTGATTTGCAAATTATTATATTATTTTTCTCATACAATAGCAAATATATGCAGGAACTAGCTAATTTGTTGTCATGTGACAAAATAACCACTAGACACAGAGGACCCCTTTAGACACTTATGATAATTTGGCAAAAAAAAATCCTTAAGATTCATTAGACAGCAACTTCTTCATTATTATGAATATACAAATGTAATAAATAAATGTTCGTATAATTTGTAAATGAATTGTTTTAAATGCTAAGTGTCAGATTACTGTTATTACCATCGTGGTCTGACAGCGTTTGTATGTTCATTCACAGGCTACACATGTACGAGATGCGGCCAGGCCTTCAAGAACGAAAACCCTTTTCTTGCCCACTGCCGTTTTTTATGTGCACAGGAAAAAATAGATATTATCCGACCAACCAACGAACAGAAACCAGAAGTCAAGCGACAACGCAAAATCATAGATTTTCATAACATCGCAAGAGATCTGGAGCGCAAAACGAACGGTTCCCCGGAAGACTCGGGCATACCTAGAAAAAGAAAACAAGAGGGTTCCCTAAGTCCCCGGAGCAAAAAAACTGTTTTATTAGAGAAAACCAACTTCACGAATCACAGCAACACCACCAACGCCAACAAAGACTGCCCACCTTTCCAGGATTTGTCAGAATCAGATAAATTATCAACAAATGAGACAAAGATAAATAAAAGCAGCGCTTTTACCGAGGTTCAAAGACCACCAGAGCAGTCAAACCCCAAGCAGTCATCACGGGATGTAATGGCGCCTGAAGTAGGCCTGCAATCGGATTGCAGCGCGTTCTCGTTCGTTGTACCCAAGAGCGCGCAATCGGAACAGAAGAGCGCGTTTTGTGAACCCAGCAAACGCGCCATCACCGAGGTTCAGACTTCTTCACCACCGCGTTCGGATAATATCTCAGACTCTTTCCAATCAAAACCTTCACTAGGATACAGAAATGTATTGGCTTCGCACCTGTTTCACGCTGACTTGCCAAGCGCTCATGCAGGTGGAGTGATGTCCGCTCCTCTGGCTTCAGGAGGATCCTTTTATTACGCGCCCGAGCATTGGACCAGATCTATAGGTGGCCAGCTGCAGTCTACATCTTCTTTGACACTTCTGCCCCCAACTTTCACACCATTGGGTGTTTCAGTGCAAAACTGGTGCGCCAAATGCAACCTCTCATTCCGAATGACCTCCGACTTGGTGTTTCACATGCGGTCCCATCATAAGAAAGAGTTCGCCGCAGAGGCTCAGGTGAGGAGGAGAAGAGAGGAGAAACTCACCTGTCCCATCTGTCACGAGTACTTTCGAGAGCGTCACCACCTCTCACGTCACATGACATCACATAATTAAGAAGAAAAACTCCGTCGCACTTTAACCAGGTATATACAATTAATATGCATTGACCATAAATGGTCCCTTGTAGCTACCCAACTGACAAAAATATGTTCCAATACTGTTTTGCTAATGTTCCCGAGTTATGAAAACGTTATTAGTGTTCTCTGACTATTTGAAATGTTCAGTTTTTTAAATGTTTGAAAAACGTAGTTGTACGAACCTTAAGGGAACGTGCATTTTATCATATTGAAAACATTATGGGAATTAGAAATTCAAGGTAATACATTCCAGTATGGGACCATTAAAGGCCAGATAGCTTAGTAAACTTTCGATGTTAAGAGAACAAAAGTTGAGGGAACCTTGTCAGAATGTTTTGAGAACGTTCTCTATTAGCACAGTGGCATTTAGGCTATAACAAAAAGAAAGTTGCCATGTTCTGAGAACATTTTTTGTTAACTGGGTTGCTGTTGGACAGGGGAAGTATTTTTCCGTAGCAATACATTACAGACCGACTAAAAACTTGAAACTTTCAACCATTTACCTTTGGTAAAGATTCATTGTCTTTTTCTCCAAAGGTCATAGTCATTTCTGCTATGTAGTATTTTAAATGGCGGTCTTTGGTAGTACAATTCAGGATAGGCCAGCATCACCACTAGGTGGCTTTAGACATGAATAACTTTCTCTTTAGAGGTAGCTGTACCTAGTACATTTAGCTGTGACTAATAGGCCTACTGTTGAACTGCCTGGTCATTTTCAACTTAACAGTGCCTTACAAATGTCAGGATGAGTACATGTAAATGCTATTGAAATTAAATGCTCCAGCATTTTTAGGTTTACTAACAACTAATAGCATTGCTTTGTAAAGAGATTTTATATTTGAAATATCCATCCCTTCAGAAAGCCAAATCTTTGTTACAATGTTCTTTTCAGATGTCTACTTCTTTTTAACAGTTTTTTTAGCAGCACAACGACGAGGAGGATGTATTTATTTAAATATTTTCTTGTTCTGTTCTTTTTTGAGATAAGTACAGTCATTGTATTTCATTAAAGATTCTGAGCATATTCCATGAGAGTTTGCCTCTGATTTCAGCCATGTATGAAACATGAAACATATCAAATACTACTTTTTTTTTTAGAGAACAGTGACACAGATATGTTAATCTAATTTAATGTAGTTTTAAATTAATTGTAAGAAATATATAGAGAAGATAAAGTGTCAGTTTGTATTTTAAAATACTGACTTCCTTTAAAAAATAACGAGGTAATTAAAATTGTATTAATATTTAATTGTATTTAAATAATTGTAAGGTGACACATACACTCACATGCACTAACACTGAGTGACCGGTAGAGCGCACACTTTAACAATTCAGAAGTCGTCGGAGTCTCAAAGCTGTTATGTGAGAATGGTGTTGTGTTCACATTGATTTAATTTTTTAAGCCTCATGTTTAAACCTCATGCTTTGTTTAATTATAAGTATAAAGTCATAGGTAATAAATTTAACACTGAGAAAGTTAACCAAAACGTTAAAGTTTTGACCTTACTGCAAAGTTCAAAAGGACGCCCATCTGTATTTAGCTATAAACATGCTGCTCATTCAAGAAAGTAAATACATCAGAAGACATTAAATTGAATGAAAAGATGTGTATACACTGGCCTAATATTGGTGCAATTAGAAGCCAAGCGGTCTGTTCCTGACTGTAATCACTTGAAGAGGGAGTCATTTCGTACACACAGAAAATCCTCTGTTCGCTCTAAAGAACATCTTTCATCACTGCCATTAATTGATCAGGCCTCATTTGGAAAACTAAATATTGACTTTGGTTTTCAGTAACTGTTGAGTATTTCGATTTTGACGAAGCCTCTGGTGTCCTACACTACTGATTTAAATATTAAAGTGCTCCCCAGGAAACTAAACATTGCCTAAAGGGGATTCACCTGAGAGTTTCCCTCAGTGTTTCTGGGCAGCTTTAGTGGATGTTGGCATTACATTCTCACATTCTTCTGTTATTTTACGGTCTCTGTGGGAGACCAAGTGATCTACAGTTTAACAAACCTCATTCATGCAGACACTGTCAAAACTAGCTTGAGAGAGGAAAACAGCTTTTGATTACTGTGGAGACCATTGATCATCTCATCAGTTTGGTTGCCGCCAAATCTCTATGCTAATAAATTAGTCAGTTGTTGAAAACTCTACTTACCTATGCGCTGTGTGCTGGTTCTCCTATGAGTGGGGTTTGTGGATGACAAGTTAAAACCAACAAACTAGGCTGGTTTAATTCTAAAATATTTTTTTGGATTCACATTTGTAGTGATAAATAGTAAAAGCAGCAGACACATTCACATCTCTTCAGTCTACATAACCAAACATGTTGACATCTTCAAGTGTCTCTTTTCACACACTGCACAGAGAAGCCATTCAGCACTCAAACTCGCACAAACGAAAGACACAGCAGACAGTAATTGGGTTGTGTTCTGTGGGAACACGCTTCTCTCGTTTTTATTCATGGGCTAGTGGGATTAAAAGGGTTTACCTCAAATTAGTTTGAGCTGGGTGACATCATCTGTTGAAGTAGGAGTTGGAACTTCCTGATCTTTGAGACCTGATGCTCTTGAAGTGGGCTAAAGTTGGGAACTGGGGGTTAGAGATGTCTTTGATGTCCAAGAAAAGAAGTAATGGACCAGGCAGGTTTCTGATGTCAGTGCTAGTTGTCTGGACATTCTTATTCCTTTATTTGGTTTCTTCGTTAAGTTAAGAATATTAACACATACAATGCAGAAATATACAGCAAAAAATACAAGCTGGTGGTTTAACATTTATTTTATTCTACTTATACTTAAGGCTAGTTTTCATAATTTAAAACACACATTTACAAAAATACATTCTCTAAAATATAATATACTGAACAATTGTTTATACACACTGACACATTTGGCCCAAATACTCCTTGCTTACGGCACCAAATTGAGATCATCAAATGTGTCTGAATATAAAAAAGAACCTTGTGTAACATCTCTTAAAATAAAACAAATGTACAGGGAAATTAGTCAGCACTAGCAATCAGTGACCTCAGCGAATAGCAACACTCCACCTTTTGGGATCTTTTAAGTTCTGTTTCAAAATAAAGGTTAGATGAGTTACTACAAGACTGCTTTGCAATCACACTAATAGTTTGATGTAAATTAAAGGGTTCACAATTTTCACATATGACCAAATGACCCAAATTTCTAATGAACACCAAGATGTTATCTTAACCTGTAACATATCTTAACCTACAACATTCAGCTGAATGATAAAATAATTCTTTATTCTAATTCACTTTCCAATGTAATTCAACAGTTCTGCCAAAAAAGGTTTGTTATATTCAGTATGCTATAAAACCTCATCATACATCCAGTAATCTACAAACATGGGTCCATCCATTTATATCATCGTGATGACAGCAAAGCTGACAATTTGTAAGGAATATTTTTAAGAGTAAGTGCTTATGTTACTCAACTAGTACAATGAACAATGTTTACGACTGATCCTTTGTGGATAAACAGAGGAAATTAAAATATCACTTGTAAGCATTTATAAAAAATGAAATGCAGTCCTTAAAAAAGTGTGCACTTTCTAACAAGTGCAAACTAAAGACAATATGCCTCTTCAAGGTAAATTTGCGTGTAGAAACCACAACAATGCCCATTTGTCTTTCTTTCTTCTGACCAGCGAGTCTATCTGCAAGCGCATGTCTCCACAGACATGTCGGGGTAGATCTTCAACACAATGTTTTTGCTCTCATCCAGAAATAGTACACTCAGGGGTTTCATCTTCTCTGGGACACAGCAGGGCTCTGGGATACCTGGAATTATCCCTACGGCCTTGACTATGCTCTGGATGGTTGCATGGTTGGAGGGGCGGACCACCTGAAAAGGGCAGAAAAGAGAGGATAATGAGGTATGGTAGCGTTTAGATATGCAACTTTTGTTTTGCTTTCTTCAATGAAGCAGAGGAAATTATGTCTTACAACACCCTTCTATTATTCAGAACAGAGGAACTGTAAAAGTAGCTAATTTCAAAAGAAAATGTGTCCAAAATGTGCTTAAAACCCCCATTAAGCGTACAATTATTTGACTGAAATTGCACATAAAGTCAGTGTGCTTTAGTTGCGCTGGAACCGAAACATTTTCTGAAGGGATTCTTTGTTTAAAACCTCTGGCTAGAAAAGCTGTATTAACCATAGTCATTTTTAAATATTTCAACATGTCTAAACGATTCACATTCGCATATGCTGATCCTCGCCATGAGGTTCTCTGACCTTTGGAATGGGGAATTCACACGTTCCTGCACAGTAGAAGGCATCGAAAGACTTGGGAGACAAGATCCATTCGTTCCACCCGATATCTGCAAAGTCCACCTTCAGGTACCTCCTGGAACAGCTGCGAGGTTCTTTCCACTGTCTCCTCCGAGCCTTCTTCATGGTTTTCTCATCAAACCGGAGAACCTGAGACTTGCCGAATCCATCAGCATGCTCCTGGCCTTTCCTTCGACGTTCTTTTTTAAAGGGCTTTGGCTTGAGCGCAAAGTAAGCGCTTTCCCACATATCGTGCTGTTTGAAGCTGTTGTACTCCACCTCCGGGAGCTCGTTGTTCTCAATGGGATCAGAGAAGTCCAAATCCAGCTCCCGCTTCACACGTATGTCAGGTAAGGAGTCTGGAGACTGAGTTGGCTGCTGGTCTGCAATGAAAGGGTCATATCTCTGTAGGCTCACAGCCACGCTGTTGGGCTCGGAAATTGTCAGGTCATTAGTGTACACCAGCAAGTACGGAAGGCTGGAGGACAGGAGCTGGTCCTGATACCTTTGATACTGCTCTCCGTAGTCAAACTCCACAGTGATCAAAAGGTGATTCTTATCTCGGGCCTCCTTTATAATGACAGACACATCCTTGCTTTGCCAGGTCCCACGTCTGTGAGGAACTACGGTGATGTTTCCGAGTAAATATCCTGGGGCTGAGCTGAAGGAGGGAGACCGGAATAGAAGATGGACAGAGGGTAGCAGATGTAGGTTCGGGGTGCGACAAGAGGGGTTCTTGAAGCGCTTGCAGAACCAGGACCTCTGCCGTCGCCGTTTGTCAAAAAAGAAGTGAAACGTAGATGTGAGAATCACCTCAGATCCCTGAAGAGAAGTAAGATTCAACCAGTACGAGACCCTCTCCTCCACATTCTCTGCAAAGATACGAGAGAAACTGCTGAGTTACATATTAATTATGAATATGGGCTCAAACAACAGGCTTTTTGTTCCGTCTATGGGGTTGGAGAAAGCACAAGGAAGTGAGGAGACATTTTACTCCAGCAGACATATGGAAATGTTTATTTAGGTTCCCTTAAGAGTTAGAACCTGCAACAATGTCAGTCTTTTAATCGGCATTGATTAAATGCTTTAGCAGACTTCAGAAAAAAAGACTGCATTGTTTCATGAGAGTGTAGAATTTTATTATTTTTTTTTATGTTTTGATTTAAACTGGTAATATTAATGTGAAATAGCTATAAGAATCACAACAATTATAAGCCTGCTCTTGACACTGCGCAATTATCATGCATAGTGCACAATTATCTGTATATATTAATTATAGCTTATAAGTAACTGTTTTCTAACATTTCATTAACAAAAGTTCACAAATTGCCTGCGGTGGTAACCATAGCAACAATTCCGTTCAGTAGCCTATTGCACAGTATATCTAGGCTACAAAACATAGCCTAGTAGTGACATTATTTAGCCTATAATATTATATATTTAGACAGTACAAACACACCATAAAAACCTAGGAGTAACCCATGTGCGTTGCACAAGACAAACTTCAACAGAGCTGAAAATTACTGATAGAAATTTGTCCAAAAAATAAACCCTCGCATAAATCATTAAATTACCTGCTTCTGACAAAATCTTTTAGTTTTCAGGTAAACCAAAACCAAAAGACACTCAGAAGACACACTTGAGCTAAAATGAATAGCCTAGCTACTATTGTAATGAATGTAGAGTTTTATCAAACATTTAAAACGTAATATAAATAAAGAGGCTATGTATCTGTATATTGTTATGTATCGTGTTTATTTTTTATGCTACTTACCAGGTTTTGCTTTAAAACTTCTTACAGTATTTCCCTCTTTGAGTCGGTTAGGTTCAATGTTGTACTTCTCATACAGTTTAAACATATGCTGTGAAAGCGCATCAGTGACCACGAGCGCGTCTGTCGTGCTGTCGCGCGCACTTCTCCAAACAGCTTCAGACGCGTCAGTATCGGAACCGACCCAAAGCAGTAACAGGTGCGTTAAAAAGACACATTTAACCGTCATGTTGCAAAGAAACAAAAGCTTCCAAACGACTGAATGCAGCGTAGCTTTAAAAAACGCGCTAGCACATACTAAAACAAGGTTTCCAGTATGACAACTTCGGAGTGACGTTTCCCAGTGATGCGGTTTTTAATGTAGTCGCCTTTCCCGCCTTTTAACGCAGTGCAGAGAGGAAGTTGTTATAATGTTTAAGAAGTTCTGTCGGTGTCGTGCGTAATCTGTGATACATCCCTTATTTCTTCTGACCGCCACTATCCACGAGAGCAGGCATAAGCGGAGTGAGGTGCTGACGTATCCGCCCATCAGCCAACGGGAGCTGCTGCTACATTACACCCGATTCAGCAGGAGGCCAACAAGAGGACAGCAAACATGCACTTTCACAGTTTAAGGTGCGAGATTATTGTACTGTATTTTCTCTTTTCACAACAAGCCCTCAAAAGCCTCTTTTTCATTCAAAAGTAACCATAAAACAGCTAAACTGCTGCTCTCATGCTAATAGCTTTTACAAAAGTTTGATGAAGTGGATTAGTGTTTACATTTTCTTTAATTTAAATCAGCAAATTTAAAGTTACATTTTGATTTTACACATCAAGAAGATCATTATGCGTTCATCATAATACTAAAACATCTATGTTCTAGTTTACACTCAATATTTCTGCAAACGTTAAAGGTTTACATTATATTCAATATGCTGTAAAACCTTTTTGTATGCATCCAGTAATCTACAACCATAAATATTAGTCTATCCGACATTTATGTCATGGTGATGGCAGCAAAGCTGACCTGTTTTAAGAAAGCAAGCCTAAGAGCTCATGATAAACGGTAAAAAGTATCCTCATGGAAATTAAGGAAAGGAAAATATAGCATAAATCGGAATTAATAAGTTTAATGAAAGACAAGAAGCTATATGTGCATTTTTCCTTCTATATCAATAAACAAGAGAGTACAAATCCGAAAGGCTACTTTGAAAGAGTTTTGAATATTTGTGAGTGCCTTTGCTTGATTTCATTATAGTGATTTCATTCAGTACATGAAGCACACTGGGGGAACGGCCCTGTCACCTCTGTTTTTTGTGTGGAGTGTCTGCAGCACTGTGCCAACAATGCTGGTTCTGTGAAAGCCCGGAGCTCCAGTGGAGAGACCATAACAAGCCCGGCCTTTGGGTCATTGCGTGCCATTAAACACCTCCTGTGGCCCCTGGGGACCCCATTGGAGACCCCCTTTTTACTTCACACTTGAATGTGTCTTAAATCTGCATTAAAAATCTGATGTTCCTGCCCACTAGGACACTGTTACTGAGTGAATCAAGGGATAAATCGAGTAGGAGGGGAGATGTTCTGCTCTGCTTTGTTTCCACCCCTCTTTTTATTGTCCAACTGTGGGAAGGCGAAGCTATTAAGCTTCAGAATCCTGCACCGCTTTTAAAAATGAATAAAAAACAGAACAAGGGTGAAAGAATTCAAATTAACTCTGGTTCACAGAGACCTTTGATTCTTCAACATGGCTGCATCACTTGCTCTCTATAGCACCTGGGAGAGACCAGTTCTCTCTCAGATCCTGCTGGGTCGGGATACTGTGAATGATTCTTTAATTAACAAGCTAACTATGGAATGATGCTAATAAGCATAAGGTCTTGTTTAAGGCTTGTCTCTCCAGGACAGATTCCCTTAATATGTTTGTCCTTTCCTTCGAAACAGCTAGTAGTCCTGGTCTCGTAAAACACACTATTATTTTGCTTGCCTCCTTCCTTGCCTCTCATTCATGAGCTTTATATGGGGCTTATTGCAACATCTTTTTATTGGAATTTTTTTTTCTTAGTAGATTTCTGTTAATGAAAGATGTAAAACTTCTGTCATTCATATAAAAGTAAAATCTTCCATGCTTTCTTGCTTGCCGTTGTTGACATTTTGTTTTTTAATTTTTTCTTATACCACAGATAACCATGATATATAACATTTTTAATTACTTTTCATAAAAAACTGACTGTGGGTAACCACTCATAACTTGTATTATTTTGTAATTTGATATTTGTAATTTGATATGGCTAGCAAAAACAAACAGTGTTGCTTAACTCAATTGCTTGCTCTTAAGTAGTTTATGTGGTTTGCTTCATAAATGGCAGATGGGTCTTTGATTTCCTGAGGCCATTTTTTTTGTAAGAAAAAATAAGGGAAGAATGAACTGTCATTTGCGGTCAAACAAAACGAAACAGTTATTAATTATATTCTAGTGACAAATGCTAGATCATCATGAAAATAGCATTTGTTATAGCATGGAAATTTCTTTAAGAAAATAATTAGATTCATGTAGCTGAATCCTTCACATCCCTATAGGGCATCCAGTACTGTTTATCTGTTTCTATTATTATAAATGTGTTCAAAAAACAAAACAAAACAAAAGATAGTAGAAACAATTGCACTGTAAAATTAATGTAGCACAGAGAGAAAATTCTTAACAGTGATTATTATTATTTGACATAAAAGCTCTTCACTTTGCCACTTAAAAGGAAATGACTCCCTCCCTTCATTTTGTGTATATTTGTAGAACTTCAGTAAAAAGGAAGTGGCTGCTGATATTAGACGGTAGAGGGTCAGGTCCTCTGGCACCAAGACAAATACATTTTAAGCATCCATCTGTCAGCATCAAGATTTCTGAAAGGCAGAAAGCAAGTAGTTGTCTGCTCTCTGTGTTTTTTCTTTCCCGTTTGTATTGGCTATGTTTCTCATAGCGCAAGTGAAATACAATTATCCCTGCAGTGCCTTGAGTGATCAGTCACGTCTCAAAATTCTGGTGCTCTTGGACCTGCACAATATCAACGTGCCAGTCTTGCCAAATGGACCTAATGGCAAAGAGCATTCACTTTTGGCTTCGGTTACTTCCAGTATTCTTGCAGAATAACTGAATACAAATGTTTTAAAAGCACTGTTGGTTAGACTCAGTCTCAGTCTTAAAGGGTAAAGCGCTGGATGTATTTCAAAATACTCTGAAAGAAGTACATTTATGTAAAGGATTCTTGGTAACAATTGGGGTAACAATTCTCTGGGTTTATGAGAATGATAAAACCAAAATGGTAGTGCTATTTTTGAAAATTCATATTTGCATGCTGAAACACCAGATAGATAGATAGATAGATAAATCCTCTGAATACCTAATAATTTACCTCTAAAAACTGTATAAAATGTTTCAGGCCAACCAAATTATTTTGCTTAGCTATGAAAATTGCTGTATCTGGTGAGGTTTTATGAGTAGCTTTGTGTATATTTATGGTTTAATAACATGTAACAACATGCAACAAAATGCAATTTTTGGCATTAAACATCTCCCCATTTATCTGTTTGTCTCACTATTTGTTAAACCATATACAGAGCATCTTTGTGCAGCACAGGAGGCATTATACGAACTGGGTCCAAAAAAGGAATATAATGAATAGAACAGAACAGAACAAACTGATCTGAATCTGTCCATGGTCCTGGTACGCATCCCGTACACATGGCAGATTCCCTCCTGTCTGTCCAGTTCTGGATGGTGGCCCTGAACTAAGGCATGAGCTCACTTGGCTTTGGGAAGAGATGCAGTGCTTCCATTGTTCTGGTCCAGAAGCAATAAAACTCCCTCATGCTGTCCCGTTTGCAAAAGCCCACTGCTGTCGCTTTATGGCTAACATGATTTCACCCCTGACTGCTGTGATCAGTAGGTCTCCTGGACCCGCCTGGCTTTGATCTTTAACTCTCTGTCAATCAAAATTAGTTATCCTTCAATACCGACTCCTCCTCTCTCCATGCAGAGTCCTGTCTAAGAACAAGCACGGCTTTGTCTATGCTCTATGTCTTTATGAAAACAGCCACATGCTGAGTTTGAGTTGCTTCACACGAGTGCCACATGTCACCTTTGAGCCCACTGTCCCTTCGCGACTGCGTTTCTATCATATGATTAAGTTGTGATCTGAAGACAAGCAGTTATCTGTTCATGAGGTGTAAAATGAATGTTGGATTTATGAAAATAAAGCCCACTCACATGTTTTTTCAAGACCTCCATTACAGAATTGAAAACCAAAATTGCATTGAGACAAGTCAAATCACTCAACAACCAGATTCATAACTTACGTCAGATCTTTCTGGCAATGTAAGTACGTCTATGAAAGCAAAATCTGACAACAATGGTAAAATAAAGTCTCCTTTGGCTCAAATCAAGCAAAAAAATAAATAACATTTTAGCCAGGTCCACCTAACGTCCAAGTGCGTGACCATGTACAAGTGCTTTTTTTCTGTGTAAAGCTGAATTTTAACCTTCCTTTTACTTTTAAGGCTCTTTTAACTTCACATTGATGCTATATTAGGTTTTGTGACACCTGTGTGAGGCAATAAAGCAAGACTAAAGCCACCATGCAAATTCAGTGTTAGGATTTGTGCATTCATGTAAGAGTGGCTCTGCCTTCTGCAGGCTCTCAATAACTGCCATGCTGAAGCATATGAAAGGGTTTCAAAGCTTCATACCTCATTTGTTATTCTTAGATGCACACTTTTGAAAAACGTTAGGTTCTGAAGTTAAACATTCACTGAAATGTCTGTCCTTCAGAGTATACACATGTTTGAAAGTAACATATTGTAGACTTTTATCTTCAGATCATTGCACTAAAGATATTACTTGAAATGTTTCTTGCTTACCTTAATCTGAATCCAAACAAAACATTGAACTTTCATTTTTTTGGAGTGACTGTTTGCAAAACTGCTTTGCAAACTGCCAAACATACGTCATTGATCTGCAGTTTTACGCTCCTATTCATCTTTGTCCACATCATTTTTTTTGTCCCTTTTATTATCTTTTCTTAATAGTGAGTGTATGAGTATGTAAGACAGAAGAGAGTGAGTTACAAACAGATCACTAAAACCTTTCAGTCATAATGACATTTGATACAACCATTCCAAAGTATTTCTTGAGATGAATACTGAGAAATCTAAGTGCAACTAGAGGCTAACTTTACTAGCCATTTAGAGCATGAAAAGTATGCCATAAATCATAGCTGACACATACATTAAAAGTTCCTGAATTTTAAAAAATAGTCTTAATAGTTAGTCTTAAACATTATTACACTTATATTATACTTATATTTCTTTTTATGTCAAGATGATGTATTGGATTTTGTGAAGCCATTATATATACTTTTTCTTTACAATACATTTCTCTTGTTTATCTAGAAGAATTCTATTCAGTAAGCAAAGTTTCACATCACATGCAGTAATGTGTCATACAAAATAATCATGTTCAAAAGCACCGCAAAATGCCCTTTCGCTACATACTGTATATGCCAACATACCAATCCCAAATCCGACCTTTGTAATACTCAATTTCGAAACAATCCCAAACATTCAGACACAATATGCCACAACAGACATCTGCTTGTCCTCGCGGCACGGAGCATCCAAACTTACTAAGAATCCTGACCTCAAGTGTCTAGACACATTCAGCATGTTTCTTTACCTGTGCTCATTTCTGTGGGGCCTTTTGAAACACTTGCCAATAAAAATATATAGACTAGCAGGGTTACCAAGCCAGGGGAGAGAGGGTAATGCTACCTTGGGGTATTCAGATTCATTGAGTTTGTAAAATATAGCCTGTAGCAGGAAGAGTGAGCCAGAGCAGCAGATAAATCTAATTAATACTATCTTGGGGATAAATGCAAGACTCTGGATCATTTTACCAGCCCTGCTGTTTATTATTTATGTCTGCATAAAAACCAATGCCAGTTCATTTTATTTGTATTGTATATATGATTCTGAGTCCCAGGATCAGCGAAACCACATTTTTAATGCTTTAAACACTATGCGGTTGATGGCTCTAACAGAGAGAGAACATGATGTGGCCGTTAAAAGCCTCCTCGAATGTAGGGGTCTTAATGTTACATGAATGATATCACTCAAACCCTTTAATGTTCTGGTGGCCTCTGCACAGAGAAAATAACTGGGAAAATGCAGTTTGTTTGCAATAAGAAAGTAAACGAAGGCTCTTGGAATGGGATGCTGGCAGCCATTATTCTGAGGAACTGAAGGCAGAGGTGAGCCAGAGGCCACAATTCACTCACACGGTTGCACACTGATCAAACACTCAACAGTAATCCCAGCAATTTCTACAAAACGCCATTGGGCATGAAATATGGGGTTATTTGGTTAAATTGCAAAATGTAATAGTGAAAATTGGATGCAAATTACACCTCATATTCCTAAATGGGAAGGGAATTTAATGCTGATTTTTGGAACAAATAAAATAATAAAATAGTAGTTTCATTTGACTCAAATTCACTTGGCCAAAAACTACTTAGACAAAATAAATGATAACTAATGTGTTTTTTTTTTTTCAGATCAGATCATTAATTATTATTAGTTTTGTTTACAGATCAATCAGAAAATAATAATGCAACTGTTTGAAATATGAATGTAGTGTAAATGTTGGATGAAAACTTACATTAACGTTTTGCTTGGAGCTATTGCAACAGTTTTCCGCTTGAACGCTGACAAAAGAGGGAAATATTATTCCAAAATATTCTGTTATTGAAAAAATACTCATCAGCAATTCCCGGCATTAAGGATTTTCCTTGTCAGTGCAAGTTACAAAAATAAAAAGTGAAGGTTTATGTGAGCGGAAATTACAAACTTATTTGTCTTTGAAAGAATCTTAAAGGAATCTGTGAAACCAAATAATATTGTTGGTGGTAAAAATATTATTCCATGAAAACCATCCATGAAAGACAGCGTGAAGCCAAAGAACTGTATTTACAAACCATTAAAGTTGGGTTACAAATACAAAAGGTTTATTCTCATTATTTTATATATATTTTATAATCCTTATCAAGCCATTGTTAAATCACAACAGTTAAGAATTTCTTTTGATTGTAATTTCTTCCTGGCAGCCACCCACAGGGGTTTAAGACTTTGCTGTGAAGGTGAAGGTCACGGGCCTCTGGGACTTGTTCAGGAAATGACAGCACGCCGTTTAGACTTTAATGAATATAACTCTGTCTTTGTAAATACAACACCAAGTCTGTAGTTTTAGAAGGTTTTCCTTCCTGGAAACCAATTTTAGAGTAGATTTGAGGGAAACTGCTCTGCACATGGCAGAAAATGGTTCATGAAAAGATGAGGCCACCTTCGAAATATGAAGAGAATTTGATGAGAAGTCCTTTCCGTTCTCATTGTTTGGAAATGTAAGCCTCCCAGACACTGAGAGATGACTTAAATGCTATCCAGAAAAAAAGCGAACTTGCCATCATAATGATTCATGGCGAACATCGACAGCTACATAAAGTGTCTATTGTGAGATGAAAAGGAAAGGCAAGTGCCTGTGGCCCAGGAAAGTGAATAGACATAAATTCAGCAAGAATACTCCATCATTTGTTTTGCTGAGCAGCCTCTTGTGCCAAGTGGATTACTTTAGCACACTTCAGAATGACTCTTTCATTAAGAAATGATTGTGTGAACCATCTCAAAGTGGTCTCCAAGGAATAATGCACAGACAGAGCAATTCATATTTCACAGGCCGCTATGGACTTTACTGACAGAGGTGAAGCATAATTAAAGTGAAGCATTGCAGTGTCGTAACCCAATTAAAAACCAAATAACAACAAAGAGACCTGTTGAATATTTTTCCAACACACAAGCCAGGAAATTTGGGCAAATCAGGTCGTTGTGAGAGCAATTGAACTTAATATTCACTTAGTCTTTCCCTCTTGTTTAACACAAGAGGCCACTTTTCTCTACACACAAAAAAGAGAAAATCCCTTGACCGCCTGCATGAACTATAGCTCCATTGCAGTACAAGATGAATTTGAAGAGGAAAAATCATGCAAAAAAAAGTATTTATTGAGACTAATTCTGTGGTGGAAGAAAAATATTTGATTAGCTTTGCAGCAAGCAGTCAGTAGTGTTGGTCTAGTCCACGATGATACGGAGAGAAACAGCAGGCCTTTGTCTGCAGACAGAATGGCGCTCTCTATGGGGTCACTGCAGGATTCCAAACATCACAGACGGGGCAAAACTATACACTGGAATTCCTCTCCCTCTATGAATGTTTTATTAGCCATGTGAACAGGTCAGAAAGTCACCCCCCGCCATACAATCATCAGCCGTGGCGCAGGGGCACGTCCGATCCCAGCTTACTGACTGCTGCCTGGATCAACTCGAATGCGGTTAGCATGATCAAGACAGTATCAGCTTTACAGCTAAAACAACACTGCGCTGGAGTTCTGGAAAAGTAATGGAATGCACATGTTAGTTAGAGCAAAAATATCCTAGCAGTAAGGTAATGTCGCAAATTTTAAATTGGAAGAGACCTTTTTTTGTTTGGATTGCAGCTGTTTGAAGAGGTCTACTGAATCTGAAGCCATTTTAGTCCTTTATGGTCGTATCCTAGATGAAGAGTATGCAGCATTTCATTATTTCAGAATTCATCTTATTCAACTTCACTTTCTTATTCAAAAGATCTTACCATGGACCACCATGCAAGACTTCCCAGGCCCGGAATAAATGTTGGCTGGATGCTTTATTGAGGTGTTACATTGGGAGCCCTTCCAGAATAAATGTTTAACACCTCCCTCAGTAAACACATCCACACGCATACACTGTATTCTAATACCCACAACAGCAGACTGCACAGAACTTTCCTTGAATGGATATGAGAATGTTACATGTATTACTTAATTACTTACTGAAGGTTAGTTACGATAGCTGCAACAAGTTTAATCGAGCCTTTGAATCAGTTACTTCAGAGAATCGTCAAAAACACTAATCGATTAAGTAACAAACTGCTGTCTTTATTAAACCTTTTACTAAACCAAAATAACTCTAAAACTGATTCATTTAGTAAAGAAACAGGAACTGCGACCAAGAGTAGGTACTATTTTGATTAATAAGAATTACTTAGTAAGCACAAAAGAGTATGTGCTATATAGTTTGATTGTTTCCGGACTACATTCGCCATGTTGTCATTGTCATGTGTCATTGCAGTTCATAATAAATCCTCTGCAGTTCATAATAATCCTCAAGCCTACAGTAGTAGCTTATCCGGGGAGTGCTGTGAATTTGGACATACTTTTGTCACATATAGTTTTTTTGCCTACTAACCACAGTTGCTGGTTGTTGCTTGGGGATGTGAACCATTTAATTACTTTCAATACAAAAATAAAGAAAGTATTGTGTCTAAAATGTAAATTTACCAGGGTTGCATACTGACTTATTACACAGCCGAAGAAGTTATTCATTTAGTGACCTAACAGATTTTTAATCTACATGGAAAGAAGCCGTCTTTGTGTTGCTTTTAGATCCTTTAAGTTCTCACCAACTCTAAAAAGCCAAGCCAATGTTAAAGGAATAGTTCACCCAAAAATGTTTTGTCATCATTTACTCATCCTAGAGTAATTCCAAATCTGTATGAATTTCTTTGACCTGCCGAACACAAAGGAAGATATTTTGAAGATTTCAATATTTCAATCACTCATCGTGACAAGTGGCACTGGAGACACTTTTTTATGCTTATACAAATATAACATGATGACACACAAGCGAATGACATGACATTTTCCAACAAAATATAATCTTAAGGCCCATTCAAACAAAGAATATTACTATAAAGATAAATTAAAAATGAAACACTACTTCCTAAAATTTAAACTATAGCATAAAAAGCACTATCAGACTTGCAGGGGTTGGTATGAATATTTGGAACAGAAACATTCATGCAGACAAGATACTGTAAGACATACAACATACCCGTAAATACATGCTTATAGTCCTGTGGGCTTTAGCTGTCAGGATAACACAGATTAAATAAATAGTCAGAGACAGCTACACTAGTCCTCTCTCCCTCCCAGGTGAATATTATTATGATTGATAATGTCTTACATAATCTAAAGCTAGGTGAAAGGCCAATGTAATTTAGTACTGACACTTAAAGGCAAATGAGGCCGCAGTGCTCCATGTACACATTTGCTTTGACCCGGAAACCCCTGCCTCCTAAAATCTGTTAAACTGTCTACACTTACAGCATTACTGATGGTCTAAACAATCTCTGGCATTTCTTAAATCAAATGGAATATATGAGCAGCGGGACTAGAGAGTGGAATGTCACATTTTCAGTTTTGTCATATTTCAAGAGTCAAGTATGTGAACATAGAGTGCTTATATGCTAGTATAACAAAAATGATTTGTTGTTTGTTCATTACATTTGTTTATCTATTTTATTTAATTTATTTATTTATTTAATCTTTTTTTGAGAATCATCGAGTAAACAAATCGTTCTATTCACTTGCATTCACAAACAAATATTTTCTCCGAAGAATTATGTTTAAAAACGGATGACCACACATAATTAAAATGAAATAAGTTTATCAATTCTTTGATTCATTCATGATATACCCAAAAAAACATTTTGTCAAATGAATCAACATATCTAACTGCCTGAGATGAATCAAAATCTTCAGAGTCATGTTGTGCATATAAATATATATATCCAAGCAATATCAAGCAATATCAAATACATAATACTTTAGACATCATAAAACACACATCTGTTTATTTTTATTTTACATGGGTCTGAAATTCTGAAATATAACGTTGCAAAGACAATACTTGCCATGTTCTGCTTGGTACCAAGATGTTTTTAATCTTAATTTAATTTAGTATGTCTCCGGCACAAATGTTTACTGGAAACGAGTTTTACCCTGAGCTGAGTTGGCTTTTTGTTCCTGTGAATGTGTACAGTTGATTGGTTTCATTATTATACTCTCAACTCTTCTGTCTTCCAGCTCTTCTTAGTCATAATACCTTTTTAGTTCTCCTCATGATCCAAGGTTTTTTCCCACAAAACACTGCTCCGGGTCCGTGGGGTGTCGTGTGTGTTGTTGCTGCAGGTCAGTGGGCTGGAGCAGATAGAGTCATTATTTGGTTAGTGCTCACACCAGCTGGCATTCTCTCCCTGTGAATGAAGAGGCCTTTGTGGACAGTCAAGAACCCGCTGGGCATGCTGAAAACACATCCACGACATGAGGAGCCGAGAGAGGGAAGGCCTCTGCAAAAATAGAGACGACCAAGGCCTCTGCCAGTACAATCATGGCAGTCCTCATGTTCTGTCAGAGTCTTACCCGAGAGACGGCCCTCGGGACACTATGAGCGCTGGTGAACTCATACAGAATACCTTCACACTCATTGTGGGCTCCTCCACTCGAGAACGAGAGCCAAACATCTGAAAAGGTATCCTCGCTGCCGGGTTTGAAAGACTGATGTAAGAAAGGAGTCCTCATGTCCAAGCAAAGCAAATGGTGAAGTGAGAGTGTAAATGTAGAACTAAAAAGAGTTTCATATATTACTAAAAGATAAAAGCGTGCTTGTAAAGGGAGCCTGTGAACCAGAGGCTTGTCTGTCAGCACAGAGCTTCTCAGGATGTAAAAGCAACACTTAACAGCACAGCAGTGTCTCCGAGACAAGTGACAGCACAAGATTGATGAGTTTTGTCATCCTTGGTGGGATTGGTGCGTCAAGTTAATAGCGTGGTGCTGTTAACCGAGGAATAATTGCTATCACATGTGGAAATGACAGCAGCCTCTGTGGCAGGTGTGGTGTTGCCTGCAGGTCTCAGGCTCTCTACCTGCGAGATCAAAGCGGGTTGATCGCTTACCTCACAAGCAAGGTCTCCTGTAACCCATGACCTCAACCTGCTCTGTCCAGTGATACAGCATCACTGAGGGTGTCATGGCATGTCATGTTTTCTTTGTGATGCTTTACTGACATTTGGCAAAGATGCTTTAAATGTTTACAAGATATTCAATCTTTAAGTACTAATTCCTGAAAAGAGAAAATGTATGAATGAAGAACGTTTAAAAAAATCTTATGTGGATTTTGTTTTAATTTTGATCTCTTTACTAAGTTTGGCAAAGTCATTTACACACACAATAGCAGAAAAAATGTAGGGGTCAGTGAGATTTTTATTCAGCAAAGATGCATTAAATGGATCAAAAGTAACAGTTAAGAGATTTATGAAGTTACAAAATGTTTTTATATTTAAATACATGCTGTGATTTTGAACTTTCTATTAATCAAAGAATAAGTTTTCACAAAAATATAAGCAGCATGGTTTTCAACATAAATTTTTCTTGAGCATTAAATCTGCATATTAGAATAATTTCTGAATTTACGTGATACTAAAGACTGGATTAATGACTGAAGTAATTGTAATCATATTTCACAACACTGCTGTGAACTTAGTCTTGATGAATACAAGAAATTTGTGAACAGTATAGTGTACAGTATGTGTGCTCAATTTTACACAATCATAATAATTACGCATTTTCTGAACTTTTGAGTCTTGCTGTTCACGGCACTCATAAGAAACACATAAGAAATACAGAATATCACATGCTTTCACAGTTTATATCCAGTTTGTGCCTGTTTAATTTCCCTGTGGTGCTCTTTGTTAGTCTATACCAGATAAACAACATTTCAAGGTATTTTTAAATTACTGGAAAAACCATTTAACGCCACAGGGAGTCTGGTACTGTAAAGACATTAAAAATAAATACATAAACCTGAAATTGGAGATAAAGTCATCAACACAGCAAAAAAGTGCCAAAGAAATCCACAAGCGGGATTTAAGGTTTATTCAGTCACTGCTCTGCTCTTCTGGTGCTGTGTTTTAACCGCTAAAAGCACAGCTCCTAAAAAAACAGGACTTACATGTAAATCCTGAACTGTGTGCTTTCTATTCACTGCAGCAACACAATGGGTGAGGTAACACATGCTGAGAGGGCCAAAAAGCAAAGAAATAGAATGAAAGTTGTTACTGCTTTGCACCCTTTTCATTCTGATCATTTACATTTAGTCTTCTAGATTTCCAATCCTTTCCTGTGTTGTTTTTTCTGTTTAAGTCACAGTATTGTTTATATAAATGCATACATGGTTTCCCAGGGTTACTTCCGGGGTTCTTAAGAAGGCTCTGAGATGCACATTTCGGAACCATTTAATGAAAACAGATTTCCCTAATTCCCAATTGAGCATGAGTAATTTACTACATGCACTTAAAAGTTGTCACCCATACCTGTACAAACAGGGGTAGCCCATGACACACTTTTTGCAAGTGAGGCGCATGGAAAAACCCAGTATTTCCCAGAGGCTGCAGTGTGCCCAGTACACTTCAAACAGGGGTGGAAGGTTTGCACCATCAATGGGGCTTTTCTCCAGGTACGTGTAAGCCCTCTGGCTTTGGCCAGGGTAAATGTCAGCCATCGGGAGAGTGAGTTTATCTTGGACTGGTCTGGTATTTTTACACCTTTCGTAAAAGCTCATGTCTGACCGCTCTGCCACCAGGCTTTCCTCACTGGACAAGTGGAGGTGTTTTTTCTCCGAGGTAGTGGTCAGTCTTTTGTTTGTCTCTATACATATAAATTCATAGTGGTTTTAATCATAATAAAAATCTAAGAATTTAACAATATGGGTTGCTTAATAGTTTCATATTATTTTGAGGAAGAGAGGAAAAATATTAATTTCATTTAAATTGTCAAGAAAAACTTTAAATTATTATTTTTTTTGCAAATGCTGTTTACACAAACTTGTAATTTGCATTTTTAATAACACGTGAAAAAAAGCTACAGATTTTTCATGTTTTTTAACGTAGAAAAAAGAACCCGTTCATTAGTCTAAGAATTGGGCAAAATTGGTTGCACTGTAAGGTTATTATTCGGTACAAAGAACTGACTTTTAACGAGTCATTAGTTTTCAGACTACACTGGTCGTGCTGTATAGTTTTATTCACTAAAAGAACAGACTCATAAGATTCATTTGAAAATATGACTACATTGTGCTTTATGTTTTTAATTCACTAAAATCTCATAAGAGGCATTTTTCAAAAACTGGACTAAAAAGTCTTGCTTCGTTTTTGATTGATCACTAAAAAAAACTCGAAAGAGTCATTAATTCGAACATCAGACTATGTGGCTCATAATTTGAATTGCTGTATGTTTCATGACAAAAAAAAGATTAATCCACATATTTTCTACATTTAATCTACATATTTTTTTTTATGTTTTGCATAAGAATACCATATCAAATGAGCTGTTTACATGCTGTTTACTATTATTGCAGATAAGTCTTGTCTCCCCTAGCGATGTCATTTTTGAAAACTAAGCAGAACAAGTGCAGCCTTCCATAATGGCAGTTGTTGTTTGTTTTGCTAACCCACTAAGATGGTTAAGGTCTCCGAAATGGCAGACTCTGCTTTAGGGCTGAATAAGACATAGCAAGGCTGATGTGGTCGGTTACAATGCCTGTCGTTTCTCCCCGCTGTGCCACCCATGAGCTTAAATTGCTAATGGCCCTGCCATGTATAAATACCATTCTCTAGCTAATTAGTCACACTCACCCGCTGAGGGCTGCAGTTGCAGCTCAGACTGTAGGTGAGGCCAAAGGCCCACGTTTTAAATTCTCTCCTGCAAACAATACATGTCAGAAAGCTTTATCATGATCATTCTTCTGCGGCATTAGGGTAGTTGGCTGAAGCTTTAAATGGGACAGCAAAATGCCGGCAAATTCATAAAATAGGAAACTCAAGCTATTATGAGCTCATTTGAAGAATAAATATGGAGGAAGGAAATGTTCATCCTTAAAAAGTTTGAAGCATAAGTAAACAAGTGCATTGATTTATATCAGTCATGCTATTGTTTGTGGGTCAAAGCAATTGAAAGTTCTGTAGTTTTCTGCAATATCATGTAACATTAATCATTTTCATATTGAGGATTTTAGTGATCTTGATGCATATTACAGTACCTGCATTCTCATGAGATGCAAATTCATCATTTTTAATTCTTCCAAAGACCTAAGAATATCTTTACTCACCGAATGAACTTGACAATCCTAAAGTGTGAGTTACTTTTTGGAAGAAGATGGATGGAGAACTAAACCAGATTCAGTTGCATCTGTAACAGTTGCAGCAAATGCAAGTGCATTAGTCTTTGGCATGGTGTACAAAATATGGCAAGGCGTATGGAAAGTGAGAAGATTTTCAGTGTTTTACAAAGAGAAGAGCAGATGGCTTGGATCTTGCCTCTGGCATTCGTGCCCTTTCCCGCTTCTACTATTAAAACATGATGGGTGGAGGAGGGAAACTTAATATTTCAACTCTGGCTAACAATTTGTGAGCTTCACACTTCACAACAAAGGCGACTGAAAGTTCTTTGTTGGATGGCATTAATCATGGCATTGAACCTCAGTGTTACCAGCAGTAAAAGGCAGCCATAAAAAACTAGTTCTTTCATTTACTGTTTCGTTAAGATCTGTGGTCCCAGGGATACTAGACATTTTTTTTTGGTGATATTTCATGTCATCGCTGTTGTTTGCCGTGGCTCGGTTTTCATGTGTGATTTTGATGGATTTTTGTGACTCATTTTGAAGTCTTGATACCTTTTGTACTGTATCGACATAGTTTAAAGTTCATTTATTTATTTATTTTTGTTCTTCAGTGGCCAGGAAAAACTTTGGATTCTCCAAACCATGTGTCAAAACCTTTCCTTTAAGGTGCAAGATTTAGCCATTTGAATTTTTTTTTTAAATAAAATATATAAATCTTTGTAGATTTTTACATATAAAAATGTAAATAATGAAAAAAGGCAATTTAATCATTTATAGTAATTACTATCCCTAAAATATGAATATTTGGTGGAAATACAGTATTGAAATGTATGGATTATTTATTTATTTATTTGAAATTTTAAGGCACTTTTTGCCATTTTCTGTGGCGTTTTTGCCCTGGCACCTTTTAATTTCTGTCCCCATCCTCGGTCATTCATCTAAACTTTATTTTTTGCATATTAGGGAAAAAATTCTGACAATCCAGCTGATTTGAGAGAAAAAAAGAGCTGAGCTTTGAATGTTGTCCTCTCAGATGGAAGGGGAACCTCTCATGAAACGCCTGTTGTTTTTAGATGCTTGGAAAAAATAACAGGCTGGCTTCAGACGCAGGGGGATTCCATATGTGAAAACACGTCACCTGGGCTTCCCTCGTCATCTTTTTCCTCTCTTTTGCTTAATTCTCTAATTTGTGCTGTTTTTGGACAAAGAAAAGGCAGATTTAACCAGGTTGTTATGAATCAATTAAGTTGTTACTGTAGTAAATTGCTGGCAAAATACACAAACACACAACATACTAACTCGTTTGAAGTGCCTTTTCTTAGCTCTCCTTCCAAGTTCAATTCGCTCAGATCAGAAGGGCTGATATGCCTGATTATTGACCAATATTTGGAACCCGAGCTGTGGACTGGGGGCGACAGCTCTTCCTTTTGATTGGGTGAGTGATGAATTACAAGGAAGTGCGGTAACTGGAGCTGAATCTACCACACGATGAGAGGCGGCTGGAGTGTGTTTTATGTAGAGACAGACAAGCTCCCGTTTCCCATTGTCTCTGTCTGAGACTTCCATCAAACAGAGGGTTAATGTTACAAAAGTCTGAAACACTTGAGCAGTGTGTGTGTGTCTGCTAGTGACTGTCATTTATTATTAATGAAGTGACAACAGTGAAAGATGTGTGAGAAACATGCCACGTACCACATCCGTCATAGCCTATATATAAATAAACTCCTTGTTCACATAATAATGCACACTTACATGCCCCTTTTATAATATTTAATTTATATGTTGCTTATGGTATAAACAATAAAAATGAAGTAGTTTTAAAATGGGGAAACATATAAAGGATGATTTAAAACCAATCAATCAATTTGAGTTTCCAAAAGCAAATGAAGGCTTTCTGATTTAAGTAGATATTTTATGGAAACTGGTTTTAAGTCATTTCCTATCCACACTTCATTATAACTCCTAGAAACACTCAAGAGCTGTCCATGGAAAACAGCACTGCAGTATTTTAAAGATGTTATTTCTTCAAGCTCCTGAGAGAAAATTCTTAGGTCATTCTAATATACGTATGAAACTACAAATCTCTTTTCCTGAGCAGGAAATTTTCCTGCTCAGGAAAAACAGATCTTATCAGATTCGCACTGTTGCCCCAGAAATATCAGAGGTGCCGCTGAGTCCTCTTGCGCCACCTATGGGTGTACTTTAGTTTACCTCTATTTATCTACCTTTTTTGTTGTTGTTTTGTTCTGGCTAAATGTTCATATATTTGCATTTTTTTCTTATTTTTTGTCTTTAATACTTCACAAAGCAACAAAAAAGTGTCATTAAATTAGTCTATACCACTATATTCTAAGTCTTTTGAACACATATGATCTTATTTATGAACTGTGTTATATTTATTCATCTTCATCTCTGCTAAAGCACAAATAAAGAAGTGACTGTATTAGCAAAGCCACATTATCAGCCTGCTGATCAAATGACCCATGGCAGACCACATCTGATAAAGTTACTCACTTTCCATTGTGCCTGAATGAGTCAGCGTTCATTCACAGCTATCAAAGCCACATGTTCATCACTATTTCTGACAGACACTCGGGTAGAAGTGACTCCTCAGCATCATTTGACATTATCTTTATGACACTGACCTATTTGTGGCCTTTATCACTCCATATATCACAGCGATTTTAAAACGAAGACTACTATTTAAACTATAAGGGAGATTTCTGCCTTTGTCTTCGCGAATCCAATTAGCTGAAAGAGTCTTTTTAATAACCAGGAAGATCCATCGCACACTTTGTGGCCATCACTTTTAATGTCTCAAATCAAATCAAATGGCAAATGAAGGCAGCAAGGAAAGGCAGCGTTCTCCTGTTCTTCGGGCAGAAAACAAATGACCCGAATTAGGGGTCTCATCAGTCCTGTCTCCCGGATCAGAGCTCCTCTGCCTGTCAAAGTCACGTTTTAATCGGCAAGGTAATTTGAATTCACATTAATGAAAACAAATGGCTCCCTGAGCTCCTGGCGCTCAGTGTAATAAATTATTATTGCTCCCAACAATCACATCTCCCTGCATTTTTCAATTACACGCCCCCTGTTGAGTTGCTCAAGGATAGCCCGCTTTGATGAAGATAAACGATCTTCCCGGGACGTCGGGGTGTCTGCTACCTCATTGTAATAGTTTTCTAATTTAGGCACATCTTGCATGATGTGAGACATGATTTATCTGTCTATATCTCTGGCTTGACATTGCAGTAATATAATTGAAAGCAGGTGCTAATTACACTTCTGATTGGGCAGGAACATTAACAAACAGAGGACGGCGTGTTGATCAGAAAACCTATTTTCCACACGGCGATTTAACAGTAATTAACATCATGTCAGCAAGTTTTCTTTATAAAAGTCAAAGTCTGGGTTTTACTTCCTGTGGACAAAGTCTTTGGAGTAATCAAGGCACTGCTGTTTCAAAGTGTCATTGGTACCCACTCCATCTGGCATTGTGGTTAATTGGCATCCCAGATTGCCCTACAAGCCAAGTAATCTGTTGTCCAATGTCACCATCCCCCTGTCTGTCACCGCGAGTGGCTCAGGTTTCCCGATCCAAGCTGCTCTCTGCCACTGACGCAAACCGGATCCCTGGTTGTATGGTGCACTGTAAAACAACTTTCAGATTTATCACCTTTGAAATAATATTTCTCATTCTTTATCCACAATAAAAATGATCGACTGGGCCAATGTAAACAATAGCGATAGGAAAAAACATACAGAGTCCTGTGAATTGTTTAAACACGCCTACATCGCACACTCGGGGTGGTGATTTATAATCCGAATACACGCAACTCAGTGTACCTCTGGATCTCTGGAGAGCCGTATTAGTCCTGTCATCTCTTCAACAAAGAACATGAAGTTCTGCAGGCTCGGATTGCAAGGGAACATCATTAAGATGTAATTGCTGAATGGTTAGCATAGCTGGGCACTGGATTTAACTGCACTTTGAATAAAGGTGTTCATTCTAACAGAGCAGCCTTTGGGAGCACGCTGCCAACCCACAGTGGTGTTAATGACAGGCACTCATTCAATGTCTTTCACTCTCTGGAAGAACTTACGATAATTGTTCTGGTGTCGTGGAAAAGTTTTTGAAGATGGGCCGAGACAGAGGCCAGCCAGTGGGTCTAAAACCAGATGGGCTCTTCTACTCACAAGTAGTTTTGTCCTAACAAAAATATCTTTATACATTATTATTTTATATATCTAAAATTATTTTGAATAATCACATAAGACTTACAGTAATTTTTATTTAATTCTATATTATTATATATATTATTATAGATATTAATATTAATTTATACATAATTCTACTAATAACAAATTATTATGCATATTATGCATATTTTAATGCAAGATTTTTTTAATCTAAGAAAGTTACTATTTTTATAATAGATTATAATAATAATGATGATGATACATTAAATTAATAATAAAATGTGTAATTTATTATAGCAATAATGCTATAATAACATCTGACAAAAAACTAATGTAATGCTAAAAACTGATTTTTAAAAAAATAATGTTTAAGTTTCAGTTTTAGCAATATATGTAGAAGACTGGATGACATACATAACAATATGAGTTTCAACTGCAAGAGGACAGTTTAAAGAAATATTCATACCAAAAAGAAACTGTCAATCAGTACTACCTGTCATTCACTGAACAGACAGGTCAGGTTAACAGGGGGTCAAGTTGCTCTATGTCCCGCTTACTCAAAATGAAACACCATAACCACAGCTGCAACGGCATTCACTTTTCACAAGCTTGGCCTCTTGTCTGCTGGCAAGCTTAATTCTGAAAAATAACACCAAATGCTCTTCCATTCAACATACGGACAGACGGTTATGTCTTCAGAGCATTCTCACTGAGTGACATGAAAAGGTCTAATCACCAGAGAGGTCCTCCAGTGAGCACTTTTCAGAAACATTTTTGGTTATTCCATTGACTTTACATGTCCTTGGAGAACCACTGAACCCTTTAATATGATGTAGATAAGGGTTGGCTTGCAGATGTACAATTCGTTCTACCTCCCAAGTCATCACGCTGGTAATGACTGTTCTTCCATATTAGACTCTTGGCACAGCGCGATATAAAGGGATTGATTTACCCATCTGAGCTCTAAAAAGTCTTTATAAGGTTAAGTCTGCATACTTAGAAGTAGTACTTTTGTTGGGACCATTTTTTGAAGGCCTGAAATAACAAGAGTGTTGACGCAAAGCATGATTCAAATGTATACATCCAACAACAAACTAAAGGCCTTATCTTATGGCAATTTCACAATAGTGGGCCATCTCATGCAAAGTACTGCCAAAAGGGAAACTTCTGTATCAACATTTGAGACATATATAGAACAATTTACAACCTCCACATGATTACAACCGGACCTACAAGCCTGACTCATTGTAATTGACTTCTCTTGAAGCCCACAAGAGTAAGTGTTTTTTTAAGCCTGTAATGATTGGTTGGTCTGTCTGTGTCACTACGCAGTCCCAGAAAAGACGCCAGGAAGTGTATCTATACAAAGGACAATGTAAAAAACAAACGAGCACCAGCTGCCCTGCATCGGCCCATATGGGCAGATCCTCAGACTGCTCCTATTCAGCAATCCTCCTTTCTACTTCCTGCAAACTGAATCCACAGACCTTTAGATTCCCTCACAGTTCACATCACTTTCCATGGAACAGGAGCTTAATTGTCAGCAAACTTAAAGTTCAATCAGATTCACTTTCCATACATAACTTATAGGCCTTTTGTGCACTTAAATACTTTTAAATGTGCTGCACTGTATGTAATTCCCTTGCTTTTCATTGTAATAAACTATTTTTTAAGATAAAATCTATTCTTCATCTTGTAGTGCTCAAGAAACCTGGTCATATTTCACAGTGCACACTGGAAGAGAGCCCTTCCTGCTGTTAATCAGATACATGGCTACATGGGGGATACAGCGCAGGTGGAACACTATTACTTACCTCCTAGTCAACACCTGCCTTGTTCCTCTAACCACCCGCACTCTTCTGCTTTTCCCATCATTTCCTCTCTTTCTCTTTTTTGAATATAAGAGGTCCATAAGTGAAGCTCCAGCTGTATGTATACAAGATGTCCTCTGTCTGCATAATATAAGTCTCTGGTTGCTCTCAAAGATCCATTGGCTCCCCTTTATGAACTGATTCTTTGCTCTCTATAATTCTTTGCAGATTCACAATATTCACTCAAGGGTTTTGCAAATGAGGCATCTAGTTGCAAACAGCACATTTGCACACACGCTCAAATGACTTGGATAAATTTACACTTGCTCATTCAAAGCAGCTCAAAAAAATAATACACTTATGTAGATGTAGTGCTGCTAGTAGGCTATACGATTCATAAGTAACCATATTACTGTATTCAAACACAAAAATTACATATGCTTAGTCAGAAGAAACAAGCAGGATAAGAAGTTTATAATGTAAGAAAACCAGCGTGGCGGACCGTACGTGCTTATGTTCATTCATTATTTATTTTGCCAAATATGCTTTCTGTGCTTATTTGAGGGAAACGGCACACAAGGCAATAGAAGCTGTTATACCTTTTATTTTAGCGTACTACTTGCATAAACACGCATTTGTAGGGGCTGCCATTGTTGTTTCGCGTGCTATGTGATGTCAAAACTCGTAACTGGGAGTACATTAAACTAGTACGAGTTCACGTGTGGGAAGCCACGGGTTTGACTGCCGTACCAGTGCACTTTTACCAGTTAAAGGTTGGAAAAACACAAGTTATGGGTTGCCTGGAACGCAGCATAACTCTCAAATTTAAAAAAAAAAAGAGTGGTTTAGCTGGCCAATGAGAAGACCGGAAAAAAGCATGCGTGCTTTTTGCAAATTTGTAGTTCGCGTCCACACTAAACGAAGGTAACCTTCTGCTTAGTTGATAAATAGGCAGCATGTTGTATGAAATTATTTAGAGTTTCTCAAGCCTTAAGTGTTTTGGATTCTGAATTCTGGGGGGAAAAAACTTTTTCTCGGAACTGGTTGCTTTGATTTGTAATTTCTGTTTGCATTATCAACAGTTCAATCTAATTCTGTGGAACCGCTTTTGGAGAACGTTGACAAGTTAGTGCTGTATTACATTGTGTGCTATTTTTACATCTGTTACCAAAAAAGTTATGTCTGCACTGTACTGTGAACCCAAGAGTTGGTGGATTTACAAGGTGGCTGTGAGATCATTTCCACACTTTCCACACTCTTATAAATCACTGGCTCTCTCCAAATACACAGTTCCAAATGACTTTACCACGACAATACACCCACTCCAGAGCTTTACGCAGAAAATGAAAGTCACTGTCTTCTTGAACTCTCCAGCTCAGTGACAATAGCAGCGGCTCTGGAAGTGTTATAAAACTGAAAGAAGAGCTCGGTTAGGGCTTATATTAATTCCTAAAGTATGTTCAAATTTCCGCACATGTGGTTTCAGTTGCATGATCAATGACTGGAGTATGTCAGATACCAACCACATCCTCCACCAGTTTCCTTCTTCAAGTGCACTAAATCAGACCTCGCTAAAGGAATTGCTTCATGTCAGCGGGTTGCTATTGTCAATAAATGGAGTTTCATAGAATAGCTATTTTATAGTCACACTAGATCGAAAAAAATCCTGCAGTATTTGCACAAACCAGAGTAATAAATAAAGATGTATATATAGGATTGCCAACAACTACAAAATAATACAATTAATTAATTCAGGGATTTCATTCCACCAACACATTATGTTTACTATGAGGCAACAGTGGCATTGTTGGTCTTTACTAATTGGAAACATTTGGAGAACATGAAGAAAACAGAAGCAATAATGAAATCCAGATGGCTCCTCATTATTGCAAAACATGCCTAAAATCACATCAGCTAGGGGAAGAGTGTTTCATTTCCAACACATAGGTAGCTTCTCAGCAAAGAGTGATTGTTCAATTAATAATAATAGGGAACATCCCTCCTGATGTGAAATTGCCACTCATTTGTGGTTTAGCACTTTACCAAAAGTTGAAGACAGCTCAAGCGGTGGCTGCTATATAGTTCACAATACCAACAAGGCCTGGAACAGGCAAACTTGCTAATCGTGTTTTCGCACAAATGTTTGGCTTTGAAGGCTTTCCTCCTCTTTTGCGAGGTCAAAAGGCTTTCCATGCTGTCACAGGAGCCCATGTGAGAGGCGGTATTTACTTTGCAGTAAAAGCAGAGTGGGAACACTCTGCCCCGTGTGCCACGGCTTTGGCTGTAAAGTCTCTGTTTTTGTTTCTCCTACTGAAATTTATCATCCAGTGTGTCTGCGATGACATCTGGAAACCTCTGGATGTGTACAGATCAAGTGCAGGAAGAAAAGCTGAGATGTGCTGACAAAGGATCTGTGCTGTCTTTGTTATTAAATTGGCTACAGGTATGAAGAGAAAATGTAAAGGAATTGACAGTTAAGTGTTTCAATGCAGGGCAAGGTTATGTTAGCATGGTATTTTGTAAAACAGGGCTCTAAGTTTCCAACTTGAATATGATAAATTAAATTTTGAAACACATGAAATACACAATTATATAGTGTTTTTATTTTTAAAAACGGGTATAGGAAGAGTAATACATTTCTGATACATCTCATAACTATAGCTTATAATTGAGCTTTCCATTAAAGTACAAGGTTAATCATTTATAATGTAATACAGCAATATAGTAGTTTCATCACCTTTTCACACAGCCTGTGGAAAACTAATGCAAATAAATATTTGATTATAGATCAAATGGGACGATTTGCCCATTTTAAAAGCTCTGATGTGCTCTGATAGTCTATAATAAACATAACTTTTAAGACATTAGTGTGCTGAAAATTATTGTGCTGTTGCTTTGCATCACACTAAACAGTGAAAAGTACTACAGTATCACAGAATATTGGTCCATTAGCATTTCCAACCCAATCACACATTTGTTGCCTAATATTGTGAGACCGATGTCTTCAGAAGGTTTACTGCAAGCGTTCTTTCTCCATTACATGTGTAAGCAGATACATGCTCTGCTTTCCAAAGTCAAATCCTGGTTTCCAAGCGATTACGCCTGCTGGCAGACACTCACGGGGTATACATACAGATAAGAAGGCTGTGGTTTGTAATCTCATAGCATCAATCCTATTTCTTTGGGTTAATTCCTCCTGCTCTACTACTAAGAGGTAAAACAGCTTGTTTCAATCAAGAGGAGTGCAGATAAAGAAAGATGAGCGGTAAACTGCCCACACAGAGAAATTAAAAGGCACTTCGCTAAAAGTATCTGTCTAGCAGCTGGTTCTTCTGAGTGTAAAAAGCATTTGAACTGAAGATGGCCTCTCTCACAGCTACTAAATCCAGATGCTGCAATACTGTCAAAATCAAACCTGTAAAATACTATAATAAAAATAAATTAAATTAATTTTAATTAATAATTCATGTGCATAACTTTTATCTTTAAAAAAACGCGTTCAAGGCAAAATGACTAAGAGTCCAGAAAGGCTATGAAATCAGTGTTTTTAAGCCAAAATGGTACAAAAATATATATCAGATCACACAAGGACATTGCACAGTTAATGAAAATACCTACCATATTTTCAATTATATATTCAATATTCGAGTAATAGAAGAAGTGGTCGTACTATATCAGACACACAATCAACACATCACCATGTCTGCCACTCAAAAACACATTGTTGCCTTTCTGAGGAAACACTTGTTTTAAGGACTGTAAGGATTTGTTCATGAAGAGGTTTCAGTTTGCCAGTGGTGATCATGAAGTAGTGAGATGCTTTGTAACACTTCCAACCAGACTTTGTAACAAAAGAGGTATTGTTCCTGAAATCAGAGAGAAGAATTGCAAAACCTGTCCAGAGGATTTATATGACTATATTGTATATTGAGAAGAAGGATAATGCAAAATTTCAATTTCCCATCATTGATTTATATATTCACCTGAAGGAAGAATTTTACACTCACCTTGGTCTGAATCATGCCGTGCCGCTGGAGTCTCATCTCCTTTACTATGCCACTCACATTAATCTATGGCAGCAAACAGAAGAACATACATTTAGCTGCTCATAACGTTACGCTGTGTATTTAAATGAGAATTCTGTCATTACTTATAAACACAAAATTTCACTTTTGAGTGACCTATTGCTTTAAGTTGGGTGCTAATGCTATACTTGTTTAAAATACTCACACTTAGGTCTTTCTCAATGAGACTGAGGATGACGTCAGTGCAGATGAGGACTCCAGATCGGCCAATGCCTGCACTGCAGTGGACTACGATCGGCCCTTTAGTGTGAACAGCCCTCATGTAGCGCATGAAGCGCACCAGCTGCTCGGAGGAGTGTGGTGTGCCATGGTCAGGCCATGTGGTGAACTTTAAATGCTTCACAAAGTGAATGTTTCCACTCTGGAAAGGCACACAATTCAATGATGAGTTTTAAATACAAAGTAGTGTAACACATAAATAATTGAAATTTTAGGAGATAAAATTATTTAATTTAAAAAAATTAAATAAACCTAAATTTAAAATACATTTAAATAAAACATTTTCAGAGATTAAATCTGCCATCAGAGTTCAAATAGCTAATAAAAACATCACATAATCCACAAGTAATCCACACAACTTCAGTCCATCAATTCATGTCCTGTGAAGCAAAAAACTGTGTGTTTATAAGAAACAAATCCATCAAGTTTTTTTTAAATGAAACATCACTTCTGGCAAAAACACTGGCCCATAACATAATAACACGTCCCCAAATTAAAAAGTCATTCCCCTGTTGTCACTTTTTTCACTTGTGAATAGTTCTTGATCTGTGCATATTTCTCTGATTCACTAGAGAAAGCAATAATTGGAGAAAAGAAAAATTTTAAGCAACATTCTGAAAATAAAAACATCTGATTGAGGAATTTGTTACAAACACATAGCTTTTCACTTCACAAGACGTTAACTGATGGACTGGAATCAAATACTTGTAGATTATTGTTATTATTTTTATCAGCTGTTTGAACTATCATTCTGACGGCACCCATTCACTGGAGAGGATCCTCTGGGGAGCAAGTGATGTCATGCTACATTTCCCCAAATCTGTTCCAAAGAATAAACCCATCTGCATCTTGGATGGCCCAAGGGTGAGTAAATTCCCAGAAAATGTTATTTTTGGGTATACTATTCCTTTAGGGATGCTGAAATCATAGCCTGACTGTGATGTTTAATAGGTGGCTTTTACACTGAAAAGGTTACAAAGGGAAAATTTCCATCAGGTACATGCTCCTAACCTCTTTTGCCACCATCTTGATGACCTTAATGTGGAAATAGCCAAGCATCTGGTAGTTATCCAGGTGGAGATGGTAACGGCTGGTTTCTTTGGGAACGTCAAGCTTCTCGGGCCAGTACTTGTGGCATTTTATCCGGCCACGTTCCACCTCCTGAGTCATCATGGCGATAACATCAGACTTGTTCTCCCACACCATCTGCCAGAAGTTATCCTGAGTGCCAGGCAAAGGCCCCTGAGCGGAGATGTAGAAGAGCTCCTCTGTGCCCACCTTCATACGAATATAGCTGGCATTGATGTAGCCCTCATTCTCTCCGACAGGAACACGTGTCTTATCATCTGATCGTTCAAACAGTTGAGACAAACAGGGATTGTAGATTGTGATCAATTAATCTTCATACACAGTTTGAAAAACTGAGCAATTACTTCTGCTGTAACAATAAATGTATGTTCCTCAGCCAAGACTGTAGTACATTTGAGCTTAAACAAGCATGCATGTTATTTGGCCACAATATAAGATAAGAAAACAACAGTTAAACTCTCTATGATGGCTCAATTCCCACAGGCCAAGTAAAGCATCGAATGCTCATTATGAAAACCAGAAGGTATACAGTTTTTCTCTTTTCAGATTCATTTAAAATCCATGCATAAGCAAACAAACTAAACGTATGTGTATTTACTATTAAATGTGTGTTTCCCAAACCACAAACAAATTTTTATTTGAAACGCAGGTAGGAGATTTATACGAGGCCTCAGCATTCCTGTAATGAGGTGATTGCTGTTGTTGGCTTCGGTAGCCAACAGTGTTATTAATCTGCAAACCAAGAATGCAGCGTTTTTGGTTTCCCCATAGAGGAGGAACAAATTGTGCCGAGGTACAACAAATAGCTCCAAATAAATGAAACAAGCTCTCAAGGTCATGCTGGCTGGAAAACACAGGGGAGCACGGTGAGAAGAAGATTTTCGAGTATTCTCATGGTGGTGTGTTGGTTTGTGTAGCCCACTGAGACTTGAGACTTTACTTGGCATTTTTAAAATTTCTATTTAAAATTACATTTAAATTTACAACCCTGAAATTAAATCAACGCAATGATCACTCATGTTTTGTAAATAGAATTACAAAAAAATGACAGTGCTTAATTTTTCTGTTTATTTCAGTTAAAACAATAACATTACATTATTACTTATTAGGTTTAGGTAATTCAAACTTAGAAAATGCAATAATGTTTAACCTTTTGGGGTCAGATTCTTTTTTTCTTAAGAATTGAATACTTTTATTCAGAAAAGATTCATTAATCAAAATTGACAGTTAAATTTTTGAAGGATCATGTGACACTGCCATCACAGGAATAAATTACATTTTAGAAAATATAATAGAAAACAATTATTTTAAATTGTAATTTAAAATTTTATGTATTTTTTAAATATATAACAATCTTACAACCCCAAATGTCTGAACAGTTATTTAAACATAAGCAAATATAATATATTATAATATAATATAGCACATTTTTTATCTTGAACGTCCTCTTTCCATATTTGACCTACATGTAGTATGAGTTCATCAGTCAGGCTCTGGTGAGTTTTAAATATTTAAGTAACTGTGCTTATATTTTGTGTTACGAGTATAATGTCAGCTGTAAAAAAAATGTATAGGGATTTTTGCTGATTTAAGGTAGGTATTTGTTAATAGCTTGTTTTGTTCTGTATATATATATATATAGTGAGAGTGCTGAAGGGATTGCTGTTGTAACACTTTTAAGGGGGCTGCTTGCGAAAACATGTTGAACAGCACAGAAGAGGAAAAGGGTTGAAAAATGAAACTGACAGGGAAGGAGATAAACAAGGGGGGCATATGTGAGAGGAAGCGTATGTCACTGGGAGTAGGTAAATTCGTGCGGAGCGGCCTCCACAATGGGTGGCATCAGGCTTCCTGGAGAAGGTTGCGGCCCTTGAACTGCCTCCAGCAATAACAGTGGTTAAGTCCCAGGGGCCTCACACTTTCAATCCCGGGCGCTTTATTCGGGGAACAGAAGCCCAGTTAGCTGCCGTGATAATAAACAAACACTCCGGGCCAGGCTAGGGCCAGTCTGCCTCCCGCCAGCACATGAAGCGGCGTATTGTGCCTATTCTGTACAGAGACCCCCTCTCTTCAATACAACTACAGCCCGCACTCTGCATACTCGTTCTGACCCCGCACATGAATGGATGTTTCCCATTAACAGTGAAAGCAGATCTATGAATCACACATCTCCTGTTTGACTTTACGTTTGCAGCGTCCTGTGTTTTGTTTTAAACCGAGGGCAAACAACGCCTCACGTAGCCTCTGACCTGCTTACACTTCACACCAGCAAAAACTGAATCGATACTAACAGGATAACCATGGCTGCAGTGTGAAAATGGCACCACATGGGTGAGGAGGTCCGGAAAGCCGCAAAGAGGTGGTGGATAGAGTGTGAAATGCAGAGTCAAATAGACGTCTACACCAGCAATGTAATCTAATACCCAGCACTGTTAAGAGACCTGGGAGTAAATAACCAGGGATTGGTTACATTTCATTTAATTGGCGTGTCATGTGTTCCACTGTTTACAGGTAAATGTATACAGGAGTCACTGTTGTCTAAAACTAAACAAGTGTTCTTTGCTCTGCACTAGTTAATATAGTATTTTTCAGTAGTAGCAAAACAAGTGCAGGAAAATATGGATATTATTTTATTTACAGTGATTTTTAGCATTTACTGTAAAAATCTGCATACATTTTTTTTTTAATTCTAAGAAATTGGAGTTTCCTGCCAATGAACAGTGTGTGGTCCATGTGGTTGCAAAATGGTGTGAAAATGTAGACCCAAAAACCTGTTTTATGAGAACTGAGGCTTACAAACTGTAAAACGGCAATAAAAATTCTAGCTGAAGCCGGGTTTGTGGTGGATTATGGGAAAAGCAGAGGAACTTACAGGGCAGGATATCTCTGTATCTGTTCTTCTCCCGGTTTTCAGTTGCTTTTCCAACCAGGCAGTTGTCTGAGGGTTTCAAATGCTCTAAAGCCTATAAAAAAGAGCCACAAATGTTCACTCTTGAATTGTCGTTCTTCAGATACTTCAATACTAATATAGTGTCTACAATACACATTGAAGAGATAAACTACAGATTTATATGAAAAATATTCCAAGACAATAAATGTGGTTGTATTTATAAGCAATAAAATATAGTTCTTTTTTGTATTGATGTGAACAATAAGAACTTACCATAAACTCCTTGATCAGATCTTGCTTTTCTAACTGTTCTAGGGCCTGTATGAGGGCTTTTACCCTGGAGCCAGAGTACTGCCCATTTTTAGATGGAGATATCACTGCAAGTCTAGCAAGCTCCTCTTCTGACACAATTGGTCGACCTTAACATAATAAAGTCTTTTTCAGGTGATTTCAGGATCTACACAAGATCACTAAAATACATTACTTTAGAATTACATTACTTAGATGGTGAAAAATATGAAAAGAAAATAATTTCCTTTACCTGTATTAGGAACGGTCTCGGGAAGCGATGGCTGAGAAGCATTGTCGTCATCATCACCATCCTCTTCTTCATCACTGCTCCAGCCGTCTGACTGGCTATGCTCTGTTCTCATGGCAGATTTTTCTAGATGCTGCTTCTCGGGGTCTGTCCTGAAGGGGGTACGGGGCAGGAATGAGCAGAGACCTTGACCACATTGCTACGTTCCGGGGCCTGTTATCATGCAAGGCTGATTTTCCTGCGATTTTTCCACCTAAAATGTAAAAAAGCTGCTAATTGCAAGTGCTACGTACTATAACAAGTATGGCTTGCAGACCAGCCTAACTAGAAGCCGAAGCTGTGATTATTGGGCCTGTATTTCATTAATGACTCTTTAGTGCCTCCCTGTGGTGATTCCTTTTGAGAGCTATGTTAAAAAAACAAAACAAACAGAAACAAAACAAAACAAAAACTGCAATGAAATTCAGTCCTTATGACCTGGTTTATGAGCAGTCACAACACGTTGCAGATTTATGAATAAACTGACACTTTTTTGAGGTATTAGTTAATTCAGAATAAACGTTAAGATCTCATAGCGTACTATACACTTGCAGCACTCTTGATTCCAAATGTAATATAGAAATAATATAGAAACAAATACGGGAATTCAGTGACACTCACCTTTCCTGTAGCATGTCTGTGACTCCCAGAGATGGACAACACCTCTGACAGGTAGGTGTACAGTTTCGGCTTTCCTACAGGCAAGAGATAGACAGAAAAAGGAGAAAGAGAAAGAAAGAAGAGACAGGTGATGAGTTAACTCTGCTCTGGACACCCTTACTGTCATCTGAGTTTCAGCAGTTTGCTCTGAGAGAAACTGGAGGCGGTGCTAATTAATTTCATGATGAACCTTTCTAGGTGCTGGAACTTGTCACTTATTAGATTAGCTCTTTGTCTACTAATCTGTTCTGGGAAGGGCTTTCAGTTCACTGGAGAAAGTCATCATCTCAGTAGTGTAATTTACAAGTTCAATCGAAAAAGGAAAAAAAAAAGATACCTGCTCACATTCCCCTCCAAGACCAGGACATTCTGAGGTCTGGAAAGACACATGATCTGCTTGTGTTTGTGTTCGTGCTGTAATATCTGAAAATGAAGTATTACAGCATGACAATAACAACAATATAGCTTTTTAGGATTGAGCTAACATAGATGTCTAGAGTGACCAACATAATGGAAGTATATTACAATCAAAATGATCCTTTTTAATGTCATTTTTTTTTATACCACTGTACTGTAAATTAATTGAGCTAATAAAAATGATTTGTTTTTATTTTATCACATTTTAAAAATACAAACTCATAATTAATTATGGTAAATGTGTTATATTGGTATTTAATTGTGTTATATTGTGAAACTGTATTACAATTTAAAAGTATTTTTTTCTTTTTTTTTTCTTTATTCCTGTGATAGCAATGCTGACATTTCAGCAACCATTACTCCAGTCTGCATATGTCATATGATCCTTCAGAAATCACAATATTTTGTAAAAAATTTGGATTCTTTTCTTTCTGGATTATTTGAAATAGAAATCTTAGAAATGTGTATTTTGCACAATTTTTACTCAATATTTATTTAATATTGTGAAAAGGGAACTGATAAAAAAAGGATAAAAACAAAAAACTTTATTATACATTGAGAATTCTATTTGTATCGAATGCAATTCACCTTTACATCCATTCATCAGTCAATACGTTAGTAATAAGTTTGTTTTTTTTTAGTTGAATGATATATTTTGAGTTATGATGATGATGCTGCCCCTCTAACATAACAGATGAGAGGTAACCACAGAGTGGGGTGTGTATATATCAGGCTTGCTGACCTGCAGAATTTGATGTGTTGAATTCCTGAGAGGCCTCAGCAGGGGAGCTGGAACCAGAGCAGGTTGACATGGGCAGGATGTCCCTACAAACCGTCAGCTGAACCGTGCCCTCTGCCTTCCGCAAAATATCCACAACTTTACCGTGGCTCAGTCCTGATACTATGATGCCGTTCACCTGCACAAAATACACAGATTTGGTACACCTCCTATATGTTTTATCAATGAAAAATGTGAATAAGTGAATGAATTTCTCTTACCTCCAAAAGAATGTCACCCACTCGGAGACGACCGTCCTGCTCGGCCACACCCCCACAACAAATATCCTTCACTCTCAGTGTGCTTCCATTGACCCCGCCCACCAGAGCAAAGCCCAGCCCACCTTTATCAGGCTTGGTGAACTCCACCTGGAGAATACAGCTCTACAGAGAAGAGAGGAACAGGAACATTTAGTCAGACTAAACACTAAGACCTTATTAACACTGCACACAAATAAAAATAAAAGAAGACTATTATTTTGACCAAGTATTCCTTAATTGTGGAATATTATCGAAATTTATTTTTAGTGTTTGTAAAATTATTTATTCCTGCCATTTCTATAGGCTTCAGTGTCACATCATCCTTTAGAAATCATTATAATATGCAGATTTCATGCTCATAAAGCTTTTAGCATTATCTATGTTAGAATCAGTTGTATTGCTGGTTTGATCTATAGAAATCTTGTGAAATGCTCTCTTTTGATCAATTGAATCATTTTTTTAATCCATCCAGGTTAATGCATTGATTTTAAAGAAAATTGTATCCATCATTACATTGTGTGCTGTATTGACATAAGTATTTATAGAAAATAGAATATACTGTGTTCAAAATCACCAAATTATTTACTATATTGTGTAAATGAGTAAATGTCACCAATCGCAATTAGTGCATTTGAAAGTCCTGTCTGAACAAGCATTATTAATATTATCAATATTAATGAATTAATAGTGCTGCTGATGATTGCAAAGGTACTTAGAGGTGAATGACATAGATTACAAAGCAAGAGTCGTGTTACAGCCTATGTCATCAGCCTAAAACAAGGCCGAGGAACAATTACCTCCTGCTCGGATGTGACAGACAGCCTTTTCCTGAATTGCATGGCACTGTCAGTGACAGGTTTAACTGTAACAAAAAAGAGAAAAAGATTTTGTTAAAAAAAAAAAAATTGTACAACCAACAGATACAGTTCTTTAACTAAGCAGGACCATTTACACTGAATGGTTTATCAAACTCATTTAACAAATATCAAAATTAGTTAATGAAGACAAAATCAATCCAAGCATCACATCACATTCTATTTTTCAAGTGAGAACCAAGTTCACAGCAATTTAAAAAAATTCCCCAACTCACGAATGTCTCCCTCCTCTGCTGCCATTTCGGGGGAGATGTGTTGACCTGCTCCACACTACTGTAGGTAAACTATGCTCGCCTTTTCAAGCTCTTTCGGACCTCCTGGCTAGCAATCTCCTAGCAACCTGGATGCCCACTAGATCAGCTGGCCTTTATTCGTCAGACACAACGAAAGCGCACTTTGATCGGCCAGAGGAGGCCATGTCCCTTGCTAATAATTAATCCTGCACCCGCTGCCCTCTGAGCAGGACATGCCATGTCTGTCAGCACAGATCTAATGCCACAACTCCCAGACAACAGAGACACAGGAAACCAAAGGCTTTACCATCAGTAAGAGTCGCCTCCATGTCAGGGGACACAGGCTCTTCGAGGCGGGGGAAGACTTTTTTCTCCTTCCATTCAAAAATACCTGAAGAAGAAAAATGGTAAAGGATAAAAGGAAGATGTCTGTGGTTTTAATATGTTACTCCAGAAATCTACATTTGTATAAAAAAGATCTATATACACTTTATAGACCAAAGTAAGTTTTTTTTATGTTTTTTTTAATATGTGGAAACTTATAATATAATAATTATAATAATTAGTTTAAATATGGTACCCCATAAATCAAAATTTCCTTAATTTTACATTTGAGAGAAAATATCTTTTTATGATCAGGCTCATTTAATAACATAACTAGTCCACCACAACTACCTAGCATCATGGCAACAAATTTTGCACAGGCAAACATCATAACAGGTTTTAATTCCAGTGTACATAGCAATATGGCTAAACAGAGTGAAAATTAATGATTGAAATCAAAATAATCAAATATTATTTAGGACTGACACAGTGGGTAATTCTGTCTAATAAGAGGTGACACTCTGCTTAAAATGACACAATGTCCAGTGAAGCGTGCTATGAAAGCCTAGGCTGCTCTGGAAAACCAGTGGAGCAGCTCTGCCTCATTTCTGTCACTTTAGACTAGACTGAAACACGTCGATCTCCACTGCCCTCTGCAGCCCAGCAGGAGCCTTCACACACCCAGAGCAAGAAAATAACAGAGCAATTACCTGGCCCATGGAAGGTCAAAGTCTGTATGTAACTCCACATAATCACACACACTCAAACAAATAAACATCAACCTCTTATTCTGTATAGATTATGAATGAACCAATTATTGTAATTCAAGTAGATTCGGCTCAAACATACCATTCCATTTATCTACTGGTATCACTGGTTGATCATCTCTGAAACAAAGAGCAAACATTTCATGAATATTTACGAAGGCAAAAACTGATACTAATTCATGTTTAAACCTAATTATACTCCAGTCTCACCTCATGGCTTTAAATCGGACTTTGCGTGGAGCACTTTCACACACTTTCACAGCATCCTCCAGCGTCATTCCCAGGGTGCACTTCCCACATATATAAACAATCTTGTCATTGGGCTGGATGCTGCCCTCTTCACTAGCAGGGGAGCTTGGCACCACCTCCTGGACATAAATTCCCTGCCACTTGCTGCCAATACCTCCAGTCAGCTTGATACCTGAATAGACAGATGCAAAAAGGATCATAATTTGGAACTGAATATGAAATGTTTTTGTTATATATATATATATATATACACCATAAAGCATCTTCTCACCCAGTTGTCCGGATGGAGTCTTGGGAATGACAATGTCCTGGAGGGTGTCAGGAGGTGGTGGAGGGAGTAGATTTTGCACAGCTCTGCCCAGCACCATGTGGAGTCTTTTAGAGGAAGACCTGAGGATGCTAATAGCCATGTCATCTGTCACGTTGGTCACATTGTGACCGTTTACCTGAAAGGAGATAATGCCAATTCAAATCACTGACAATCAAATCTTACGAAATCTTTAGAAAGGGATGGTCATAAGTGCATAACTGTGATTGTGTTTATAACGGTGGGAAAAAAGTTGTACCATGACAAGTCTGTCTCCTGCCCTTAGTCTGCCATCTGCTTTGGCTGGATTATCCAGGACCTCCTGGACATAAAAGCAGCTGTCCAGTTTACTCCTGGTTATTGTAAAACCGAAACTGCCACACCATGATTTAGTCAGTGAGACAGTCAGTTCAAACTCCTTCAACATGTCCTAAAGGAAGGAGAAAAATGATGGTGAACAACAAAGCTATGCTAGTCAACCAGCATTTAATAACTTTTAGTGCTTTATTTTAAAAAGCAAGTTTCTCAATGGCACTTACACTGAGAAAAAAAAACATAAATAACAAAAATAAATAAAGAATTATAATAAATTATTTAAGCAGGTAGTGAATTCAAAAGTTTAGGTGTTTAAACAAGCAGAGAAATGTATGCTAATCTGAAGGCTTGTACATCTGTAGGCAAATGCAATCAGACTTTACCCTTCTGGGATCTTCATCATCCTCCTCTTCTTCATCATCATCATCCCAGCCGTTGTTGCTGGCTGAGGGGATGGTAAACTGGGCAGGAGATTTCACTGGTGATGGCGTTTGAGTAGCTTGCTGGTAGGATGGAGGTGTGCTTAACAGTGATGGAGAAAGGGCCGGTGGAGGGGAAAGCTCATTGGAGACAGCAATGCTGCTGCTTGGAGGAGAAGGCGCTGTGGTGGTAACGGTCAAGTATTCCTCATCGGCTATGACGGTCAGTCCATTAGCTGTGAAACTTGTCATGCTTTCTTCCACACCTTCAGCTGTGTGACTGTGATAACAAGAAATTCATATTTGTGACTTTTTATTTTCTCAAGACCATTTTCTAGTATTAAAAGGGCCATATGATGCGCTTTCAGATTTTCCTAACACTCTTTGTGTTGCAAGCTGTTAGTGCATAGATAAGATCCCTAAAGTTGTCTCAAAACCAAAGAGATATTCTTTTTTAAAAATTGTGACATGTCCACACCCCCCTAAAACAGCTTGTTTCTACATGCCCCCACTTCTCTACATTATGGTGGAAAGAGTAGCCTATGCTGACTCTGCACAGTGGAGCAATTCCAACAGTTTGGTGCTTCTGATTCACAACCTTTAAGTAAGTTAAGTTTTTTATTAAAAGAACCTGCTACTTATTATTCAAATGCGATTTTTGGGCAGAGAACGGTAGTGCTTGTTGTTTGTCATTTCTCAGATCCCTAATGCAAACATGTCTCCAAACTATTGAATGGTATTTTATTTCAAGCACTTTATTCTCAACCCTGAGATTTGATTCATCATTAAATGACACATTTACATTTAATGTTAGGAACATTGATCATTGCATAGATTATATCACATAGAAACGAACAAGCCTTTACCTGGTACAAGCTGAGACATGGTTGGTTGAGATGGTATCATTTTTTGACTCTTGCTGATGGGCTGTTTCAGGGGCTGCAGGAGTTGGTGCTGGGTTGGCTGCTGTCACTTTAACAGTGCTTGGTGTTGGGGGAGGAGTTGGGGGTGGGGCTTTGCTCTCATGCCCCTCTCCTATTATGGCATGAGGTTTCGGTTCTCCAGCTTCACCTGACGATGGACGTGGAGGTAGGGGTGGAGGGACTAATATAGTCGTATCCACCAACTCAGTATCTGGTTTCTGCAGGGTCAATGGGATCTCCTGGTCTTTCTCTGGGGAAACTTCTTTCTTTAGACCCACCTCTATCACTCGCTTCTTGAGGAGTTCACTAAAGTCTGGGGCGACAGTCCTCGTCTGCAGGTCTAGAGACCTGGATCTCAGTGCACGGGTTGGAAGTGTGTCATGACCCTGTCAAAAAAAGATGTGAGTTTTAGAAATAACATCAATTTTAGAGTTGTTGCCAATCATATAGAGAAAGCATGTTACCAGAGAGGTCATAATATCTGTATGTTCATCCTGTAAAGGTCTGCAAATTGACAGCCTAATCTCAGATGGAGATTTTTGGAGGAGATGCAGAATTTCCTGTGATAATAGAAAGTTATCCAACAATGTTAAAAGGACGGCATTTTCAATCATTTTGAAAGTCTCTAATGCTCATCAAGGATGCATTCATTTGACCAAAGAATCTGTAAATATATTACATTAACAAAATTCTTAATGTACAAATAAATATTTGTATACAAATATACAAATACTGAATCTCAGAACTGCTTTGATGTATTTTGGAATGTGAAATATAAATAATATATTCTTTACCTGATAGGAAAGGCCCCTGACAGGCTCTCCATTGATAGACAGGATTATGTCTCCCTCCTTCAGAAGCCCACAATCTCCTGCAGACTGACTAGAAGAAAGGCTCTTAATATGCACCATGCTGCCCTCATCCGGACCCAGTTCAGATATGATGAAACTGAACCCCAGGCTACTGAGACTCTTCTGTAGCGTCACCTCCAGGATGTTATCTACCACAAAGAAAGAGCAGAACACTCCCAATCTGTAGTTTATACTCAATCCAGACTGATTTTTTTACACAGTAAAATCAGTTACATTTAAAAGTAAAAAAAAAAATAAAATCTTTCTTCTGTAATAATTGCAGTATACCCAGGCCACTCTCTAAATAATAAAGTGAATAAGTACACCAAGATGACTATTTTTAATAAATCAGTCCATCAAGTTCACAAAGCCAGTCTGAATGAGTTGTTTACTAAATGGACATTTTTAGCTTACATATTTATATATTTTTATAGTATTCAATCGATCATTTAAAATTTCCGTTTATTTTTGTATTTTCAGTTTTCTTTTTAATTTTGTATGAGTTTATGATTTTTTGTGTTGGGCTTTTGTAGGTTTTAGTATTTTTGTGTTAAAAAATTCTATTTTATAGTTTTAGTATTAGCATTCATAATACTAATTCATAATACCTTTTTTTAATTGTTTATTTAACTTACCAAAATGAAAAGGCAAAAACATTTTAAGTATATCTAATGTATTTTCTATTTAATTTCAACTGTTAAAAATTATTTTTAATAGTTTTGGTTAAAAATAACACCACTCATCATATGACATCAGAAGATTTGTAATATAGCCAAAAACACAAGTATTGTGATTTTGCAACTTTTTTTTTTTTTAGATGAGATTCCTGGACCTCATTCACTTTCATTATATTAATTAAGAATTGTATCCAGGATATTTTTCAAAAATTCACTTTCTGTATCATACAGATTAATAAAATAAAGATTTAGAATGACACGAGGTTGAGTGCTATAGATAGACTCTAACTGTCAAATTTGATGCTAAACATATGCCAGTGCAAAAATTTAATTATGATGTAATATACAAAATACAAAAAAAAAAAAAAAATGTTCCTCCGGACAACCTAGATTTGGCTGGGTCTTTTGAGTTACAGTGGTCTGGCAGCTAGCACAGTGTTGCTGTCAGATTCACTTGAAATGTTTTGCAGTGTTTTCTCCCCCTCTTTGATCCCCGTCTCACCATCTGACACAAAGTCCTTGGCCCTGACAGACAAGAACGTTTCCATGGTCACATCTCTCCTCAGGGGGGTGGGCGTGCTTTGCGCACTGAGGGGTGAAGGAGATCTCTGTCTCTCCAACGTGGACGAGGCACTGTAATTGTCCAGCACCACTGGAGGCTCTCGTTCCAGAACCAGGCTCACCACCTAAGAAATGACACCGTAATTGAAGCAACATGTCTTCTTAATTCATAAAGGTTGCACACCTATAGTGAACATACTCACGCCATCAGTCTGCTTAACACAAGGCTTGTTACCTAACCAGTGCATGTGACTGGTCAGCTTAAGTGTAATAGTGTGTCAGTATGACGAGCGTCATACCCTAGAAAATCTTATTAGCTCAGACTAAAATAACAAACAACACATATGCTTTCACAACCGTGTGTCGCTTAAGATCTTTCTTTTGTGCTGTCTGAGTACCCGTAAGACACAAGGGTTGATGAGGTTGTCCTAAAGCAACTGACATGCTGAAGAGAGGAGCCCTTCAGACATAATGTGACCTTTGGCTCGCCCTTGTGCTGGAGTTCACATCTTACAGCAGTTACTTTTCAAAATGTCAGTTAAGATTAAATGAAAGTAACTGCTCTTTAAATGTTTGCAAAAACCTAAACTTAATGCAAGTGCTCTGCTACATGTCAAAATGCTTGTCAGCTGTATAAGCCTTCACTTAATTCTTATGTTTTTCATTAAAATAAAAACTTAAACTTGCAAAATCTGTACGAAAATTAGAAATGCTGAAAAATTAGAAACAATCTGAAAGACTAAAATTACTATAACTAAAATAATAGTTAAACAGAAACATAAAATGTAAAAACTAAAGAAAAAAACCCCATAAAATAAATTAATTAAAAAAGAAATTCTACTGAAAGCTGCAAATATAAAATATTAATGAATTTCATAATAGTATTTAAATATTATAAAAATACCACTATAAAAATATCACTTTTTATATGAAAAAACGATAACTGTCTTTCATAACATCCGAAACATGCGTGTTATTATACTGTGGGCTCAATCTTATCCAGTTACTTAAACGGTTGTGATTGTACCACTCAGCAGTAATGTAAACACATGTCATTACCTCCTCCGTCCTCTTCAGGCACTCTACCGCCTGCCTGTGTGTGACGGCACGCAGGTTACAGCCGTCCACCTCTAGCAGCCTGTCACCTGTCACACATACAGGAATTCAGTGAGCTGTCAACACAATCATGCGTCATAACCAGTCAGAGTGTTGCATATTCATGTTCATTTGCATGTTAGGAACATATCTGAGTCATGCTTGTACATCGTCAAGGAGATGACGAATATGCATAGATCATACTAAAAAACCGGAACCACTACCATTTGAAAATGTAGGGTCAGTAAGGTTTCCTTTTCAAAATTAATATTTTATTCAGCAAGATGCATTCATTTCATCAAAAGTGACAATAATTTTACTATTTATAAATGTTATATTTATAAAGCCGTACTGTACGTAATATTATAAAATTATGTTACAAAAGATTTCTATTTCAATTCAATGCTATTCTCATGTTCATCAATGAATTTTGAAAAAAATATTTAGCAGCACAACTGTTTTTAGCATCGATAACAATATGTTAATATGTTAACATATTAGAATGATTTGTGAAACATCACGTGACATTGAAGACTGGAGTAATCACTACTGAAAAATTAGCTTTGCCATCACTGAAATTATTAAACTTTAAACTATATTCAAATAGAAATCAATTCATTTAAATTGTAATAATATTTTACAATTTGTAGTGTTTTTACTATATTTTTGATCAAATAAATGCAGTCTTAAAATGCATGAGATTTCTTTCGTCTTACAAACCTCCATCTTACAAAAATAAGGTCTTTAAAACATCATTATAGCAAAAGTCTTACTAAAAGATGATTTTTTACCAAATATTTTATAATTGGTAATGATGGATCTTAACCTATCTGTATTCTTCCATCTTGATCTGCCGCTCCTCCTGGGATCACGCTTTTGATGTAAATTCCTCCATGATGTAAATTAGTGTTGATTCCCCCCTAAAAATAATTAAAATAGTAACATACTCCATGTTTTAAGATTTAAGAAATTACATGAACACCACACAGAGTATCAACTTACAGCAACACTGATTCCCAAGCTGCTGTTGATCTTTCTGAGCTCCATGTAGATTACATCACCTGGCTTTGAACCAAAGCTGGAAGAATTATTAGACATCCTATCCTGCACAGGATGAACAGTAAAACATATTTTAGTTAGTTTGTGTTCATTTCAAATGTTTTGTAATAAACTGGACAAACTGCATCACTTTAAATCACACCTGAAAATCCAGAATCCGCACCACAGGTATGTGCAACCTTTTGCCCATTTTGGGAGCCATGATGTTGGAGAGGGTCTCTTCCAGCTCCTCCATCACAGGCCTGTACTCTGCACTCAGGGTGCTTTGAGAACCAAAGCCTCTTTCCAGCATCATCCCTAAATTACTTGTAGCCAGTGAGGTCTTACTGTCCCGGAGATCCTCTACTCAGGAAAAAAAAATGAAAATATTTTAAATGTGTAATTCCTACCACCAAATGTACTATAATTGCAAAAATAAAGATATACAGTATGTCTTACTGCCGGGATGTATTTTTAATATTAAAATGTGCACACTTCATTTTTAAAAGTGAATGGTACAATATGAAGACATACGTTTGGGTTGGGACACTATGAGCTCCACTTCATCTGGGCTGCTCTGAAGTATGGCAGCAGCTATATTAAATGTCATCCCCTCTAAACTGATCTTATTCAGAGAGATCAGCCGACCACCTAAACACAAATAAAAGAAAAAAAGTCTATTTTATTTCTTTATTTATTTTTTGCATAAAAGAGGAAAAATGTTCAGGATTTTACCGGGTCTGATTCTGCCGTCCCTATCAGCTGGCCCGTCAGGAACGATGGATGCTATGAAAATTCCCAAATCTAACTTCCCTGTGTTGTCCTCCCCAACAATTACAAAACCTTTTCATCAAAAGTGATACATCAGGATTTTGGAGCAAGAGTACTGCAAATGCTTAACGTTATATAAATGATGCATGTTCATTTTCACTCACCAAAACCCAGTTTTGGATCCTTCTTTAAAGTAACACAGATGATTTCTCTCTCTGGGGTTGTTCTTGTAGGTGTGTCCACTAAAAACAAATGAATGTAGACTTTTTGTTTAAAAAATATTACATATATTACATATCCACTTTCTCATGTCATATTGAGAATAACTTTTATGTTACATGTTATTAAATTGAAATGTTAATTATAATCAGTTTCTCTTAAGATCTTATCACAGAAATATCAGCTTAGCTAATCATTAAAAGTCCATGTCAAACTTTATCCTTAAAACCAGCGAGAGCTTCACTGTTTACCTCTTATAGACGAAGTGGTGGAATGAACCTCTGAGTCCTGTTTTTGCAAAGAGACATTAGACATGATGCGATAGACTGGAGGACTGAAGGTTTCTGGAGGGCTGCAGGCAAGAAAGATCAACACGATATGAGAGATATTTAGTTTTATATTGTGATTTGACTGATGGGCAGAGCAGATTGATTGACACACCTGCTGCTTCCGCTCTGGTCTTTGAGTACACTCGGGGATCTTGTTTCAGGAATGTAATTTACTTCATTCTGTTGCTGAATCCGAACTCCGATCTTTCCTGACAGGTCATCGCAAGACTTGCTCATGGAGTCATTCGGTAATACACTCAAACCAATATTGTTGAGCACAATCTCTGAGCAAGACAACCTCTTTATCTGATTGTGTCGAGCACGGCATATTGATGTATATTTTGCCACACTGTCATCTGGGTTGGAATATAACAGAAATAACTTCAAGTTAACAATCAAATCTTTATATTTGATGAAAATAATACCATAATAAAAACAATGTATCTAATGAAAATGATAAAGTAAAAATTATTTTCTTGAGTCCACTTAAGCATAACATGTTCGTTAGAAAAAATAAATATATAATTTGCTATGAAACAATTTTAAGGACACAGTATTATCACCTTCAAATGGCTCTGTATACAGAAATAATTCTACACACCTGAGGCTAAACAGTAGGTCAGCTGACGAGAATTCATCTCACTGTGAAACTTGTGCTGGGCTGAGCAGAGGTTCAGGAGGTACTGTGCTATCTTTGAGCTCTCTGTCACAAATGAGTGCTTCTTCCCACTTGGGCTACACTCAATGGTAAATTTTCGTCTCTATGAAAGAATTAATGGAGAGTAATTAAAACCATAACCCAAAACATCAAGAACTTCAAATAACATGTTACTAGATTTTGCAGAGTATCAAAAAGAAAACACCTAAACAAGCAATATAAGCCACACAAATAACAAACTCACACTTGTTGAGAGACTGTCTGTCTCTGTCCAGTGAAATTTGCGGCTTAACACACGAGAATGGTTCTTGACTTCATAAACCATAATTCCTTTGGCACAAATTCCCAAAACCAGCTCTCCAATAATAGGTTTCCTTTCACGGGCAACTCTGTGGAACAGCACTCCATATTCTGGCAGCTGCTGAGCAATCTACAAAGACACGAAAGACACAGGAGGTACTGACAAACCATGATCAAATAGCCAGATGTTTGAACAAAACTACTATTATACTGATTTGTTTAGTTTTATGAGCAATGCAAGAGTAATTTTAGAATGAGTGACTCTAACTGAAGGCCAAAAGAAAGAACCTTTAAGAACTCCATCTCAGCCTCTTCTGGAAGCATATGGGCATTATTGGCATGTAACCTTGGCAACTCCTCTCTTAAACAGGGCAAGGCCACTTTCTCTATGACTCTCTTAGAGATGTACTGCTCCATTTGGAAATAGTTCTTCCCGTAAACCTGAAAAAGTTAGTGTGATATCTCAACATACTGTTCATGAGTTAGATCTGTTGAAAGTTCAAACGCTGATTAATATCTCACTCACTTCAGGCATATAATCTCCAAACTCAGCTTGCAGGGCTAACGAAGCAAGAAACAATGCAGTCTCCTCAGTACAGTACACTCTGTCCTCCAGAACGTCCCTCCTCATCTGGAGATAGTATTGGTGTCGCGTAAATCTATGCCTTTAAAAATAATTCAACAAAAAACAAACAGTGAACATTATTAGCACTGAACTATTATAGCAGTAGCACTATAACTATTAGGCATAATGCCCATTAAAGGACCAATAAAATCACTTGACAAGTAAGATAAAATTTTCCTGGAAGATAAAGACTTCTTTTGATGTGTTCAAAAGTTTGGGTTCAGTAAGATTTTTAAAAAATGTTTTTGAAATATCTTGTGTCTTGTATTTTCAACATGGCTGGATTTCATTTTAAATAACTTTTCTATGTTAATATATTTTACAATGTAATAATTCCTGTGATGGCAAAGCTACATTTTAGCAGCCATTACTCCAGTCTTCAGTGTCACAAAATCAATATGCTGGTTTGGTGCTTTTAGAATTGAGTTTAATTTAAAGCATCTTTGCTGAATGAAAGTATTAATTACTGACCCCACACCTTTGAAAGATAATGTTTATGCACTAACTTCATTTTTGAAGTGCACTAGTACATAGACCTCAAACCTGACATACACTAAAAGCCTCTGATATCACTAGGTTGATCTAAATATCATGCAAATGCAAACCATAAAGTGCCATTTACACAGAAAGCAGGGCAGCAGAATGGAAGAAATGACATAGAGGCACCGATTTTTTTAACTTTAGAATGGCTGTCATGCACTGAAAAATGATGCAAAATCATGGCAAGCACAATGGCCCATCAAGTGCATGAAAACAATGGGACAGCAGTGCAGTGGAATGCAAAAATATTTTCTGTGTGAACGACCCCAAAGACTGTAGAAAAATACATACAATATGTAGGAGATGTCATCAGGGAAAAATTTGACACGGAGAAAAAGCGTAAATGTCGCAGAAGCCACTTTCTTCCAGTAATCTGGGGCAACCTTTGAGATTTTTGTCTCAGGGTCCAAAAAGAAAAATTCACCATCTAAATGAGAAAAAATGCAATTAATTCTCATTCACTTATTTAAGACAGTTCCAAGTGTACATTACAAACACTCGTTCCTTTTAACGGTCATTAAAATCACACAAGAGCACACAAAGAAAGACTGAATTACCATCAATGAAAGCAAGGCCAAAGTAAAAGTGCTCCACAAGGTTAGCGTGTGCCACAACCATGTCGAAGACATCTCTCCCACGGGACTTGATATCACATTTCACTGCCACACTCTGTTCATTTGGCATGATCACATGAACCTCTCTTTGAGACAAGCCTGACTTGCCTTTCTTTGACTGTATTGATCGAGAGAAAAAGAGAGAAGAAGCTAAATACAGAGACAACCTTAGTGCAATAAAGCTGCACAGAAGTGCTGAACACTTAAAACTGAAATGCATTATATATAAAACCAAAAAAAAAAAAACTAAGACACAGTTTACCACTATAGATCCCGGCAGCTCTAAAACTATTTGAGGTTCATCAATCATCCTGGTAAATTCAGGTCCAAGACTCTACAAATTAAAACATGGAAACACACAATTAACAACATAGGACACAGCACACATATTATTGTACAGCACAGATGCTAAGCATATTACCTTAGTTTTCCTTTGGGAGAGACTGACTACCGACTCACTAACAGTGATACAGGGACTGGAAGGTCGGGCTTCACCCTTTTTGGGAACGTTGAGGCATGTACTTTGTGACAGCCAACAACTTGTGCTTCGTCTGTGGTGAAGCCCCAGAGGAATTCTGGGATAGCATTAGAGATTGACATTAACAGCACTGATAGCTAATAGCCTGATAATACATTTAGAAGTGCATAACAATACTGCTAACCTGTTTGAGCCCTGATAGGATGTGGTCTGACTAGGTCTACTTCTGAGAGACCAGGTTTTCTGTTGTTGCGAAATTCCTGGGGAAAAAATCAGCTAGACTGAATACTGAAATATTACTGTAATGCTCTGCAATAAAGAGAGAGTAAAAAAAGAACTTTGACAATTTAACAAATTAACATGCAATTTTTTACACTGCAGCAACAATGGATTCATCAACATCTAAACGTCATATTTACAACCGTTTAAAAGTTTGTGGTCAAAATATATATTTTTATTCAGCGAGGATGCATTAAATTGATCAAGTGACAGTAAAGACATTTCTAATGTTACAAAAGATTTATTTATCAAATAAATGTTATTCTGTTTATTCTAACTTTCTATTCATCAAAGAATTTTTAATGTGACACTAAAGACTGAAATAATTCAGCTTTGCCATTACAGAAATAAATTAAATTTGAAAATATATTAACAAAGAAAACAGCGGTTTTAAACTGAAATAATATTTACTAAATTTACTGTTTTTACTTAATTTTTGATCAATTGAATGCAGTCTTTGTGAGCATAAGAGACTTTTTTTTAAAAACATAAAAAGGCTTACAGCCACTAAACTTTTGAATGCTAGTGTAAGAGCTTACCTTGCTTTGGTTCAGAGTCCAAAGACAGTCTGCGAGTCTCTCCTGAAGCTCTGTTCCAGTCTGTATAACCAGGATAAGGTCCACGCTTACCTGCTCAACAGAGACTTGATCACTAACCACACGCGCAATGCATACTGTACATCCACTGTATACACAGCAGTTTATATTGCACATGGTTGCACAAGCAACCTCTGGAAAGCAGCCAAACATAAGATCCCTACGCTTTACATTACAGTTTGTGAAAGTACGCTTTGAGCCTGATTACAACCTTTTGTAATCCCATGTTCGGTTTAAGTTAAACCGTTAATCCTATTCTGGACACTATTTTATTGGTGCGGTTGTGCCGTCTTACGCACACGTTAGTCAAACCTGCAGGGTTTTACTAATTTAATTTTTAGGATAAACATTATAATCCAAGGAATATGTTGGGATTACCACTGAAACGGTTACTTAAGGACAACGTTGAAGACAAATATGTGGCATCAACACCCACTTAGACTTGTTATACAAAGAATGACGTGCACAGATTGTAACATGACAGGTTAAAACTCTTCAATAAACATCTATTACAACAACTAATTTGCATATGTATCAAAACATCATGTCACATTTCACATGCAATATAATTTTATTGCATATAATTTAATATATAAAAATAACAATTTAAAATATCCTGCCTATATTCAGGTTTTCATACTTAAACACTTGACTTCTTTACAATTTCACAGTTACATGAACATAAAAAGACAAGATTTTGTGATTCAAAGGAATTCCTACCATGTAGTCTTTCTCTGATCATCTGACTTTTCCCACTCAACTGTACAACATTCTCAGTTAAAGCAGCTCGATCCACCTGGAAATGAAATCTCATTAATTTGCTGGCCAATATATATATGTATGTATATGTATTGTTTTTTAGTATTTTTTTTCAGTTGAGAAGTGTTTGGAGCATGAATGATATGCTTTTTAAACTCACGGAGTCTTGAAAGACATCCTCTACCAGCTGTTTGATGACTTTGTTGGGAGGAGGCAGGAGAGATGCTTTGTGGTGTGATTCACACACCTCCAAGATGGAGTTCAGGTTTGCTCGTCGATGGGCCATGTCCTCACACATACTCAGGAGAAGGCAATTCAGAGAGTCACTTAGCTGAATGGGCTAACCGAGCAGGAGGGGAAAAAATCAGATTGAAGGTGAGGAATGCTAGGCTAACGTTAGCAGCTTTATTCTTCACCTGCAATGGCACGACTTGCTCATCGATGTTTTTCTCGATTTACTTTTTTTAAACTAGAATTTCTGTGAGACTGACCTGGTTTTGAGGGAGATGATAATCAACTGACCAATACAGAGTCATCCCAAGAGAATAAACAATTATCTGGAAGAAACAACACATAAATTATATTTCTGTGAGCATTCAAATGAAGCACATTTTCTCAAATAAATCCAACCGTTGCGACTAATTTCACGGTAGGTGAAAAAATGTCTATAAAATATAGTGTTAAATAGTGAGATTAAGTTTATTTTCATTGTATGTTATATGACCGCTTCAGGGCACTATCCCAAAAGCGTCTGAAAGTGCCCCTATTATGCCATTTTAAAGTTGCTAATATTGTTTTATGAGTCAATTAAAACACTTTAGTTTTCTCCAAAAATAGATTTAATTTTACCCCGTTTGTAAATGATTCGCAAACGACTCGTGTGAAGCAGTTCGAAGAATCAGTCTGTCTAAACCCCTCCTTTCCGTG
>JAUMHE010000062.1:14276179-14289966 GCA_032359235.1 Enteromius mattozi | reverse complement strand
AATGTGAGCCGACTCTTTTTTTTGATAGACAAAAACTTCATTTATCGTGCACTGTCGGCGTCACAACTTTGCAGATATTTTATGTTCACATACAGCTACATGTCACACTGCATGAAAGATCATATTTGAAAACGCATAACAGGGGCACTTTAAGTTTAAGTAAATTACATCGCAGACCCATTAAAACCAGTGGTTACGATCTAACGTTAACGTTACTAGGCTTATGATGCTTTTTGGAAACGCAGGCCAACGCGTTTGACAGGTTATTTATTTCTTAGCTCATTTATTAATGCGTAAAAAATCTATTTATTTATTTACATTTAAATAAAGCAAGAATAAGGCTCCAACTGAAGTGTTGAGTGTTCTCTGACAGAACGTGACTTTTCCAGCCGTCGCTGTTTTTTTCTTTTGCAAGCAACGCGAGAGAAGTGGGAGCCTTGCTATGTTTGCATTATATTCTTTCTTTTTTTTCTTTTCTATTTTGCCTTTTTTCCCTTCCAAAATGACTGAATTCCTTAGGAATAATTCATTATTTCAGAATTTAAGAATAATTACTCAACAGCAATGTCAGGCTTTGATCTAGCTAACGGAAGCAACGTTATTAACATTCATGAACCTGTCAGACCATAACTCATTTTATTTTAGGCTATTAGTAAAATTGGGTATGTTGGTATATCATTATCTATTTTATTAGTATTATTGTTATTTACTAAATCACTGAATTAGGCTACATCTCATGCATCACCATGTCTTCTTAAAAATCAGTCATTTTGTGAAGAGAAATTGATTTAATTTGCAAAGTGTACTGTAGCCTATACTGTATATTTGTGCCTGAGCATCAATCTCTGACAAGAGTGCTACAAACAGAAGTGTTGGCATGCATCGCTGAATGAAACTGACCTTCTCCATAGCTAGCTTGGTGGAGATGGCACGGCCTTGCAGCATCTCTGGCGCTGTGAAGGCACATACCTCATCTGTCATAGCACAGTTCTTGAATGCCAGCGTCCCAGTCGCGGACAAGAGCAGTGATGCAGGTGTTATAATGTTGCAGATATTGTGACCTAGAAAAACAGACTCACATTCATTTAATTTTTCATGGAGTGCACTCTTCACCATCAGGAAAAATGAACTAACTTCAAGGTCGGCGTTTTACCTTTGTAGGAAAGGTCTAAGAGGGATTCAGCTGAGCCCAGCAGGAGCGACCACACCTCGTCCTCTTCCAGCGGTCCTCCTCTGGCTTCCAGCACCTCGGCGAGGGTCACAAATGTGCTGCTCATCCTGCGGAATCGCGAGACAGATACCTGAGAAGGAGAGACACAAGCTAACGGGCTGATGGAGGAGGAGAGAAATCAGCTGAAAGAGGAGGATAGAGGCTAAACAAAGTGAGCAGCAGGGACTCTGAGCTCATCACCAATGTTTCATAACAATATTGTGTAATATACATTATTTATACTGTGTGATGTGTAACTCTAAATCTGTCTACAGTGATCTATTTTTGTATTTTGCTGACTTCATTTCCAGCAATCAAAGGAATAAGCTTAGGCAAGAATGTGCCAATTGTTTTGCATAATCACTAGTAATTGGATTGTACTTCAGAGGACACGTACAAATACATTTCTTACCAGTTTCAGATCATTGTTTTGGAAAGAAGCGAACTGCAAACGGACTGACTTTATTTGCTACATTTTTGTTTTGTTATTGGTGAATCTGACGCTCTCCAAATGTTTGTGAACTAATACACAAACTATGCTGAGGTCTCAAAGATTTTGAAATGTTTCAGCCACTTTTTCTTATTAAATATGTTCGTTAAAATATCTATTTCTAATCCACATCTACTGTAAATCTATATTTCCCCTAAATAATACAGATATTTTCCTGGAGTGTTTTACAGGGTGAGCATGAACTAAATGGTTTGACATGCAGTAGAGTTCTAATTTTCCAGGAAACACATGTGACAATTCTACTAACAGTTTAAAGAATGTTAAATGTTTCAAAAAAATGTGCCAAAAATATTGAGAAAAACTGTATTGTGGTCTGTTTAACCGTAACTACCCATGATGGACGCCAGAGGGAGACATTTCCCATCAAGAACATGTCCATCACTAATCAATAATTACACTTACCAAGAGAATGTTCCTTTCGATGTAGACGTCCATAAATCTAAATGAACGCACTATACCTTACTTACTATCAACACATTCTTCGGTATTTATGAGAAAAATAATTTAATAAACCAATATAATGGTGTATTTTTTATTAAATTAGCTGGTATTTATGGGTTCCCTCTTACTGTGTATGAAGTGATGTGTGGTTGGTTAAAGTCAATATTTTAACAGTATTGACTTTCTAAAAGCATGTGTATCATGATTCATTAGTGCCCTTTTTTAATCACATTATTATCATTTCCAGCATTAATCAAATCAAATTTTATCCTGCACATTTTCACTCTTAATTACATCAAGTAACATTGTCAGATGTTGTTAATAGAAAGTTTTGTATCAAATTTCAAAGCAAGGTAAGAACAAGCAAATGCCCTGAATATAAAGAAAGTTAAGGTTTATAGTAATTTGGCATGTGATGTGGGGGAAATAATCAGATATCCATAAAGAGAGATCAGGAACTTGGATATTGCCAAGGTACTCCTGATGACTGCTCAAGTAAACGTGCCAAGAGATGTCACCAACATCAGCCAAGGAGACTTTTTTCCAACCACACTCTACTCTGATAATTTTAGCATGTCAAAGTCAATTAATTACACTGTAATTAATAGCATAGAGAGCAAAAATATTTTCAGGTTTCTCTTTGGTTCAAATCAAGAGGAATTTAATGTAAAACGTAATAATAAACAAATACAGTAAAGGCTATATAACATCTCTCATAAAAGATGCTATTGCTGTAGTTACTGTTGTAGCATTGCCTCTTTAAACGTATCATGGCTATTTAGAAGAATATTTTGAATAATCTGAAGAACCAATTAATAAGACAACTAAATGACTTCTCAGAACTTTAAATGCTGTCAGAAATACAAGTAAGATTAAAAATAATTTATTTTAAAACATTCAGATTAAAAAATATACATTATATTAAGTAAATATTTTAAATGCATCTAAATAAGAATGACTAATATATGTTGTTGTTTGGTTGTCTTGAGGCTTATATTAAACTAGATCAAGTCTGGGTGCCAAAAGAGAGAGATTACACCGTCTAGTTAATTACACAACCTGGGTGTTAATCGGCTGACTCAATACCTTTGTTAAAAAAAAACAACAACAACCAAAACTACATACTAAAATGTGGTACATGCAATAATCTAGAAATATAAGTAACTTATGGATACTGGGTTATTATCTGCCTAAGTATGTCAGATCAGTCAAAACAACAAATGTTTGAGCTGGACACATACTCAAAAATGTACCAATGCAATAATGAGCTTGAACTCCAAAGAAGGTTAAGCAGGACCTGCAGATGTGTAAACATAGGTCTGAACATTACAAGACGCCTTGAGTTTCTTTTTGTGGCCTGTCAGAAATAGAATGCTTAATTTTAAGCACACAAATACTAAAAATACTTAAATCATCATTGCTGAATACATATATATGTGCCTCTAAAATCAAAATAAGCTTGAGCTCTCTCAGACCGTTAGTATCTAGGAAGACATGCATTTTCTCATGGACTAAGAGAAAAAAAATGACACTAAATTCACTGCTTTCCTTTAATAATCAAATTCTAGAATATTCTGACAAACAGTGTAGCTTCTGTGTACAAATACTAACAGGGGCACATAAACACTGGTTAAATCCAAAACTAAAAATATCAGGAAAATTAAAAGTCATTTTTCTTTTTAGATTCTCTGCTGAGAGGTTCTGGGCTTTCTCTGTCCAAATAAATATACATAAACTAATCACAACTCAGCACTGTAGCATTTTAATAGCATTAACCAATTTAGCTGACCAAGTCATGGCAGCAGCCTTAATTAATTACAAACGGACTTTGTTGTTAATCTTAGAACCTACAACTTTCTGAATTTTACATGAAGACAGATTCACAAAATTGTTCAAGTTCTAACTACTAAACGTGATCGATCATCTTAGGAATATGAACAGTTTTTACCTTCTAGCATTCGATGTCTTAAGGTCCTGATCTCCCTCTGATGCCTTCAGTCCCGGCACACATACTTTAATCCCGTGGATCACTACATGTTTCGTTTACCTTCTGTTCCCAAGTGCCTCGTGTGACCCAGCTATCCACAATCTCCAATTCAGCATACTGTAATACTGTACAACCATACAAAATGCATTTGCCTATAAACTACTCACATCTAATCACTAAGAAGCAACTGATGTCTTTGGGACCTCAAACATTTTTGTAAATCGAACAGCTATTCTTAGACCACAGCTAAGAGCTCAATTGGATTAAATGAGCAGTAACAAAAGAGGATGAGGAAGTATTCAGGAACATTAATTTTATTCAACACTCTCAAAACAAATGAGAAAGCTGTCACTGGGATGGTACTCAAAGGCACAAAAGCTAAAAAGTACACATTTGTACCTTATCTATCCCCAAATTAGTACCTGTGCATATCCGTACCACCACAGCTTTGTACCTTTTTTTTCTGAGAGTGAAGCTGTGGTCCTTTATATGTTTAAATAGCATTTTATTTGTCCTTGTCCTTGTTTAAGCGTCCAATAAAATGTATTATGATTGTTTTTATCACATTTCAAGTCCTTTACTGTGTTAAATAACATTCTGTAGTGAAAATTACATTTAAAACATTTTTGAGTAAAATGGCTGACTCTTTTGTCTTGCTAAAGCTAGCTAGCATGTATCTCTAAAATACACAAAATTAAACCTTTGTAAAAAATGTTTGCATCATTTTACAGCTTGACTGAAAATTACACAGAATAACAAAGGTACAGCCTATTAAAACAATTGCATTTACCTGTCTATTTCATCTCAAGCTCATCACTGCCACTGTTGTCTCCCTGGCAAACAAAAAAACACTAATTTTTGAAAAAACTTTATTAGGTCCCGCAGCTGTGGACAGTAGGCTACTAATTTTTTATGTATTATTATTTCTTTTATTTTATTTTTTGAGAAACAGATTGATATAGCAAGACATATTAAAATAATTTATGATTAATTTTCTTTTTGTTTATATTAATAGTTTTAAATTAGCCCGTGTGCATTTTTTAAATGGATTTTTATATTTTTTGAACTAAACCATCTACCTGAGTGGGCTAAATATATTAATATCCTTAACAGGACAACGCACAACGATCAATATTTGGCTATTTTGCCAGAATCCTGTGGATAACAGAATCTCTAATAAAATCCTAGAGATTCACAGACAGACAGACAGACAAATAGATAAACAGACAGATAGATAGATAGATAGATATAATGCTATACCTATGAATAGACCGGCGTGATGATGGCACGGAAGCGCGTGGGGGTTTGGTGACGTAGAGCGCATGTCGTCCGCAGTGCACGCGAGGCCTGCTGCCACTGGAAGAAAGCGCTTTCAATACGCTGAGGTCATGTTATCGAAACCAGCAGCCGAATAAGCGCTATTAATAATCGATAGAGCCTTCACCACAGCATTTCTGAAGAGTCCAAGTATTTAAGTGGCATTTAGAATACAGGGAGTGTTTGTATCTTAATCGTAGCAGGTAAGTGAGCGTTTTAAGGTGGTTTTAATGCGCGGTATTGTTTCGCCGTGGGGGAGGGTGTGTGTACATCACAGCTCATTTTCTTTTATTTGAAACAGTAACATGACAATGTCGCTCCTTTGAATGATGAGGCTTTTTAACGTAGCGTCTAAGAAATGAGTCGGGCTCTGTGGGTTACGTGAGATCGCTTACAATGCCATTTGTCAAGCTGCCGCGCACTGTAACCATACTGTGTGTGTATTTTGGATAGAAATTAATAACCAGGAATGTAACGTAAGAAAGTCTGAATTACTTATGGGTTTAGCATGTGTACTGAGCACTGTCAAAGACTAAACCAAAACTACACATTGTTTCTTGTGTATGTTGTGTCATACTGGCCTGTGCTGTCATATCATAAAAATCAGGATATCATCAAAAAGTGGCAACAGGCTGATTGATTTCAGCTTTATAAAATTTGCCCATTAGATCTGTTTAATGAGTAAATTGTTAAAGTTATTAATGAAACTAAAATACCTGAATGTTTTGGTGGCATGAACAAACCATAAAAGTTTGTCTCTTAATCAGGATTTGTCTCATTGTTTAGACTGTGTATAGCCTACATATCAAGCTAACTAGAAATAAGCTGTTTTAACTAGAAATTGTATTTATTTTTATTTTATTTTTAGCTAGTAGTCATTATGTGATTAATTTTTACTTTTTATTAGTGAAGCTGTCCTGAATACTGTATATAATAAATAATTTTAATACTCAAAAGAGGTTTATATTCATTTCTCTTATTGTGCATAATAATACTTGTGTTTTGTAATTACTCTCTTTGGGAATGTTGTGCTAATTAGTTAGTAAAGTCAGTGTTATTAGCCTGGAAGTCTAATATTTGGCCCTGATTAAAATGAGAAATTGTATTACCTAATTTACTGGTGTTTTTTGGGTGCCTGCCTGATTGTGTAAGTATTGATATTGGCCCATATGTCAAAAAGTGGTTGGTAATTTATTAATTTATTTTTTTCTTGCTTGATTGTACACAGCTACAACCACGAATCAAAGCTCGTCTAGAATGATGTCTTCACATAAATCTCTCTCTGTTACTATTAATCCAAAATGCAATTTCTTTTATATTTGGACATATGCAGTGCTACTCCCTCTCATCACAGTGAATTGTGTTACCTTTTATGTACTGCGTCAAGTCAGGAAAAAAAAAAATCCCTGATGTTATGCCATTTGCGGAAACAGCTAAATAAGTGGAAGCATTTTTCTGTGGAACTGGGTCATGCTTTTAGCCCTGCTGTTTTAACTCAGGTTAGGAGCTATTAGGAAACTGCCCTACTCTTTTGTAGCATATGAGTCCCCTTTTTATGTGTGTGTGTGTTTCCAACAGCTGTATGCTCTAGTTATTTTCTTTTTGATGGTGCAGAGATAAAGCCCAGAGCCAAAAAGAGGTTTGGGACCACTCAATGCTGCCCTTTCAGTTTATTCTGCTGTGCCAAGAAAGAAAGATTCTGCAGGAAAATCATGTTATGGTGATGAAGATATCACAGCAGTTGCAATATTATAGTGGATCTTTTTTTTTTTTTATGGTCTAGGTTTGTAAAAGTCTGCCTCGTGCGGATGCTCACACTTTGGCTTCACCATGAACAAAAATAAGCGAGAAAAAGAATTCTACAGCGTAGATGTGGGCGATTCAACGTTCACCGTGTTGAAGCGCTATCAGAATCTAAGACCCATTGGCTCGGGTGCTCAGGGAATAGTCTGGTATGTTCTAGAGCTCACATTCCACCTCAAATCAAGGACGTTACACAGTCGCTGCATCTTTTCATCTGCTTCATGCATCCTTTTCTCTTTTAGCTCAGCGTATGACAACAACCTTGAGCGAAACGTGGCTATAAAGAAACTAAGCCGGCCTTTTCAGAATCAGACTCATGCCAAACGCGCATACAGAGAGCTGGTGCTCATGAAGTGTGTCAACCATAAAAATGTAAGTCATGACCCCAAAATGGCTCGTAACATGTTGCATGCAATGGTCAAATCCAGCAGAGCATAAGTCGGCTAATAGATATGCTTTTCATTTACAGATAATAGGCCTCTTAAATGTTTTTACACCACAAAAAACATTAGAAGAGTTCCAAGATGTGTGAGTTTATTTGCGTATTTACAGAGCAACAAAAATGCCAGGCCCCAGCTGATACCCCCCTAATGCTCTCTCCCCTTTCTCTCACATCCACACACACCCCTCCCCTTCTTCTCTGCTCTCTCTTACCCCCCCATCACACCCTCTTTTTTTGTCCCTCCCCTTCCCGCCCCTTCCCCAACGACAGTTACCTAGTAATGGAGCTGATGGACGCCAACCTCTGCCAAGTCATTCAGATGGAGCTGGACCACGAGCGGCTGTCCTATCTGCTGTACCAGATGCTGTGCGGAATAAAACACCTCCACTCGGCGGGGATCATCCACAGGGTCTGTGCTCTTTAGCCTAAAGCCTGTCCGCCTAAACAAAAAGACTGCCGTACGCAGCCAAGGTTGCACTGACAGCGAAAAGCTTAATAATCAGTTAAGGTGAGGGAGGGGGAGGGGTTTCATCCCCTGGGCTGATTACAAAAAGCCAGACCTCTGCCTGCCTGACTGCCTGACTGCAGCTGCTGCTGTGGACTGCATTGCGCTGTTGAGGCAGGGACGTGTTGAGAGGCGACAGGAGGGAAGCGATCAAGTGATCCTCAGTAAACATCGCTCTCCTATAGTCCCGTTTCACCTTGACTTTACCTCTGTCTTATACAGTGTACAGCTTTTGCGCAGATATGAGCAGAGATCTTTATGTTAATACAATGAATCTCGTGTCACTGCACAAGGTCATGACTCACGAATGGCGACCTTTGAACAGTAAATATGCAAATTTCATTTGCAGCCGTGGATAATCAAGCGTTAAATGAACAAAAATGGTTTCACTCTGACAGATCTGTCGATAGGTGATGAGAAAACAGAGTGAAACACTGAAAGGAAATAAGTAATCTTTTTCAAGGTTAATGGTGTGGAAAGACTTGTTTGTTGAGAATGGAAAACAGGTCATTAACTTTGATGCACTTTAGCCCTTGGAAATATACTGTATTGTTGGTTAGTATTTAGTTAGTCAGCACTGTAAATGAAACCAAAAATAGTGAGTAATGTCGCCTTTTAAATACCAGCACTTTATGTGTGTGGCTCAGACCTTTAGTCTGCCATTGTACTTTTCCATTATATTTTTCATTTACTCTCATGAAAAAATGGCAAATTGACTGATATTCTGTCTTGTTATTCTTTAGGATCTGAAACCCAGCAACATTGTGGTAAAGTCAGACTGTACCCTGAAGATCCTGGATTTCGGTCTGGCCAGGACAGCAGCTACGGGTCTGCTGATGACACCATATGTGGTGACACGTTACTACAGAGCCCCTGAAGTCATCCTGGGAATGGGATATCAAGCCAATGGTCAGTGCTGCTGACAAGCTTCAGAATGCCTAGTTGGCACATCCTATGCATGCTTAACCACCAATATCATCCTCATGTTGCAGGTTTCATTTCACGCTTTTATAGGCCTCTCTAATGCTTTCCTTGCACTAATAGCTTTGTGGTTTCAGCACCAAAATGTGTTACGAGGGATAAGATTTGTTGGGAATTCTGTCTTTTTGTTTACCCTTTGATGAAATGTAAAGCCTGCTTGGTGTGTGATGAGTAGAGAATGGCTTGGTGTGTTCATTCATTTCTTACCCGAACTTTAATGAATAAAACAAGCTCTTATGCAACAGTACAAAAATACTAACACCCCCTGACTTCCTGCTTAACTGTTTTCTCTCTTTCCCTCTGCTGCACGCGCTTAGTGGACATTTGGTCTGTGGGCTGCATTTTGGCAGAAATGGTCCGTCACAAAATCCTTTTTCCTGGGAGGGACTGTATCCTTGAGCTGTACAAGTAAAAAAAAAAAAAAATGCATCATCGACGCATGTCTGTTGTCATTTTGACAAACTACATTTTACTCATGGGGCATATAATGAGATATACTGTATAGTCCCTCACTAGTTTGGTATTAATTTAATGAAGATTATTTTAGATTGTGTTCTTTGTTTTGCATGCTGTGTGTTCATCAAACACTGGTTGGTTTTGTTTTGGTTATAGGTTGTTTTTTTTTGTTTGTTGTTTTCTCCCTTTCACTCTTTATCTATTTCTGTGAGGGGTGGCTGTGACTTTCCAGTGAATTTATTTATTTATTTATTTATTTTCTGCCTAATTTTGGCTTTTCTTTGGTGAACACCACTATTTTGAAGGGTTTTGGCTTCTTTGGATTCTTACACTGGCACCTGCTTTTTTTATTAGTTGTTTCTCGTTGGTACTTGTTCTAGTTTTATAATCAAATTCTAGGAATTATTTAAAAAATATATATATTTTTGTTGCATTAAACTCAGTTTTATGTTTGGTACTAGTTGTTTTGATTCATTCAGCCGTTTTAGCTGTTCTGTTCTCTGCTCTTGTGACAAGGGAGAAGGGCATGCTTGCATAAAATATATTTTAAAACATTTAAAAAGTCTTTCCAATTCCAAATGTTTGAATGGCAGTGTATATTAGAAATTTGGTATCTTTCAAGTATACCAATATGTGAAGGGTGGCGTGATAGTGTTTGAGAACATATCATCCCAAAAGCCTACATCAAGATTTTGATGTCATCTGTAAAAATCTAAATTTGTAATACTGTATAACAATTTTTTTTCCTTCCATCATAATCAGTTTATGAGTCACCAACATGAGTGTACATGGTCAGGCCTCTAATACACTGTGAAACACGTTTCCGGTTTATTTATAGTATTGCGATGATTATTCTGTTACGTCTGTGCTCCATCCTCACTGATTTTCCATGCTAGACATGGCAGATCCTGCATGACGCACTTAAATCTTCTTGCCATCTGATTTCATCGTCATTTTGTCTTGTCATTTTGCCTCCCTTTTTTTTTCTTTTTAGCTCTGTGTTGCATGCTAATTTCACTTTCATTTCATTTTTCAGTGGATGTATGGTCTGTTGGCTGTATCATGGCTGAAATGGTCAGAGGTAGTGTGTTGTTTCCAGGTTCAGATCGTATCCTTACCTGTCTATCGTGTGCCATTCATTCCATGGTCATCACTTCTCTATATTAAACAGAATATTTTGTTTCCCATGGTGCACTATGGCTTTTAGGACTAAATTGAACCAATTCATTTTGATTAAGTCTATGTACAAGATTCATGGAAAGCTTTCATGATGATCATTTTAGATATTGTAGGACTGTTTTTACTTTTCTTAACCCTCTAATGCCTGAAGATATTGATCAGTGGAACAAAGTCATAGAGCAGCTGGGAACACCAACCCAGGAGTTCATGATGAAACTCAACCAGTCTGTGCGGACCTATGTGGAGAACAGGCCGCGGTACACTGGATACAGCTTTGAGAAGCTCTTTCCCGATGTCCTATTCCCTGCTGATTCAGAACACAACAAACTGAAAGGTACATCTGCTTGAAGATTTAAATGGGTGACATTATTTCTCTAACATTTTACATAATTACGCAGCTGTGCAATCGCTGCTCGCAAATGTGCATGTCAAAATGTTAGTATTAAAGATTTCCTCCATCATTTAACTGACACACATATTTGCAGAACAAAAGCAGCTTAATTCGCAATTCTAATCATTTCCAGTGCGTGCACACTGAGTGGCCCGAATAATCTGCTGTGTGGTCGAGGTGACATGTCGAGCCACTTGAGAACAACTGAAGCACCATTAACTCTTTGTATTGGATGTGATTTGTTATGCAGCGAGCCAGGCGCGGGACCTGCTGTCTAAAATGCTGGTGATAGATGCATCCAAACGAATCTCTGTGGATGAAGCTCTGCAGCACCCCTACATTAACGTGTGGTTCGACCCAGCTGAAGTGGAAGCGGTGAGCTTATGCGTATACACACACACCAATTTCCAATTCACTGCCGTCAAGTACACATGCAAGCTCATTGTAATTTTGATGAATAGTCTACAAAAATGTTGGATTTTGTCTTTCTAAATAGTTGAACTAAGGGCTGCTATTTCGAAACCTTTTTATCAAGTGTTACTGTTAAATTTTTTTCATTTTACATAAATTTGCTAAATAAATGGATGAATAGTTTTTTCTATATATATTATATGTTATTGTTATTTCTTTTTTTCTTATGCTCATTAAAGCCACATTTATCTGAACAAAGATTATTTATAGATTATATATTTATATTGATTTTGCTAAATATTCTTACAATGAAAAATTATTGTTTCACTGTATTTTAAAATGTAATTCATTCCTTTGATGGCAAAGCTAAATTTTCCAACGTAATTACTTGAGTCATTAGTGTCATATGATCCATATTAATTCTGATACATTTAGTTTTTAGTTTAAAAATGAACTGCATTTATTTGAAATAGAAATGTTTTGTAACATTATAAATTTACAAAAGATTGCTTTTGATCAATTTAAATCCTTGGCTGAATAAAATTTGTCTTTCAAAAAAAAACAAAAAAAAAAACAACAACTTCATACTTGTCAACAATAGTCTAATAGTTCTTGATAGCTCATATTCAACATATTGATTGTTTTTCTCACCAGTATAATTATTTGTGCTTATCTTTGTCTCTTCAGCCACCTCCTCTAATCACAGACAAACAGCTCGATGAGAGGGAACACACAGTGGAGGAATGGAAAGGTGGTTTGTTTTTCTAACTTTAAAGTTCACAGATTGAAATCCGATGCAAAAGGAAAGTGCCAGAGGCTGAGAACGAACATGATTTGCCCACTGCACATGCGGTCGAAATCTTGTCTGCAGGGGTCACCTGATTAAATAGTGTTAATAAGCTCCTCAGCATGTGTAAACGTCTGATGGCAGTTGCTTAAATTAGAAAGATTGATATTTCTTTCAACTCATGGAGCATGGGCTGTCAACTTAAACCTTGCCAGTTTCCATGACTTCGTTCATCTGTTCAGCGTATGACAGTAAATATCTAAGTAACAATGCAACCAACTTTTTTCAGCTTAGCTTCCAAGAAGTAGCTGCTCTATGTAGTGTGACGATGCTGCATGTTCCTAAAAGTGTCCAGTTTTGATTCATTTTAGTGAATCTGTTCATTTGGAGAAAAACAAAACAGTTGGTTTTCATTTCAATACCTTTTTTCATTCATGTAAATTAAATGCTGTTTTTATCACCATGTTCTAAAGTTACTATATATTTTATCCCCCAGTATTTTGCATTCGTTTAATTTCATTAAACCCAAATGATATCCCAATGTTTTTTGTGCTAAATATGTACATTTACAAAACTTTATTTCCTTAAATGTATTTAGATAAAAAATTGTGTATGCCTCTGTTCTTTTTGTTGTGTTATTTTCAAATTGTTCTTTCTTTTTTTGTCTTCTTCAGAGCTGATCTATAAAGAAGTCCTGGATTGGGAAGAACGGATGAAAAACGGTGTCATTCGAGGTCAGCCTTCACCTATAGGTTAGTAAGACGATTTTCTCTTAATCTAATGCAGTTCATGTTTATTTATTTATTATTATTTTAATTCAATTAGATTTTTCATTTGCATATACTCACACATGATGTTTGAGTGATCTAACTGACTGTTGTGTTTCACATAGCACAGGTGCAGCCGTGATCAATGGCTCACCCCAGCCCTCCTCCTCTTCCTCCATCAATGACGTCTCGTCCATGTCCACAGAGCCCACCGTGGCCTCAGACACAGACAGCAGCCTGGAGGCCTCTGCGGGACCCCTGAGCTGCTGCAGATGACTATCACCTTCCCCTGGAGTTTCTCTGTGTGTGGCATGGTATCAGATTTAGGCCAGTCTAATACTTTATTTCGGGTCGGGTATGGCTTTTTTGAGTTTCGCTCTAGATGCTGTAAATGACTACACACTTTTATCTTTTTAGCGACAGCCCTAACAGGCTCAGCCAAATGATAGTGAACTCCTTAACAAATCTCTTCTTTTATAAGCTACATTTAGAGTATTTTGTCATGTTGTCGTAGAATAATTCTGGAAGGTAATCTGTAAAGATTGAATTGTGAATATTTTCTCAAATTAATTTATTTTGAGTCTTTTTCCTGGTCAATG
>JAUMHE010000062.1:14265332-14276079 GCA_032359235.1 Enteromius mattozi | reverse complement strand
TGGAAGGTAATCTGTAAAGATTGAATTGTGAATATTTTCTCAAATTAATTTATTTTGAGTCTTTTTCCTGGTCAATGGATATGAAAGTCTTTAGAAACAAGTCCGTATTAGTATTTTACGATGGACATAACCATATTGCACAAATTAATATTGGCTATTTAAGTACGTTTTGACATAACTTTGCCTGAGGTGGCATTTTCTGGGTCATGTTTTTGTGCAGCACATTTTATTTACATTTTGTACAGTTTAATTTCGATATAACAACTCACAACATCAAAAAAAAGATATTTTTATATGTACATTGATTTATTTTACCAGGCTGTTCTTTTTTTCATGAATAGTTTTGCTGCTGATTGACTGTGAAATGTGACGTGCTTGTGCATATGTCTCTGGTGTTGTAGTTCTTGTCCTATTCCTAGTTACTTAGGATTTCGGCACCTTTTTTAATTTTTTTATAATTATAAAAAAATTGTTTTACCCCTTCAAAATCTGCTTATAGAACAAGCATTGTGCTTCATTAACTGTTGTATCATTGCATATTTTTCCAAACCCTAATTATGTTTGTTTCTTTAGCTGGTAGTGCACATATTTTAGAAAGTATTATTTGAAACACCAACAACAAAAAAAGTCTACACTGGTTCATTTCTAGCATATTCCATTAGAGTTGTTAAGCTACTTATTTATTTATTTTTGTACAACAGTGAAATGAACCAGATCTCTAGATTGGTTTTACTTTTGTGTTTTTGTTTTTTGTTTCTCCCGTCAGGTTGGAAGGTCTTTAATGGCATGTAATGTGCTGTAAATGAACGGGACCTGCTGTATTGGGGATTGACCTAATGTACGTATGTGCTTTGTAACTTGTGACATTGAATACTGTGGAGCTCCACATTGGTAAAACATTTAAGATATATCAGGGAAGTGGGTTTGTTTTCTGTTTGCTTTAGAACGCGAAGGTGAGAGAATGTTGAATAAGCCTGAAGTCGTGGAGTAGAAAGTGGGAATCTGAATGTTGTTGACACATGGGGTTCAGCCCATTGGATTTATTTACCTGTGCACAGGGTAAAAAAACGAAATATTTTGCTATTACTTTATATTGTTGTTTTGTTTTAAGTGCTCTTAACAGTGGCAATGATATTAAGCCCTACATACTTGCCTGGGAAGCCTGAGCCTGCTGTAACTGCAAAGAGCAAAAGCTTTTAGGCATGAATCAGAAGAGCCGTTTAAAGATCGAGTCTGAACTACCTCACACTTGATGCCATACAGCTCACATTTTACAAGTATTACTGTAACCTTGATTTTATTTTATTTATTTATTCAGAAAAATAGGAGTGTTCAAGTGTGTGTATAGTTTGAATCTGTGAGAATGTACTGTATGTGTGCGTGTATAATTCAACGAGCGTGTGTCTTTGTTCTAGACTGTTTTCATTTTTTTCAGCTGATGTGCAGTAACACAAAGCTGAACAATGAACCATGTTATTTCAGACTCGACATCTATGCGAACATTTTTGAAAGGGTTCTGTCCATATTTTGCTGTTTCGAGAAAAAGAAACGAGAATGAATAAAAACACAGAGGAAAGGTTTCTCATCCCCAATCTCAACGATGGGCGGTATCTTGCATGACCTGCCTAGCATTTGATTTTAAGTCCAAAACACTGTACAAGAACTATAAGATCATGGTGCTGGGTTCATTAGACTTTACAAACTGATGCAGGTGTTTTATTTTAGGGTTAGCAGATTACCACCTTATTAGATCGCACTGAAATTCAACTGTTAATATCATAACAACTGAAAAAATGGAAATAAACAGTTGGAAAATGGGTTTGCGCGTATGTATTTTTTTTTTTCTTCTTCCCATTATTGTTCCCTCTCAAATAACTTATTCTTATTTTATAATTTTTCACTGTGAACAACTTTAGAAATTGTTGCAGCGTTCCACATATATTACCAAAGACTTCACCCAAAAATGAAAATTGTCATGATTTACTCACCCTCATGTCATTCAAAACCCTTTAGACTTTCAACCACCTTCAAATCACAGATTAAGGTATTAAAATAAGAATATAAAAAAACATTATAAAACAAATGTTGAGACAGATGAGTGTACGAGACAGAATTTTCATTTTGGGGTGAATTTGAGATTTTGCACAACACAGTTATCAGTCAGTATATGATTCTGTTTTTATATCACTCATTATCTAACATCAGACTTACCTTAATGCATGATAAATTCACAAAACTCTATTAATTATAACAGCAATTTATTATGAAGACTATTCAGTCTTCATTTAACATGAAACACCCATTTTTTTAAGACCTCTACTTTGGCACTTTCTGCATTCAGGAAACAATGAACAGAAAAACAAACACACGAACATACAGTATGTGCATACTTTCAAAACAAAGCTACTTTAACACATTCAAGTATATGTCAGCCTTAGTTCCATCATCTATTTTATATAAAGACACTCATTCATTAAATGTTTTGAAAAACACCACCTGAGAAATAGTTCTAGGTACATTAATAAGCTTAAATAAATACTAGCCTTGGCAATCTTGCAGCTGAAGTGATAAGAGTTGAGATTTTAACAGTTGTACAATTGGGACAGTTATACAGTTTGGATGGTGTTACCTCATCTAATCTGAAATAAAGTCTTTTCTTCTAGTGCATTTTACTTAAAGGGATTTGCTGAAAAGAGTTTGTGTCTGTGAGGTCTGAAAGTACGAGGCACAGTGTGATGGGATGCAGCTTGTATATATATGGTGACTGGTTGTAAATGATGCAGTTTGGATGAAAAAGGACACCTCAATAGACAGTTCAGCAGGACATCTTTCATACCATGCATTAACAGGAAATGCCGTTAAAATGATCTGCCTTATGTGAGAGGCCAATACTGGAAACAGTCTGGTCAGAAATGTCATGCTTTGGTATTATCTGTGCAGGTTAGGTTATGCTAGTGATATGCTAATAATTGAATGGCACCTTAAAGGAATAGTTCACCTGGAAATGAAAATGCTGTTATTTACAAAGAGCAATTGGCAAGTTTAACACAAGAAAGTGTTAAAGTAATTACTTCTTACTTAGTTTGACACAAGATTTACATATTTGTATGTTCCACACACAAAATGTGCACTGCTTGTGAAAAAAACTTTTTTTTTTAATTCTCCTTTTGTTGTCTGCGGAAAAACTGTATATTGTTTGGAACGATATCAGGGTGAGTAAATAACCACTGAATTAGTATTTTTGTGTGAACTATCCCTTTAAAATGTAAGACTGAAGATCAGAGAGAAAAGTGTAACTGCTACACAAGTCGCTGTAACAAAACAGCACAAAATTACCTCTAAATACTCATGATGCATGAGCAGAGAGATTTGAAATTCTATCTACAACAAACACGTAGTCTCTCAGTGTTACATCAGGAGGCCTATTAGAGGTCCAGTCAAATTCTGCTTGTCCTTGCTCCCAATGTAAGATCTCCCAAAGTGGAGAAGAACTCCTCCATCTCATTCTGAAGCAAGCGGTTGCGGGTCTCTGCGTCCTCACGGGCCCGCTCAGAGTTGCGGAGTTTAATTTCCAACATGCGATACTTTTTCTTCTCCTGGTCCAGCTCCTCCTCTAGTTTCTCCATTTGGTTCCGCATAGTGACACTTGATTCCTCCAGCCTTAGAAAAATATATTATGTTAATTAAGTTCATGCCAAATATTCATTGCGATGTTGCAAATGCAGAGAAATCACTACACAAAAAATTAGTTTGATGTTAAGAACAAAATTTACATTTTGGTTTGTTCTGTGCGCAAAATAACAATACACAGTAAACATACACTTTTGAAAAACATTTATTAATAAATTGCTATTTAATGTAAAAGTTAATGATATGAACTGCATGGTTAAAGGCCCAGTTTCATAGACAGGGCTTAGCCTAAACCAGGATTAGGTCATAGAACAATTAGGACATTTAAGTAATTTTTCTAAACATGTCTTAAAAAAGGCATTACTGGTGTGCATCTCAAGACAAAACAAAGGCACTGACATGTTTTAAGATCAGTCAGTGCAAGTTTCTTTCAGTTGAAACAGCTCAGATTTACATTTAGTCTAGGACTAGGCTTGAGCCTTGTCTGTGAAACCAAGGGAAAGGGTTAGTTATAAAAAAAATTAGGCTGTGTTTTACTCACCATCGAAGCATTCTATATGATATTCTCTTCATTCAGACTAATCCAATCGGAGTTATATTAACAACTGTCCAGGTACTTCTAAGCTCTATCATTGCAGTGGGTGGGTGTTTCACTTTAACAGTCCAAACATGTTAAATAAACTAATAAAATGTCCCTCAAATAGTGGAAGTGATAGAAAAAAGTTTATTAAGTTTGAAATATTGATATTTTTTGTACAAAAATGCGTAGATTCTCTACAGGAGGACTTTATTCACCCCCTGGAGAAATGTGAGGGATGTTTTATTATGGATGCATGTACTTTATTAAACGTCTTCCGATGTGTATACAGCAAACAGCTATTTATCCCCATGGAAAGGCTTGGAGGGTCTGGACAATTTTTAATATAACTCAGATTGGATTCATCTGAAAGAAGAAAGTCACATACACCTAGGATTCTAGGACCTAATTTTCATTTTTGGGTGAACTAAACCTTTAAATGTTTTATTTCCACGTTGCTTACATCATTGTTGTTGTGTTGGTCTGGTCAGGTTTCTCAAACAGAACAATGTTTTGATAATAACAAGATTCAAACATTGCTGAGCACATCGATCTGTACATTGTTGTCATTCACTGATCGGTCTGCGCAGTCGAACACATCTATTGTTTGGGTTGTTCAGTAAGTTCCTTTACAAAATATACTCATTCAACCCAGCAAATGATGTTGTGAATGTATGACTATGCTTTTAGGTTCCGTATCTTTAGGTTTGGAGTCAAAAATGCCAGTGTGAATGCTAAGCGGACCAGGACTAAATATATTTATATAAATATAGTTTTCTTTTTCGGTCCGGACCAAACAAATCAAGAGAACCGAACTGCAAGTGTGAACGAACCCTCAAAGTTTTAACTCTTTTTATAGAAAATCAACCAAAAAAATGACCTCCTCATGTTTACATGCTCCTGTTTCTGGGTCCGAGCCTTTATTTGCTTCAGATGCTTATAAGCACTATTTATCCATATCACGCATTTAAGCTCAGCTTTGAAAAACTCACGGCGTACACAACAGTCTCTGGGCTCATGATTAATAATGATTAATAAAAGATGATTCACTGTCTGGCCAACTGAGATTTCACTTTTGGCATCAGATAGTGTGTTTGGACCCAGAATAAGTAATATGTGATGTTATATTTAATTTATTTATTTCAAATCAAAAAAATATATACAGTATATATATATATATATCAAATCCATAATAAATGATATAAAATCCAAAAAAATAGTTTTGTTTTCATATTATATGTGTGTGTGCTGTGTATATTTATTATGTAAATATACAAACTTTAATGTATATATTTAAGCAAAATATGTTACATTTATTAATTAATTAAATGTATTTATAAATAGTATAAATTATCTGAATTATCTGTAAATACATCCCAATTTTTTCAAAACATTTGCTGTATGTGTGCCTTTATATACAGTATACAATATATACAGTACACATGCATACATAAAGGTTATTTTAGATTCAATTAATCGTTGGAGAACACTAGTTTTAAATAAATTTTACCTTATGAAGTATAAAGACTGAACACTTATCATCGATGTGCTGTGGATTTCACACATACCTCCGTATTCGAGATTCGTAGTTGGCCTTCTGTTTCTTTAACTCATCTTTCAGCTCTGTTACCAGGCCATTAAGTGCTGTTGTGCTAATATCAGTATCTCCTGCATCTTCTCCATTTCCATTCTCACTGCAGCCTGCACTGCTCACATACATTTCCAGTGCTTCGCTGCTCTCAGTGACCTCCGAATTCTTGTCTTCACTTTGCCTTTGGACAGACCCTCCAGCTGACCAATCCACCTTCTCAGAGTTCAGTCCAGAGGGGTCACTACCCACAGAGTCGGCCACTAGGATCTCACAGGAGGATGTGGACCAGGGCGTGCTTGCAACACTTGGTACGCTGAGACTGGATGAGGTCACGTTGTCGTAAGTGGACAGACGGTGTGACAGGGGTGAATCCTTGCCCATGCGCTCTCCTGATGATGTACGCCGGTGACTGCGCAGAGAGGAAAGCCCATTCATCAACCAGTTGCCTGTACTGGGCAAGGTGGACACGTCCACAGATGAGCCCCCAATTTTTGCAGGCTGACCACGTACCCCTCCACTCTTGAAGGAGTATTTCCAGGAGGGGAGAGATTTCGCCTGTTTGCTGGGGCTGACCATCACCCCAGCTTTTCCCTGTGGTGTCATTTTGGCAGTGGTAGGGGCACCTGTATTGATATCTAAGGACGTGGCACTACCACACACACTTTCTGTCACTTTGGACGTCTGGCTCAGCGATGAGCAGTTCAGCATCTCCTCATCGGAGATCCACTCCGCCATGCCTCGCTGACCTGGCAGACAACTTCCTGTCTGCTCAGAAGACACATCTCCCTCAGTCACCACATACAGGTGCTCATGTTCACTGATCAACACTGTCATCAGGTGCTGAACCTGCGAGGTTCCTGAAAAAAACGTTAAAAAAAATAAATAACTACACTATAAAAAAAATGTAAGAATTATCAAACTGGCTGTGCCATTCATTTCAACTTAAATGATATTAAACTGATCTATATGGAGCACAAAACTACTCATAATTGACATGGGTATATGTGTAGCAATAGCCATTAATACATTGTATGGGTGAAACTTATAGATTTGTCTTTCATGCCAAAAATCATTAGGATATTATGTAAAGATCATGTTCTTTGAAGTTCATTTGGACAACTTTAAAGGCAATTTTCTGAGCATTTATGAATTATGAATGATTTTCACCCTCAGATTCCAGATTTTCAAATACTTGTATCTCAGCCAAATATATATCAGCTGACCAAACAATATATCAATGGAAAGTTTATTTATTCAGTTTTTAGGTATATATAAATTTCAATTTCAGACTTACTTACCTTCCATCATAGAAATAGGATCTTCTACTTTAGGCCGAAGGATATTTGGTCCAAAAACTGTTGCGAGGTTCTGAACGCTCATCTTGTTCTCAATCGAGTGAGATTGCACCTCATCTAAGAATCTACATTGAATTCATACAGTGAATACAACAGACATTCATTCATCATTCATTCAAATTAGTAAGAGAATCGTTTCAACAACATCGCCATGTGCAAGAAAAATTAAGAGATGTTATATATTCACTTACTTGCAAATGTACTTTAACAAATTATAATTAGCCTGAGGAAGAGTGTTCACCTGCTTCACAAGCTCACTGAGTCCCTTCAGAAGACATATGGGAACAAGACATATTTACAAATCCAGGAATCAAGGTTTTTGGTGGGGGAAAAATGCAGTGAGCTTTTCAAAACCACTCTTAATTATCAAAAACACTTTAAAATTTAAATTAGCATGCCTAATTGTCTCCTTAAACATGTTAAAGCACACTTCTTTTTGCATGGACACTCCTTATTTAATTCAACTCACTGAAGACTGATATATAGCAGACTCACCATTTCTTCATCTTTTAGCAGAAGCTGTGCACAGGTTAGAAAGTCCTCATATTTGTTAAAGGGGATCACAGGCTCTGGCAACTCCCTGAGGTAAAGCTTCAGGAGGGACGCCACTGTGTGAACGTCTGTGTTACTGCAAGAGGTCACACACAAATACATCAGTTTAGTTTTCGTATCTACACAATGGTAAACTGGTCCAGTAAACTGACAAGTACCTAACCAGCTTAAGCCAGCCTAAATATAGAGCAGAAACTCATGCTGGTCTAAACTGGTAGAGCAAAGCAAATTCTGCTACAGCTTGAGTGCTACTCTAGTTAATAACTGAAACTTGGCATTATTTAGTGGAAATGTTGGGTTTTGTGATAAATTGCTTGTGCTATTGTTCTTTTATAAGTCACTTTATATAAAAGGGTCTGCTGAGTGACTAAATGTAAAAGTAAAATTAAGTTTTGAACTTGTTTCACCTGTCAAACAGAGGCTTATCCCCACAGTCAAAAGCATCCTGCAGTTCTTTGACCAGGTTGGCCTGTCCTGGCATCCTAAAGAGACCTTCCTCTTTCAGACCCTGCTCCCGTATGAAATCCACACACTGCTCCACAAGAAGAGGGGCCAGTCGGGGTCCAAACTTTCTCTCATACTGTACTGTGTCCTCCAGGCGCTGACCAAAGATACCTACAACAAAACAAGCACAAGATAAAATGTAAAAACAGTGATTTTGTAAAAAAACAAAAAAACAAAACACATTTTTAAACGACATTATCAAGCTGTTAGAAATTAAAATATGCTTCACAAGATTCAGTTAAATCTCCAAAATGTGTCGAAGACTACAGGATGTTATCCTACCATACTGTACCTTGTAATACATTGGTTCTGCCTCGTATACTACAATCTTCATCACGCACACAAAAGCCATGATGAGTGAACAGACCAGACAGAGCTGTAACTTCAGGCATGAGGCACATGACAGATCCCTGCTGGCACGGGCAGCAGTCCACTTCAGGCACAAGTGAACAGTGATCCATGAGAATGTGAGTGAGTGAGTGCACACCTGTTTTTGCCCTCTTTCATTGTAATGGTAATGCAGCCCCTCAGAGTGGAGAAAATGTGGGATGAGTGCAAGCGATTACACAGAAAGGTATCAAATTGCTTAACCCATCAAAGCCCAGATATTTCCCAATGATGTCTTGATTTAAATTATTTACACTATGATATTTACACTTTTTTAAATATTCAGGATCATTTAAATAGACGACCACAAGTTCTTATATAGTCCAGCAAGACCACTGCTTATAACGCAAACCAATGATATTTTAGTAGGTCGTGGAATTTATTTTGAATGAACTTTTATGTAATTTTGCTTTTGTTCTATGTTTTAAACAGTTTTATTTCAGTTTAAATTTTAGTAATTTCAGTTGGCTACTTAAGATTTGCTGCAGTTAGTTGCCAAGACAAAATTTCATATGCTCTTTCTATGTTTTAAAATTTTTATTTATTTATTTTATTTCATATTTATTTCAGTCGACAAAAAAGTTTTAATTTCGTATTAGTTAACAATAACTACACTGTTTTAGGAAGGTTACATCATTAAGACAGAAGGTGGCGTCAATAATCTCTAGTGAATCATATAATCATTCACTTAACCAGTTCTTTAAAAACACTGATTTATTTAGAAAGGACACACCACTTTGCTGAAAATTGCAATGGTCATTTTACTGTATGACATTTGGAAACGTCCTTTGCATAGGAAAAATCGATAAAGTAAGTGTTAATAGTGTCTAAAATGTAACACACCTGGGACACATAACAATGGCTTCCTGTCGCGGATATTTAATATCATTAAAATTATATTAAAATGTTTGCCTTTATTCAGACACCCAAAAATAATCTGTTATTAAATACCTGTAACACAATGCCTAAAGATTCAGCCAGTCATTCAGACTCTGCCAGTGCTGTTGTTATTTTAGTGTGCCTGTATATCAGCCATGCCGCATGATATAAGTTGTGTGCCAGATATAGATCACACTCTACTCAAACAATGTGAGAATAGAAAACTAGACACATACTTGCTAGTTTAATTTTCTTGTTTTCTTGACTATGCTGCCTCGTAAGCAGGGCCGGATTTACCTCTTTTCATGACATAGGCAAAACAAATTTTTGGGCCCCCCTTCCATTTTAATATACCAGCCCTAAAAATTCCCTTCAAGCAAACAAATCATAACAGTGTTTCCTATCGAATTAACTTGTGTTCAGTCAGTTACAATCAAATGTAGTTCTTAATTTGTTTGAAAATGGAGAAAGAACGTTCCATTTATATATAAATAGGTAGACTCCAGCGTCATGGCCACATTATCACTTTATATTTTTAATGGCATGGAATCACACATCAGTAGTTCAGATGATTTATTTTACGATATTCGACATGTTTCCATCCTGAAATCTTTTGTGTTGAACTAGCACTTTGTTTTTTGCACACCTCATGCCAAACTTTCCTTTGCAAATTCCGAAACATACATCTACTAAAAGTCTGTGCGTCTCTCAGCAGAGTTCTGCAGCAAGTTGAACGGCTTCAAAAACCTTGCAACTTTTCAGCTGCAAAACTATTGTATTGATGAATTTGCGGGGCAACGCAGCACTGACAAGTTTTTGTCTGCGTCTCCGCATGCACGTGAGTGCATCTTTGTACTGTATGTACAGAAAGTATGATTTCCGTACATAAAAAAATATGAAAGACATGGAAATAGTTGATCATTTTTACCCTATTGTTTGTTATATTTATTTACTAACTATCTTCTGGGGGTTTTGGTTCTTCACCCAAAAAAGTATTTAGTCAGCCACCAGTTGTGCAAGTTCTCCCACTTAAAAAGATGAGAGAGGCCTGTAATTTTTATCAAAGGTATACCTCAACTATGAGAGATAAAATGAGAAAAAAAGTCCAGGAAATCACATTGTAGGATTTTTAAAGAATTTATTATGGTGGAAAATAAGTATTTGGTCAATAACAAAATTTCATCTCAATACTTTTTTATATACCCTTTGTTGGCAATGACAGAGGTCAAACGTTTTCTGTAAGTCTTCACAAGGTTTTCACACACTGTTGCT
>JAUMHE010000062.1:14202388-14253473 GCA_032359235.1 Enteromius mattozi | reverse complement strand
CTTGATGTACAAATCAAAGCAATATAGAAATCCTGGCCAGGACGCATCCGGGGAAAATGGCACGTATGGTCACCCTATTGTTTATATAATATATGTGCATGTACTGTGTTTATTTATTGTGTATATAAAAATACACATGCATGGTTAAGAAAAATATGTTTCTATATTAAATATATTTATATATATAATATAAATAAATGAATATAAAAGTGTGTATATTTGTACATACATAATAAATATACACAGTGCACACACATGTATTATGTAAACAAAAACTTTAGTTTTGGATGCGATTAATCATTTTATTAATATAATACAGAAATACACTTTTCAGTGTCACATTAGAAATCATTCTAATTTTTGGTGCTTACAAAACATTGATTATGCTTTTGCTGCCTAATTTTATTTGGATAATGTAATACATTTTTTTACAATTTTTTTCAGGATTCTTTGATAAATAGAAGTTCAAAAGAACACCATTCATTTAGAAACTGAAACCTTTTGTTACATTATAAATTATTTTACTGTCACGTTTGATCAGTTTAATACATCCTTAATGAATAGAAACAAGCTGTTAAATGGTAATGGTCATTTAATAGTGTATATGTTTATAACAGGAACATACAGTGGTCTCACACAGATATCTAATGCAATGAATTTCCTAACTGTTCAGCCCAATAACCTGTAAATGGTGTGTATTGTGGGTTAAGGGGTTGAACTTGAAAACAGTGATGTCATTAGTTTTCTCACAATCAATGGTTAAATCAGTAAGATAAATAACATATTGATTTTTTCTGAGGTAGAGTTATTGATCAGGTAAGAAATAAAAGGTCAAGGTCTTTTATTTTTTTAAACCTATTTTTCCAACATTAATTGTCACCTTGTTTAGACACAACAGGGCCAGATTTTATTTTGATTAATGTGGCTGAAAGACAAACTTATATTCCAGATGAATGATATTATAAAAAATAACCTGTCTTTATTTTTGTTCTCAGGTTGCTCTGCCCTCTTCCCACTGTACCTGTGGTTTTGTTTCCTCCTCATCTTTGTAGAAGTACAGCTGGTCAGTTCGAAGCACAAACCAGCGCAGCTGCCAGTTCTTCATGATGCTGCGCTGTTTCTTGAGCCATCCTGCTTTCAGCGCCCTGTCTTGAAGGCTGGGGGACGATGGCCTGCTGGAGCTGCGGGAGAGCTCCCCCATGACCATGCTCTTAGACCTGGCTGAAAAAAGTAAACACAAACACGTACACATTTTAGGTTTGATTTCATGTCACATTTAAAGTACATTCTCATTCTGCTCATCTTAACCAAGTGAATTAGCCTCTACTAGTCTGGACAAGTATATACACAGAAACACACATAAAAATGCATAGATGCGTTTGGCAGTGCAAGCAATTTGCCCACCACAGCTGAAAACAAGATGTATCATGCATGCCTTATGACAGGCTTCTCTGTGATGCAAAAGCCATTTTTTTGGGCTTATTCATGAATTTAAATTCCCCTTATTTTGACCAGAGACAACCACAAACCACAGCAAAGCAGATCAGATTGGGCAGCTGTTTTTGAGAGGCATACCCAGTGTCACAAGCAGCTGCATTATACTGGTGGGCCGGAAGAGAAAAAAAATCAATCCTTGCTTTCCTGTGTGCTGAGAGCAGCAGGATAGCAGTAAACAAGAGAGTCCACTCCCAAGCTTTCTTCATACAGCCACGTTAAGGGTCAATCTGGATCACCCTCCTTTTTTTCTTGTCCCACTGATCTTATTTGTCAAGTCATGATATTTTTTTTTTCTACACACAATTCTACTTTTAAAATGAAAACAATTATTATTATTATTATTTATTTATTTTGTAATTGGAAACCATATTTATTTATTTTCATGTTATTCCATTTTCACAATTTCACAAATTGAATTTTAAATAATTGTATTACTTTCATTTTAATGCCAATATAATGTTTTAATGCTAATAATAATAATTATACTTTATTTTCGACTAAAATGTTTCTTTTTTAATTTATTGGAAATATAAGAATATAATTAGATTACAGATTATAGATTAGATTAGAATATAATTATAATTAATATATATATGTATATATATCAGCATCATGTAAGTGAACTCTCTAAACATTTTTACCCTTCTGTTATGTTCTATTGTTAACTTTCTTGCCATTGTGTAAATAAAGTTATAATTATACTTCCTTAAATTACAACACAATTGTATTATTTCTTTCTGTGTTACAGAGTTGAAAAGGTACTGCATAACAGCACTGGTCCTCAGCCTCCCCGTCTGAATGAAGGGCTGCAAACGCTGCCACTCTGATTCAATCACTGTAAGTAATGGAAGCCTCATCAGTGTTAATGTACATCTCACAGCCTCATGAAGAGAAAGAGTGAGAGAGCACAAATGGGGCAAGGAGGGTGGGAGAAAAGCCCTAAAATCACCTTGCCCTTTGAACAACAGTCTCTAGGGACGCAGAATGGTGTTTCTCCTTATTACCCATAAACCTAGCAGCTAACTCTCAATAACACACAGAGCAGAACGTTCAGCATCAGAATTTTCCCCCATTTGTCTGATTTTCTGCTCCTGTGACATGTTCAGTCTAAAAATACTGGAAGTCTGACCAGGCCCATGCATATTTTATTCAGACTCATTTTTTGGAATGACAAAAGAGCCTTTTTATGTGTCTGTTCCTTAAATATTCTTTTAGAGCTTTGGTACTGAATTTGAAGACTTATTAAAAATTATTAAGAATTAATAGCAACAATTAATCTCTGCCTGAAATGATCATCCTGCTTAAAATAGCCCCATAATAAAGAGTTTCGCACAAGACATGTTTTATGAGGACACCTTGAATATGGCATGATGAACAGAATAATAATGAATCTTCTGTAGCTCCTACTGGCTTAAATGATTCCTTCAACTAATCCAGCTCTATTATAACCATCTTGTAGTTTACAGTAGGCATAAAAAAATAAAGTGCAAGCAAATAAATAGATCCATCACAACTTCATTTTTTCCAGCTGTGCTATGTCTAAATACTGAGTTTTTTAAATAAATTTTAACATGTAACAAGAAAATCCAAATAAATCATATTAAATAGATTTAAATATATAAGAATTCTGCAATCTATCTACCTGTCATACTTCCTGATAAATTCCGCATAAGTACAGCACAAAACTGAAAGGTGATTGTCAGTCCACCTAATGTTCCTACACTCAGAGTGAAATATCACAGCAGTCTGCAAATGAAACCTGGCAGGGTCTTTGAGCCTGCTGTGCTGGAATATGTGCTGTAGCCGCTTAAAACACAGCAAACCCAATACCCTCATCAAAAGTGACACAATCCATATGCGAGATGACAAATGCAGAGCCCAGCAGACAGACAGTGTGCTTCAAATGCTCCTGTTTGCTTTATGTTGCACAGCAGGGCAGAAATCAATCCACAAATAGCATTTTACTGCTGAAGCAGACAAGCCTATTCTCCAGGAGGAATAATCAGGAAAAAACATGCAGTTATTATCAATTCATCTTTAAAATGATATTGCATCAGTTTTGTGCATGGAACTGATCAACGGTAACATTGTACAAAAGGTTCTATTAGTTAATGCATTATCATAAACTAATAATAAAGTATCTTCATTGCAACATCATTTAAAAATCTAGGTTAATATTAATTCATAGAAATGCTGTTATCCATTCAGTAGACTTTGTTTATTTATACAACTGTTAAAAATCCATTTATATTATGTGGAAATTAAATTATATGTGGAAATGAACTTAACATTGACTTAACATAAAACTTATTGTAAAGTGTAATCTGATCAGTAAACTTATGAGATACTGAATGTACATTTAATTTACATTATAAGCCTGATGTTATAGCAAGCTAGGCTTTTACTCATGTAGGTGAAACTGTTTGACATTCAGCTGTTATGATTTATTACACCTGCAATTCCCTTGATTCTAAGTGTCGAAACTACAATTCATCATAGACCAAGAATAGAATGTAAGTAGAGTTCATTTACAGATATTCTTGACTTGACTAACATCATGTACTGTACACTTTTGAAAATAAAGGTTCTTTATTGGAAATGATGGTTCCATAAAGAACCTTTAAAATCATGAGACATTTCCATTCCACAAAAGGTTCTTTATAGTGAAAAATACATGTTGATCACACTAAAAAACCCCAAAAACAAATCTGTTCTTTGGGGAAGCAAAATTCATTATGACATTGCTTCCTGGTTAAGGAGTGTGACACAAAGCCAAAGACCACTTACACTCATTAACCACTAATCAAGCTGAAAGATGTTACCAAGCAACCGCCCAGTCTACTGGATCACTGCCATGGAGCCTCAGAGATATACAGCCCATCACTGAGCTGTGAGATCAGCGAACTAGCGGAGCAGGAGCCGGTACTGAGCGCAGCTAATGCAGCCAGAGGAGGGTGTTGCTACGGATGGGAATTCAGGACACTCATGCTGAGAATTAAAGGTCTTACCTCTCCTGGACTGTCTAATCTTGGGACTTAGCATGGTGTTCATAGCTGAGCAACACTGTCCTCCATCCACATGTTGGGATCCACACTCTACTCTCCTCCTGAGCCTCGCCCTGTTGCACCTCTTCCGCCTGCTCTGGACAGCATCTGTCTTCCTCCCTCCCTTCCTCTCTCTCTCTCTCTCTCTCTCTCTCCCCCCTTTCATGTCCCACTGGCCCACTGCACTGAGCGGCACGCTTCCCGGGCCCCTCCCACCCTCATCATGCAGAGGCAGCTGGAGGAGAGAGACCTCTTGCACACGCTCAGATCCACCCTTACCCATAATGCATTATTTATCCCACACCACCCAAATTAATTCCACTCTGGACCAGCCATTAAAGGCCTGGATGATTACACTCAATTATTCAGTGAAGCAGAAACAGAAGGGCTTCTGCTATTTCTCCCCCCTTCGCTGTCCCTCCTAATTGGCTCTTTAGTAGTGACTGTATCTGCATGTGCTTTTGTGTACTAATTTACGTACTTCTCTAATTCCCTCCCTCACTGTACATTGGCTTTTTTTTTACTTCCAAAAACAAAACAAAAACAGATGTTAAAGGGTTAGTTTGGCCAAAAAAATAAAACTCTCATAATTTACTCACTCTCAAAAACCCATGTGCTGTTTTTTTGTGCATCACAAAGAGTATTTAAGAAGACATTCCTAATACTTTTCATATAACAAGCCCCAAAAAGGACCAGAAACAGCCTAAAAGTATAAGTCTACCAATATGATTTATGTGCTTTTCTGAATAAAATAAAAAATGAAACTAAATAAAATTTCAGAAGAATAAGAATATGGCTAAATAGGTTATTTTCATGATCATTTCATTAATTGGGGTGTTGACACACATGGTCATTATGACATTTATGAAAAAAACTGCAATAAATATTCTTCGAAAGACAGAAATATAATTAAATAACAGATTTTTATTTTTAGGTAAATTCTTAAAATTACTTATCCCTCATTTAGCTTCAACTGTATTTAGTAGCTACTTTCATAATTACAAAAGAAAACGTTTCCTAAAATAAATTCTGTCACACTTTTCACACCATTCATGTTACACATTGTATTTCACAACAGACGCAATAGTAATATGCTTTGATTACAGAATATGTTGACCGTATGTCAGAAGATTTGAGAATCAATTGAAAAGTGGTGAAAAACTCACAGTAAGAGCTATATAAACAAAGCCTTCAAGTTAAATAAATAAGATGAATAAAAACTTAAATACCTAAAAATGTCCATTGTCTCTCCATCGTAGTAAACCCTCCGAGTATTACATTAGGGTTTATGATTTAGCATAGTCATGTGTGGCATTTGAAACTAACCGCTTCAAATACCGGTGCAAGTAAAAGGAGAACTACAGTTATAAGTGTAAAGTTCAGCAAGCCAGAGACTCCCGTATCTTACAAAACTAAGGGGAGGAGAAAGATTTGCCAAGAATTAATCAGATCCACATCAATTAATCCACATCTTTAAAATGTGTCCTCATATATATATATATATATATATATGTATATATATATATAACAATAGTGATTTTCAAGAAAACAATTTGTCCCTCTAATACAAACACTATGAGATCAGTGTTTTTATATTCACTACTCAAGATTAACTAAAGTCTAGCTAAAAATATATACTTAACTTAATAAAGGGGAAATTTCCAAAAGCTGAGAGGTGTAAAAATCACAAGGTCGGTAGACTGACATGAAATGACGGAAATGGCTAATGCAGAAGTGAAAACAGCAGTGCTGTGTGCAAGTGCCTCTTATTATGGCCTTATATGTCATTTAGTAGGATGTTTTCCTATACTTAGTACTGATTAAACAAATGTAATAAATGAAGAGCAATGATATGGAAAGTAGTATGTATAACAGTATTACTTCATGGAGTCAAGCCCAGGGCATTGTAAAATGTGTGATTGCCCTGGAAAAGTCATGTAGTATTAAGTGTAAATACAGATACAGGAGGAAATTTTTCTTGAATTGAATGTCTTAATGTAATTTAGACATTCCAAATATAAGCCTACAACTATCATTAAAATACAAATCATCCAGGCAGAGTCTAGCGTGGGACCAAATAAACTAGCAGTAAGACTGAATGATCATTTAATCCAATAACAGATATAGAGAGAATGAAGATGAGCACATTATGCACTGATTCACTGTGAAAGACTGAAGAGTTTTCGACTGATAAGGAAACAAATGCTTCATACACACAAAGAAGTTGTCTTAGAAAATATAATAAATGCTGTGAATCAAACCCTGGACCTTGAATATGAGATGAAATAGGCTCTCTTGCATTACCAGGACTCTGAAACAGTAGTATCAGAATGCTTTTACTCATGTAACCATGTCACTAAGACCAATGATATAGGTCTGCAGAAAAATCAATGGAAAATTAGCAGCAGACTAGAATTAGAGAAGAATTACTTAAAAAGCAAAAAAAAAACAAACAAACACTGATTTGTGTGTGTGCATATATATGTATGTATAGTTAAGCCCATTCAAATGGATATTACAAAACTAATTTTCTGATCTATTTTGTAGAATTATAGAAATCAAATACTTTATCCCAATTTAATATGCTAATAAATGACTAGGTGCATTGTTTTTACAAATACCTCACTTTGCATATTAATTTGCCGTCATTTAAATACAGATGTATATTCCATGAGAGATTGAAATGTAGACATTTAAACAGAAAGACATTTATTTAAAATGTTTCCTATGAAAATACATAAATTAAAAATTTACAATACAGATACAGTTATGGCAAGATAAGGCAGCAGTGACCTCTGTTCATGTAAAGCATTATTACAAAGATTTATTTTATTCGTATTTATAAACTATGGGAGTCATAATTTAACAATCTTAAATTGAGGAAATATTCCCTGTAAATTAAGGCTGGAATATACTACGCCACTTTTAAACTCTTAAGACTTTTCAACACAAATTGCATTATGCACTTGCTTACATTGTAAATATTTACAGAAAAGACGTTATACACTAAATAAACGAGGATTACATAGACTGTCACGTCGTTTTTTAACATAAACTGTAATGAAAAAAATGCACCTCTTGCAAAGAGATGAATGAGAAATGAATATGGGCTAAAAAATGTGAAATATATAACCTTGACTGTCCAAAATCTGTAAACAGGCTTTGACTTTTAGCAACTAGTGTCGGCTCCTTCAGACTGTATTTCAGAGCAACATCTGGACAAAAGTGACATATTCAAGCCTTTACAAACAAAAATAAACTAATTTGTGACGTTGATTTGTTATTTCAAAGTCTCTATATGTCAAAAAACTGACTGCGCTCCTGTCTTCTTTTCCCTTCAAGCAGAAAAGAGAGGATTGTGCCCAACCGTTGTCTTTTAGAAGGCCCTTTGTGGTTGTACCGCCTAAAGTAGGTGGTGGTTCCCATGGAAATGGCACGAAGCTGCTCAACTAACAACCATCCCACCCAAGTCAGAGAGAAGAAGTTGAGCACAGTCAGCAGGAGGACCCAGGCCTCTCGTCCTGCCACTGAGCCCCAGTCAGATAGCTGCAAGCCTGAGAGTTTCAAATAGAGGTAGTACACCGCACAGAGGATGAAGACGAGGTGAGCCATTACCATAGACAAGATGAAGAGGACGAAGGTTCGGTGGTTGTCCCGTCCCACACATTGATTGATAAAGAGGCAGTGGTGGTCATAGTCTTGGATGCACATATCACACAAACGGCAGTGTTTACAGTTGTCCACTTGGATCAGCTGAAAGAAAATAGCTTGTGCTTATTTGATAATAACAATGATGGTCCATTAAAAAAATAAAATAAATAAATAAAAAATAAAACATATAGTTCCAGCCCCCAGAAAAGACTTTCAGACACAGTGCTTGTCAAATAAATGCTCACCTCACAGTAAATACAGAATCTGTCCGGGCTCTTTCCAGCTTCTATCAAGTCTCCTATGCTGGAAAACTGGGAATCTGTGTCAGCTTCTTTAAGTTGTCCTGGGTTCTGGTTTAAAACTTTCCAAAATAGTCCAGCGAGCACAAAAAAATGGACAAGTGAAAAATTTAAGAGCGCATAAGCTGGCCAAAAACGTGAACGGTCAAGGAATAATTGACAAAACATCCAAACAATTTAAACTTTTAAAAGAGGTTGATGACATAAGCTATCTGCAAAGGATATTAGGTAAAACTTTATAGAGAAAGCAAGCTATGGAATGAATTAAGCCCGCAGTCAGTGTTCCAAGGTAAACAGGGTTCGGTAACCTAAAGTTCAATTGAAAAAGATTAAAAAAAGTCATTATGCAATCATCATCCTTTATATTAGCAGTGATAAGCAATGCAATTTCCAATCACAAGCCTCTAACCTTTGAAAGCTGCTCAGTCTATGATACTGAGAAAGAATAAGTTTTGCCATAGAGGGGAAAAGCACTGCAGAAAAGATAGCCCCATATTCACCAAGAGCTGCAGATATAATGAGAACAGCAGCCCCGCTGAGAGACGGTAACAGCAGCATCCAGTAGTACATCACTACAAAACAGACCATTTTATGAATTACAGCTGATCAATATCATTATACAACAAAACCAAAGGAAAAGAAACAGTGATACCGTACGAGTCCTTAGGAGTCAGATCTTTTGGTTGTTGACTGAAATGCGTCAAAATCCTGGAGAGCTGCTGATGTCTACATAAATATTAGGGGAAAAAAAGATATAATATATATAGATATAATCTTATTCTGTTAACAATATAAACTTAAAGTACTAATCACAACAAATAGAAAATACAATACGGCATAAACTGTCAGTTGCTGTTTTTTATGTACCCTATTACACTAAAACTAAACTTTAATTGCAATGCAGTTTATAATTGATTAATAAAAACTAAGTCTTTACGTTTTCATTGGTTCTCAACAGACCTAAATGTATTCCCTTGATTACAGAGGTCTAGCGGCGTGAGGCCAGTGTGGTTTTTCATGTGTAAAATGTGGAGTCCAGCACTCTTCAACAGTAGCCAGCACACCTCAATCATGCCTTTCTTTGCAGCCACATGAAGTGCCGTCGCCCCCTGGTGGTCAACTGCCTCTGGCATGCATCTCTGGTTAAAGATTTAAGCAAAAGTGGCTAAAAATCAGAAATGCAGCAAAAGGCATGCAAGCACTTAATGAACTATGATTTTATTAAATACATATAAATAAAATAAATAAACTGTGATTTATTTATTGTAAAAGATTAGCTTTAAAACATATTAATTTAAGACGATGACACAGCAAAGCTTATTATTCCAAGTCTCTTTAATGTCAGTCTGTGGGATGCAACACTTAAATTGTCAGCAAATACTAATTTTTGGGTGAACTATTCCTTTAAGAAATATTTAAACCTCAGGAAGAAAAGAAATTGCACTAATTAATGATATTCTTTTGATTCTCTCTCTAGAAATTTTAAAAGTGTGAAAGCTAGTTCTGAAAGTAAAAACAAAAAACAAAATGCAATTCATTTCCACATCGATAGGGGCAATTTCTAGCAATTTTCAGGGATTCTGCTTTCTCCTATTGGTGTTTTAGTGCCTATTTACTTCCATTGTACCCTGTAAGAGAACTACAAGCAATGCTGTAAGGTGCTTACATTAGCTCTAAGGAGATATCGGACTACGTCAGAATTGCCTGTGGAAGCTGCCAAATGCAGTGGAGTGATCTTATAGTTATCTGCATCTGTGAAACGGAACATTCCAGTCTCCCACAGGTACTGCGTGGCAATACTGAGAAAGAAGAAAGAGAGGGGAACATACAACAGTATATTTGAGCATGCAGTATACACCAAAACAAAACTACAATTCTGAACAGGCCCAGTTACTTACACGCTTCCACCACCCACTGCATAATGAAAAGATGTTTTCCCTTGGTCATCTACTGTGTGTAAGTCGGCACCGTGCTGCATCATTTTTTGCATGATATAAATATTGCCATTTCTGTTAGAATAAAACAGTACAGTAAGCCCTCTTCATAGGACACTGGTGTAATGATCTTTCAGGAGAAGCAAAGTTTATGATGGATGTTTTGATTAAATTCACAAACATAAGATGGATGAGGTCTCTCGTACCTGCAAGCAAAGTGAAAAGGGGTTTGTCCTGCATCACAGGGAATGTTTGGATCAGCGCCGCTGTCCAGCAGAAGCTCAGTCATTGGTCGGTTTCCATGGAGAGCAGCAAAGTGTAGAGCTGTGAAACCTCCCCAACCTGCAAAAAAGTTTACAGCAAACCACTAACCTTGAAACACAAATGTCATGCTGCTGGGTTTTTGACTATCCAAAAACATGAGTCAACAATTAACATGGACATAACACATAAGTCAATTTCTTTTAATTGTTTTTTCCTAGTCTTCTTTTTTTGTTTTCAATCTTTTATAATACCCATTTAGTAAACAAAACAAATTATCAAGGAAGTGACATGTTTTGTGGTATTATTTGGTTTGCCTTACTTTTATAACATTCTAGTCAGCCACATTATAGAAACCAATATTATGTCATTATGGCCACGTTCACACAGCCGCAGAATAGTGTTGTCAATCCTGTTTTTGAATCCTTAATACGGTTACGTTCCCACACAGTTCAGTTATTTACAGGTGTGACAACCGCATTCTGTAACCGAACTCACACCTGTACATTTTCAGGACTCATAACCACATTCTCAGAACACAGGCGCGGTGTGAACGGAACAGGACTGGACAACTAGGACTGTGTTCACACAGCAGCAGAAAACAGGATTGATAACCGTATTTTCTCTACCGGTGTGAGTCTCGAAATGTGTTTGTTCACACAGCAGCTTTCAGTTAAGTTTAGAATTGTCTGTATGAACGCGTAACTGGAGTCAAGCCCGTATTCCTTACCAGTAACCATAGCGACCGTGACTGAAATGATATAAAAGATGGCGACATCCACAAAAACGAAAGTTTTATCATTGTTTGATATGACAAAATCCCAAATACAAGATTGAAAACCGCATTCCGCTGCTGTGTGAACGAGAACAATCCCAAATACAGGATTGAAAACCGCATTCCGCTGCTGTGTGAACGAGAACAATCCCAAATACAGGACTGAAAACCGCATTCCGCTCCTGTGTGAACGAGAACAATCCCAAATACAGGACTGAAAACCGCATTCCGGTGTTGTGTGAACGAGAACAATCCCAAATACAGGACTGAAAACCGCATTCCGGTGCTGTGTGAACGAGAACAATCCCAAATACAGGATTGAAAACCGCATTCCGCTGCTGTGTGAACGTAGCCTATGAACATATTGTAAACATTTCAAAGAAGTTAAAATGGCATACTTGTGTAATAACTCATTGTTGAACAGTAGCCAAGCTTTTTATTTACATTCTGTTGTCCAGTTGTGCAAATAAATTACAATCTATTGAAATAAATCTAAATACAGTAAATAGCTTGCAGAAAAACTTAAAACATTTATTTTTATAGAGCTCAGAAGCTTCATTTCCTATTAATCATCAATTCTCTATTTATTAATCACAATTTAGTCAAAATAACAGTTACTACAGCTTTCAGAGTATTTGTCTTTTTTTTTATTCCCCTTGTTGACAGTTTCATTGTAGTATCAATAACTGTATAGTATTTTTTTTTTTGGGGGGGGGGTACAGTTTAATTTGTCGTAGGATAGAACATCTTACTAAATGTAACAGGTAACTATAGGAAACGGACTGGAAGATGCATGGCTATTGAAACGACAACTACATTAAAACTTATCTCACACCTAGGTATTTTCTTTAATCGAGTGACCATAAATAGATAATAAAGCAAACGATAGGTGGGTGAAAGAACGGAAAAAACCCGCCTGAATGACGCACCATTGACCTGAATAGGATCAGGAAGGTTAAAGTGTAATGTTAACGTAGGATCAGTACAATCTCTGTCATCATCTGTCACTGATCAATTACAGTCCCCTTTAAAACAAAAGACTCACCTTTTTGCTTCAAAACACCTCGATCCTGCTGTAATAAAAAGGAAACTCGATCGATTTCCCCCCGTTGAATCGATTCAAAAACACAACTTCCTGAAGCCTGCAGCATTCTGCCACCATGTATTTACGCCTTCTTCTGTAGGCTGAAGAAGCTCTTGACCAACTACAAGAAATTCATTATAAAGGATATCTTAAGCGTTCTGTTAGATTGGTGCAGCGGTACACCATAACATCATCCCGTTCATCAGACAGTCGATAAGTGAGCGAATCTGATAATATGTAAATATGCTGTACTGATTGAAGGAAAACCCCGCCCTCTGGTGGATGGGGTTTATGTTCAACCAATGAACGGAAGGGAATGCAGTTTTCCTCTAGTGGGCGCTCGGCGGCCCAAATTCTCAGTCAATCTATTAAAAGATAATCGTTTGAAATATGCAAAATATTTAAATGCAAAGACTAGTATAGTCATATTACATATAAAATCTTACCTCAGCAGTCTGAGAGAGAGAGAGAGAGAGAGAGAGAGAGAGAGAGAGAGAGGTTCTAATTGTTTCCCTTGTGATGCAACCGCAAAGGACAGTGATTGGTTCAGCTACATTAACGCAGAGAAACGTCACAGGTACCACAGTCTGCTACAGATGAAATTGTACACACAGATAACGTCACTGAAACGTAAACATTCTTTAAGGATTACAACAGTAAAAAAATTTAAAAACCCCGACTAATTTACTTTGCCACTTTCAATCAAGTTCCGTGCGCTAAGCACCGCTAATTTCCTGTTATGTCTATTCATTTATGTTATCAACACCTGCTTTAGCGTATAACAGTCAATTTCAAAATACAAATTAAAATGTAAAGCAAAAAGTTTGAGTATATAAACTGACTGTTCATACTGACAATTGTTTTATAATTTAAGAAAGTCACGTGCGCCCAAAATAATTAAGGGACACAAGATCTATTTTTGTCTGTCTGTCCTGCAAGACAGTGTGTATGTGGTTTCATTTTTTAAAATTGTGTTTATGCCAAACTAAACTAGCCAAGAACTCGATTTCATATAATATAAGGATTAACGCGCTCGTTTGACTTTTTGTGAACTGATGACTTTATAACCGGCATAAAAGCTACATCAAAAACCATAGAAAAAGAAGCTCATCTCTTTGTTAAATGTGAAAATTATCTAAACATACGAGTCTATCAAATGAACGTCAATTGCACGAGTGTTTAATCTATTACTTTGTTTAGTCATTAGGTGATTTTCATTTTCCTTAGTTTAGAAATGTTTTTTCTATTTTTAACAGTTTCCATGTTGTCTAGTTATATTTTTGTGCTATCTCAAATTACCACATGATGTCACTGTTGCTCAACATCTTACGCACTTTCAAGGGCTTACTTGAAGAAAACTGCAATAACTTTAAACACCACAAGCCATAGACACGATTTACGCTCCCTCAAACTCATTTTTGATTGGTCGATTTTTAATCTCCATTTTGGAATAATATAACTAAAATCAGACGAATTGCTTCAATGAAGTCTTCTTCACTTGATCTTACTTTGTCTGTTGAAATGTTAAAAACACACGCGCGCGGTCGCGCAAGAAAGTTCTCCTTCTCCTTTTTTCACTAGGAAGTGAGGCACATGACCAGACGCAGCAGATATTCATACTGTGCAAAGTTCAGTCAACCAGATTAGGAGGCATGTCTCAGCCGGCTACTCACTGAGTGCTGTGACATGGGAAGCCAGAGAAAAACCATCTGTCTACGCACACAAGCCTTAGCAAAGACTTGAGATGCCACCCACCAAACAACAACAGGTATGTGTGGGGTTACAGACTGACTAAACTCCAGTTTTGCCTGGAGTTCAAATTAGTTTGAAAGGCTAGTTTTCATAACATACGTATTTTGACAGCTGTTGTTGTGAGGTTGCCTGCTGCTGTCATAATTCATTTGTATTTTCATTTCTGTTGCTTGGAGACTTTCTAGGAGGAACACGTGATAAAGCTAAAAAGTAAAAAAGGAAGTTTGACTGATTTTAGTTAGATACTTTGAAAGGCATGATTTGTTTTCCCTCAGACTAATTTGTTTGTATCGGGTTTAAACATTTCAGCAATATACAAGCCAACTGCTGCTATGGAGCATAAAGAGTTTTTACCACAGTCCAAGCTTTGAGTAAAATAATGAGATGACGTTCATGTGCTGTATTTAGCTATTAAGTGAATAACCTGGTGGGAATGTGCAGTGCAAACATGTCATTTCTTCAGGAATGTGAATTGTCTTCCCTGTAGCAAAACAAGCTCTTGTCTTGACATCACAAGATCTCATTTAACATGTGAACAGCTTACAGGAAAACCCTCCAACTTACTGCTGTCTTTTGATAACAGATGAAAGATAGTTGCAGATTTGCCTTTTAATTGAAGTTTATTGGCAGGCACATTAGTTCCAGTGTTTACATTGTACATTCCTTTGTTGCAGTCAGCTTCCTAAAAATTATTATTATTATTATTATTTGCTAGTGTTTAATAAGAACAAAGTCTCAGGTTTCACTTTAAAGTATCCCATTTTTATTCATTTTTGTTTGCTTATTTTCCAAGGAGCCAGTTGGAGAAATGGACAGAACCGATAAGGAGAATGGGGAACTTAGTGCGTCAGGGGAGAGTTCAGAGAGCATAGAAGTGAAAACTACACAAATCCAAAGTGAAACAAATGGGGACCTGAAAGCACATGAGGATCCAATGGTGCTTCTGAAAGATCAACTAACTAAGCTGGGTACTATAAGCCAGCTGTCATCAGAACAAAGAGACCAAGAGCTCACCCAACTTCTGCTTCTGTTCATCCAGGTAAAGCAAATTAGTGAGGGTAGTGGAGGAAAACTGATTATTCAGTTGATCAAACATTATCTATTGGCAGTCTTTCAAATATGATTAATTACATACAATATATTTAGCTTAATATGTTTTTCAAACGCGCTCGCACATACACACTACATGGTCAAATGTTTGTGACTGGTAAGTTTTTGAAATCCCAATGCTTTTTTTATTCGATAAAACAGTAAAAACAGTAAAACAGTAAAATCAATAGGAATAAATTTTAACGTAATATTTTAATCCTGTTGTGGCAACACTGAATTTTCTTAAGTGTCAGAAATCATTCTAATATGCCAATTTGTTGCTCAAGAAACGTTATAATTAATATCAAGTTGAAAATAATCATGCTATTTAATATTTTTGTGGAAACTGATAAAACACTTCATTTATAATGTATTTTGGTCATATGAAGTCTTGATGTCTAATCTCTTTAAGAACTTAAATTTTAAATTATATTAGCTGCCCATGAGTGATTGGATGAAATTTTTGTCCCTTTGACAGAAGCATGTTGCATCACACTGACACAGATTAAACTAAAATCTTGCATCTCCTGTTTAAATTCCAGCAGCACTGTCAGTTGGTCTAGTTTGCTGCTGTATTGACAAACACACATGACCTACTGAAATGCAATCACACTCATGTGTGGGGGTTTACACACGTGTGACTCGTTAACTTACAACTCCTAGATTCTTACTGGGATTTATCCAACCATAGAGTAAGGAGTAAGGCACCACATCTGCTTGGAAAGTCACACAGAAGTAGGGATTGAAGTTGGGAAAGTTGAAATATTTACACAGCTTAGGGAAATGAAACTTGTGTTGCTTTGAAAATATTTGTTGTTGGAAGTTCGCTTCTGGTTAGTTGTTTTTGTTTCTATCTTGTGATGAGGTTAACTATTATCACAATTGCCTTTGTGAGAAACATGTCATTAAACATGTCAAACTTATTTTATTAAGTAGTATTAAGCAGAAATAATTATTCTACTTACTCTTTATAAGGTCTCAGAGAGCAGCAGTGTCCTTGATGATCTGGACCTCCAGGGCTTGGCGCTGCAGGTTGGAGAAGCTCTTGTGTTTCACGTACAGCAGAGAGTGGCAGAAAAGCCTGCAGGTATCTAAAAATAACATTTTCAAAGGTATAGTGGCAGTGGCACTGGTGAGGTCACTAAAGACCAAACAAAAGTCAAACAGAGATTCGGTTGATGTTTGATGGGAAGTTGCTTACTTCTTTATTTCACAAACATGTGGCAAAATATGTTGCTTGATAATGTTGACCATCTTTGCTATTGCCCGTCTGATGCATTTGTGTTAATTTCTTATTTTGGTGTTTAGTTGAAATTATTGTTATTTTTATTATTATTACAGAAAACCTTACTTATCTGTTGTGTGCTGCTCTAAGATCAAATTGTTTTAATCATGCTGTCTGTTGCTTTTATGACTTTGTTTAAAATAGAGGAAGCTCGATATGAATTGGAGCAGTTGTTTCAGAGGTCAGAGGTCAGAAGCAACCAAGGATGGCTTCTGCTCAAATCAATATCTCTTTTGTCTAACAGAGACTCTGTAAGTTTTACTATATTATGTTATGTTATATTTATGCAGTCAGCTTCATAATTACACTGATATTGTTTTAGTAGTAACTACACATTTTTAAAAATGTAGTTAAAAAGCACTGTTGTTGCATCTGATTATTTACTCATGATAGTTGAATAAAAAGTATTTCATTCAGCATAAAATGTAGCAAGTAATAATTATTTTCTCCTAGAAAATTCCTTTTTTCTTGCTATGGTTTAATCACAGAAATCAGTATGCAGATGACTACAGTAGATCTGTCATTGCCATTCCTCTGTTTGACAGAAAAATCTCACGCAGTCATGATTTGACAGGAAGTTCTTGTGTTCTTTAACAGGAGGTTGACGTTATGATCAAGACAGGTCTTCCGGCATCATTAGTCAAGTGTCTGTATCTATTTGTAGTTTTGCCTCCCCGAAAAGAGAGCTTTGTCTCTCACAAGGATGTCAAAGAGGAAGTCAAATGCTCTTTTCAGGACACACTTACTCAGGTTTTTAGATTTTAATATGTTTTGTTTTATAATATGAATCAGTTACACCACAAAGGCTCAATTTGAGTATCAAAATGGCATAATGTTTCCCGATTGTGCTATCCAGTTTCAAAAAATGACTTACAGAAACTAACAGAAATATGCCTCTTTAAACCTTCACGTCTGTTCAGGTGATCTTGCAGCTGTGCAGACATGTGCGTTTCGTGGAGGTTCTGCTAGAGACCCAGGAGCTTTCAAGCGTGATCATCTCTCTCACCCTACTGTGGGATCAGTGCAGCCCCTCATGGAGAAAGCAGGCGTCTCGTGTACTCAGAGCAGTGTCTGCTGCACAAGCTCACAACACTGTACCTGCACTGCAAGGTCAACAACTATACACAAGCTCCAGCCCATTCTTTATCCAAAGAAGTGTATCTTATGAGAGAATTCTTATCAGATCTAATTATTTTTCATTATAAATGGTTTAAAATTATATAAAGAGCAAGTACATTGGTGTAATGAGTGTACTATAGGTAATATCTAATCTTCTCAACAGCAACATGATTATAGTTTTTATAAATATAGATATAGCCATTGTAAGCCCATCATCAGATGACAATGATTTTGATTTACTTCCACATGATGCTTATTTGAATTACCTAGTTGACTGATTACATAATGTTTGTTTTAGTTTTTTTACTAGCGATTTCATTAGATCTAAGCAGGTCTTCAGTTAGAAAATCAAGTCAGAAAGTTTGTTCTGAAGCAAGTGACAAGAAGAACAAATCTGCAGACTAATTTAGGGAGACTTAGTTCCTGAATTGTTAGGGATGTTTGTATATACGGATATATACAAACATTGTATATATATATGGATGTTGAATTGTATATACTGCAAATACTTACAAGTGTATTTCTATTTACACTTATTTTGGTGTTTTGTTTTCTTTAGCTAGCAACTGCATGAAGATCTGCATCCAGAACATGCATAAGATCAGTGAGAACGTCCCTGGTCATGTTCTATCTGAGGTGGCCGTGAGTGTTTTCAGCTTTGTGAAGGACTCTTATGCCATCAGCCCTGCTCTTTTTGAAGAATTTGAGAACAATGATGGCTACGACATCTTTCAGGCCGTCTTGTTACGGTAAATTTATGATTTTGGATGGGGTCTTAAATATAATAGGGGACTGTCACTAAATATTGCAGATGTGAAAGGCACACAACTGAAGACTAAATGTCTTTGATGCATTAACAAGTAGGTGTACCAGCACCTTCAGAAAAAGCATTTGCTTACTTAATTCTTAGGTACTTTCCATTGTTTTCTGTAACTCTCTTTTTTCCTCTCAGTGTCAGCTCTTTCCTCCTACAAGTTTCTTTTTGAGTGCTGCAGAATTTAATAATTAAAGAGCTCGTAATGAGATCAGCAGTAAATTGAGCTCAATCACATTACTGATCATTCCAGCTCTCTCTAACTCACTGTGTCTGCGTTTCCTCACAGCAAGGGTCACTGCAGGATAAGACTGCCCTCACTGAACAATGAGTCTCATTCACAAAGCATGCGTATGCATGCATGTATTTTTTTCGTAAACCTGTGTGAAAACATTGTTTTGTGTCTACTTATATTCACCAGAAATTATTATAAAAACTCTTTTCTGCGCACATACTGTAAGCAGGAGTGCTTCGTGAGGCCACTGTTATTCAAAAAGTTGAGGGCGGTAAGACATTTTGAAAAGAAGTCTCTTATGCTTACAAGACTGCAATTATTTGATCAAAAATACAGTAAATATAGTGTTTACATTTAAAATAATTTTTCAATTTTTTTTCCTTTTTTTCTGTGATGGCAAGGCAAAGCTAATTTTTCAGCAGCCATTACTCTAGTCTTCAGTTTCACATGATCTTTCAGAAATCATCCTAATATGCTGGTTTGGTGCATTATTGTAAATGTTGAAAACATTTGTGCTGCTTAATTTGTGGAAACTATGGATTTTTTAAGAGTTTTATATAAAGTTTAAGAGAACAACATTTATTTAAAATGTAATTTTTGTGACATTGTAAATCTATTTACTGTCACTTTTGATCAGTTTACTAGGTCCTAGTTAAGTAAAAGAGTAATATATTTTTTTAAACAATTGTACAAACCCCCAAAATTTTAACAGTAGTGTTCATTCATACTGTGTTTACTTGGGAATGACATATTGACATATATTTGCCCTTCTGCAGCTGTGAGGAGGAAGTGACAGAGGAGCACTTGCTAGCCGTTCAAGATCTTCTAGGCCTCATCGCGTCATTCACACTTTTTGGCAAGGCTGAGCTGAAGGTTGCCATATGTGTAAACAACCCCCAACCACAAGGCTTTAGATTTGACCCCACCCTGACTAACGGTAAGCCGCCGTGACTGACATTGAGTGCCACTCTGCATCTCCTCTCCACCACCTCATGGAATCGCCACAGAAAAGGCAATTATGTCCAGGATGATGAAGTGTAGCTCTTCTCGCTAACCCAGTTAAGACACCCTGCATCCATTCTCCTCATCCATAGAGCGATTCTCCATTCATCACCACCATAGCACCTCACTCCTGAGAGAGAGAAAAACAGCCCCTTTTTTAACCTTTATTTCATTTGGCTTTGATGTGATTTTAATTATGGGTGAAATTCAATCTTATTACTCTCTGCAGATATATTTATTTGCCATAAACATCAGATCATCTTTTTCCAAATAGCCAATCAGTGTTTTTCATATGTTGACGCATTTATTGTTCATTTAGATCTAAATTATGTTTAATGCATTAAATTTCACACACTTTCAGCAAGTTTAAGTGTGATACTTAAGTGTGATACTTGATACTTTAGTTTCACATGTGCACAAGCTCATTGATAATGGCATCAATAATGCTGTTGTCTCACTATATGCTTTTAGGAATGGCATTACAAATTGTTGTAAATATAAACTACAAATTATGTATTTACTGTATAGTATACATAAAGTTGTGTTAATTACATGTCAAGTCAGTATTTATCAAGATCATTTTTGGAGCTGCTTTTTTTAAAAATTTTATTTAATTCTTTGCTGTACAAGTAATTTTTGGAGCTTATTTAATTATTTTCTTTTTTTATTTACTTTCTTCACTGTATATTTAGTTTAGGTTTTTTTTTTTATTAGAATGTCTGTAAATAAATGCTTAAGTGGTTGCTGCTTTTTGTCCCTTACTTTCTACATGCCTGACTTTCTTTATATCTTCAGGTTCACCGGTAAAGAACCTTACAGCGTTCAAAATCATCCAGTCCTCCTTCTTACGGTCAGGCAACACTGTGATCTGCGGCCAAATCCTGCGCACAATCCAGATGATCTGGTCTTGGGAAAAGGCTAACTTCTTCCTGCTGGAGTGGTCTCTGCAGTCTCTGGCTCAGCTGGCTGAGTGTGTTTGGCAGAAATCGCCACCTGTTCACCTCATTTTCTTCGAACTGATTGAGACCGTCATCCTTCAGCTCTCCTACATCCCACACGAGACAATCAAAAAGGTCCAAGCTATGTTGAAGCAGGGTTGTTCAGAGGCTTTTAACGTCGCAGCTCTAGACTGCTTCTACAGGCTCATCATGCACAGCGGATTGCTGTCTGAAGTCCTGAGTGATGGAGGACTGATGGAACAACTGTTGTTCGAGCTTAAACGAAGGGCAAAGATCATCAGAAAGGCTGGTGTTGCTGGTAAGTCTTTTGGTTTTCTCTGTACTTTGAATTACGAAAAACAAGACAATTTGTAATGGAGATGCCTGATCCTGACTTGAGATCTTATATATTGCAGTGAGTGAAGCTGAAGAGAAGGCTGACAGCTATGAGAGGAAGTTGACCTCCAACATTTTAAATGTGGTTGCAGCCCTGTCATTCCAGTCAATCAGAAACACTGGTTAGTTGAAGTAATTTTCTTTATAACTTTTTTTTAATTTTTTTTAAATTGAAGCTATAAATGAAGTGTATTGGAGTATTTTTTTTATATAATTTTTTTGTAATTTATAATTTATAATTTATTTGTAACAGTTGTTTGCAGTGTGTGCAGGAGATAAAAACTATTAAATTATAATAGACAAATAATTGTTTGAATAAAAAATAACTTTATAATAAATTAAAAACAAAATATGTGCCAAATATGTACAATTTGAGGTAAGGAGTTTGAAGCCACAGTACATCATTATACTATATCTGATGATTCTCTCTGATTTAATAGTGTTCATCAGGGACTTAGGGATGATTCCCTATGTGAAGATATTTGTGGATGTTGAGCAGTTCCGCAGTCCTGCTCTGTGCATCCTAGAGCAGCTGTCGGAAGTCAATCCCGAGGAATACATGAGCACCGCCATCGGAGCCCTCTGCTCCTCCACTGAGAGCGAGATCAGACTCAAACAGGATCTCTTACAGGTATTTATTCCACTGCTGCTTTTTATTTTTGGCTAACGCACACGCTCAGTCACACATTGCTGCTGAAACAATGGTTTTCCATATGAATTTATGACATCCTGGGTTTTCCTGATTCCTTACACATGTAAAGATGTTGAAATACAAGTCACGGTTTATTCCAAAGCATGATTGGATTATAACTGAGAGGACTTCTATTAAAACTAAACTGAGCTTAGGTATCATGTACCTGTCTGTAAATTCAGCTTCCATTCCTAATTCTAACAAATTATAACATGGTTAAAACATAATGAGCCGGTGAATTTATTATATCAGCTTTTGGGAGCCTGATTCTATTATAGCCAAATTCAGATTGATTTGCTAATATACTGTTAGCTGTTAACTCAAGCTTCATTTGATTAGGCTTGCAGCCTTGTGGTGCGACACACACAAAATTATGAGGAATATCAGATCAGAGAATGTGAGAGAAATCCAATTATGCATAACTATGTTATTCAGTTACTGTACATGTCCATTTTTTAGATTCAAGTGCAGGAATACTAACCTGCAGACCATTAAAGTGTAAGTGGGTTAAGGCTGCTGACAATTGGATTCATCCCGACCACTCTGTGAAATGTGTCAAAGCCATTCTGATTACTTCTATTGGTCCTAATTAGGTTTGGGCTTCATTTTATGACACATTAGCTCTTTGATGTATTAGCATGGTAGATTGAATAAGGGTTAATCCATTTAATGCAAGGCTCTTCGATACAGGAGACCCCTCCCTTTTCCCTTTTCATAGTGGTGCATTATATCCGAACAGATATTCTGAACACATCCTGGGTTTAAGCATAGTAAAACCTAGTAACTACTGTAATTCCAGTAATACTGCTGATTGAAGAGCATTAACATCAGAAGTACACTACTGTTGAGAAGTTTGACGTCAATAAAACATTGTTTTTTAAATAATACTTTTATTCTGCAGTAGTTAAATTAATCAAAGTAACACTAAACACATTTATAATGCTGCAAATAAATTTTATTTAAAATAAATGCTGTTCACTTGAACTTTACATTCATCAAAGTATCGTAAAACTGTATCATGGTTACAACAAGTTTTCAGCGGCACAACTGTTTTCAACATTAAAAAAGTAAAAGGTAATGTAACCAAAGCAGGAAATCAGCATATTAGAATTATTTCTGAACTACACTGAAAACTGTAGTTATGGCTGCTGAAAATTCAGCTTTGCATTCACAGAAATAAATAATATTTTATTTTCCATTTAAAACAAAAAAGTTATTTTACATTGTAATAATATTTCACAATTTTTACCATATTTTTGATCAATTAAATACAGCCTTAGTGATCATAAGAAAGAAAAAAATGATATTACCAACTTTGTAGTGTACTTGTAATAATCCCTTTCCTTGTACTTTGCCTTTGGACAGTCTATCATGAAAGTTCTGGAAAACCCAAACAGCTGGAATGCCTTTCGCACTTCTGGAGGCTTTACTGGCCTGCTCTCCATAGTCGTGGACATGGAAGGATCTCTGCTGGAGGCACCAATGGGACCGTGGGCCTCATTGAGCCGCCAGAGCCTTGTTGAGCTGCTGCTCCTTACCCTACACACCCTCGCCCTTGCTGTGCACATGTACCCCATCAATGCCCACATTTTCCACACGACCGGAGTCTGCGAGAAGCTGGGTGATGCCCTGCTTCAGCTGGGCTGTTTCCAGAGAGGGGTCCCTATGGAAACAGACAAAGAAAGCTCAGACTGCAGGACTTTCCAGCAGTTTGTGGAGGCAGCGGAGAGACAAGAACCTCAGTTGCCACCACCCTTAGGAGACTGTGTTAAACTCCTGGGATTCCTGGAGCAATTTGCTACTGGTGTGAGCTTGGCTGCAGGTCCATGCACAGGATTGCAGGATAATAATGAGACTGGTGAGAGTCAGAGGACAGGGGAGCCATCCAATGAGGATGAGGCGTTAAATCACACTAGACCCGCAAGTGTCTCATTTGTGTCAGCAGATTCTGGGAGGTAGATACTCTCAATCATATGTATATACAGTATTTATAGATATTAGATTGCTGTCTGTTTTTATTTTGTTTTGTTTTGTCTGGACAATCACATAGGAATAATTCCAAACAAGATAAACTGTGCAACATGATAGTTATTTGATATAGATGTCTAGACCTGAAAAGTCAGTAAATCAATACTGGGACAGTTTCTGCTTAGCTTTTTCTGTTTGTCTACAATTATTAAACATGTCATTGCTTATTCAGGGCTTACTATGACCTCACCATTCTTCATCCTGGAGCTGTTAAGCTGATGATGATTCTTCTGCCTAGTATTTACTGTCCCAGTGATCCTTGTGTAAGTAAAACCACAATTATGTTCATATCTCCTAAATAATTTGTGTTTGGTGTAATAATTAAGAGACAGTAATAGCCTTGGATTACATGAACAAATAAACAGCATAGACGTCCTCTTCAAAATGCAGTTTTGTCAGTCCAGCAAAATGTGCATTAATGTACAAAGGTTTGGCCTTAGTAAGATTGTAAAAAGTTTTTATTATTACGGTAATTTGGTTTCATATTATTGTGATATAAAAGAACAATTTTCTATTTTAATTTTGATATTTTATACATTATTCTAATCTTGATTCTTCAGAAATCATTCTGATATGCTAATTTGGTGCTTAAGAAACATATCTTATTATTATCAGCATTTAAAAACTGTTTTCATGATTCTTTAATAAATAAGAAGTTGGAAAGAACTGCATTTATTAATAGAAATCCTTTATCCTGTAAATACCATTTTTGTCTTTGCTGCTACTTTTGATTGCTTTTAATGCATTCTTGCTGAATAAATTATTTTCTTTTTAAATGTTTTTACTGAACCAAACCTTTAAAATATACTACAATAATAGCAGACGTTTTATTTCCTTTAGTTGTCTGAAGAACTACAGCTGGCTGTGGCTGATCATGTGCAGACTCTGGTGAAGTCTGAAAGAAATAGGCAGATCATGTGTGAGTTTGGTCTGCTGTCCACATTGCTGACTCACTGCAAACACATCCTCATCGACAATTCCCATTCGCTACATCTGCCCATAGTACGGATCCTTGAGAAACTTGCTTCTCAGTCCATGGATCACAAGTGCCTCAGGTCAGCTCAAGAAGATGCTCATGCATTCCTCATGACAAATGTTGAATATATGGTATGATGAATGTAGGTTTACATATTTTGCATTCTACTACAATAGTGTGCTTTATCTTAGGCACTTCCTGTGTCTTGGGGATCCTCTGATGTGCCGTGGAGAAAATAGGCATTCTGTCTCTTGTGAAGAGGCCAACAACACAAGTACAGTTCCTCCGAGTCCTCGCAAACTTCCTTTTTGGATTACTTCCTGTTTCATGAGAAATTTCTAATTTCTAATATTATTGAATCTTTTGATTGTAGAGACTTTAGATTTTCATAATTCTCTGTAATCTGTTGCAGACCAGACAAAAGACCCTGAAGAGGATAACAGAAAACCCTTAAAAAAGGCAACGAAAAGAAGTTTCAGTCTACTGAAAACATCATCAGACAGTGGGACGGTAGTTCCTCTTCATAGGATCATAAGTCTTGTCTCCATCACATCGCCACGTAGCTTTCAGCCACACAAAGTCTCCGTTTCCCCTTCTTTTGTGGAGTTTGACATGACAGACAGTGGCTATGGGTATGTGTTTGCAGATATCCTCAGAAATTATTCTGTTTACGGCAATACAGATTTGTGTCCTTTAAAGCAGTGGTTGACATTCAGGGGCAAAGGGTCAAAGGGCCACTGGGGCTTGCAAACATGACAAAACAGGATTCCTTCAGATTATTTAAATGAAGAACAATTGATACATTTATTTATTTATATATATATATACATATATATAACATACTCTTCTTGACTCTTCTGGAATCCCGAAATGATTGTGGTTAAAGTAAGATGACAGTGGAAATGGAGTTACTGATACATTAATTAAGCCTTGGTTATTATGGTAAATGACAAATAACAATTTTCTATTCACAGATGTCTGTTTCTGCCATCCCTTGCTACAGTAAAAGGTGTCAGTGCAGATTTTATCTCTACAGGAGGCTTGGGCACTGGTAAGAAAATATGAATTCCGTTGTTGCATAAAAAATTCAAATAGAAACCTCATCTAAAACATGAGACATAATATAATTACAACATATTCTTTTGGTATGAAAATCTAATATACTAATAAACTAATAAAAGATTAGTTCCAAATTGATTTATCTGCATCAGAAAGGTCCCATTTACTGATTTATGCATTTATAATATACAAATCCTGTTCTTCTTATAAATCTTCTTGTTTATCTGTGCAGACTGCAGAGGCTTCCCCCCTTCAGCCGGCCTGTCTTTCTCCTGCTGGTTTATGATCTGTAGGTTCAGCTCAGCCTGCGAATCCCACCCTGTGCGTCTGCTCACAATAGTGCGCCACATGTCTCGTGCTGAGCAGCAGTTCAGCTGCCTGTCTGTCAGTGTCTCTGCCACCGACGGCTGCTTGGTGATCTCCACTGAGGAGGAACCTTATCAGTTCTTAGGTGCAAATTTTCACTTCAGATACTACCTTTTAATTACGCTTTTGTGCTAGTTTAGGCATGCATTATTTGCAGTATTTAATTTATTTTATTCTACAGACATGATGGAGCCAGATGAGCAGACTCCTGGTGTGCTACCATCCTCAGTGCGCTTCAAATGTTCCAAACAGCTGATACCAAGCCAATGGCACCATCTTTGTCTGGTTATGGCCAAAGGAATCAAGAAGAGCTGTTTAGCCACTGTTTATCTTAACGCAACAGCAATTGGAACAGCAAAGGTTTGTGCAGGAACTTATATATAAGGATAGTTTTAAATGGCATACTTTAAACTACTGTTTAACAGTTTGGAATCGGGAAGATTTCCAATTAATCTCAATCAAACTGCAGTTGGGTTATTTTGACTGGGTTAAAAAAATAACTTTAAAAAACAGCTGACTAACACAATAAAACACAACAAAAACATAATAACATTATAAAAAAACATGTTTTTAAAAAATAAAATAAACTCTTCATATATATTTTTTTATTAATATATTTTAAATATTAACGCAAAGTTCATGGGTTTAATTCCCAGGCAGTGATAAACCTGAATGTGTACCTCGAATGCAGTTTAAGTTGCTTTGGATAAAAGCTTCTGTCGAAATAAATAAATGTTAGTCAGCATTAATGGACTAAATCTGTGTCTGTTGCTCTTTTTTGCAGATTAAATACATTCAGCCTTTTCCTGGTCAGTCCATATCAATGGATCCCTCTGCAGTCATTGACGTGTGTGGGATTATTGGCACTCCATCTCTATGGAAACAGCGTGCTGCTCTGGTCTGGCGAGTTGGTCCTACATACTTGTTTGAAGAAGTTTTGAGTTCTGATCAGGTGGAGACTATTTATGGGCAAGGCACTAAATACATTGGCAACTACCTTGCTCTCAATGCCCAAGGTAAGATAGTTAGCTTTTCTCTGTCCAAAATCAGTTCCAATGTTATGGATAATTGTATTCACACAGGTGCATATGTTAAATAGGACGTGAGACAGATGTTGCAGTGTCCCAAATCAGGATTGTCTCCCCAGAAAGGATTTCCTTTGCCATAAACGTGACAGTGTTTACCATCACTACAGTAGTAGATATTAGAGACCAGTACAATGAGGTGGACTGTCGCCTTATAGCCAAAGAGGTGCTTTCATTTTCCATTTTTTTTTATCTACTGTACTGAATTATTTTAATTGCTAAATAATAAGTTAACTCTTATATTATTTTCATCACAGATGGGGATTACATCACGTGATAATTGCACTCCTGTCTTCCTGGCTCATAACATCAGTCAGCACCTTAGTGGAACTGCTCGGACAATTGGTGCAGCCCTGGTTGGTTGCTTTGGTAAAAATTCTACTAGCTACTTCTCTAAAGTGATTGCTGTATTACAAGATGTTTTTGTAGTGAACTTTTAATTTTAAGGCTGATTTTACACCTTGATTTCCAGGTGTAAGGACGTTCAAGTCATACAGTGCTGCAAGCAGCTTCCAGTTCATTGGTGGACCTGCTGCCGTTCTGAGTTTGGTGGCAATGGCCTCAGATGACAGCTCCTTGTATGCCGCTGTCAAAGTTCTTCTTTCTGTTTTAGAGACAAATCCTGTGATGGAGCAGGAGATGAAACGAACCAATGGCTATAAGGTAGTTCTCACTAATGAAGTAAGTTAAGACTTGAAGTATAGCAAATCCAAACTGCAGATTTCATTTATTTTGTATTTTCAGCTCTTGTCCTTCCTGCTGAAGATGAAGTCTCAGCTGATCAGTATTAGGATTTTCCAGCTCATTATGGCCATAGTGGGCACAATTGAGCTGGGCTTTGTTGCTGTTCGCATTCCAAACATCACTGCCTTCCAGGACATCATCTGTGACTTTGAGGTAAGTTTTAAATTGGTATGGTATATTTCTTCAGTATCTTTCTGCTCTGTTGAGTGAAATAGTATTCTGAATGGCTTTAAATTAATATTAATAGAGTTGTTCAGTCATGAAGTCAGTTTGTATACTAACCTGGGAGGCTAACTTGCTGGCTGCCACTACAAAGCGAATCTGGTTGATATTTAGTGACAAAATTCTTCAAATACTTGGAGTGTTTTTGTAAAGGTTGAAAGCCACTGCAAATCTAATAAGATAGCACATAGAAATTCTCTTTTAATGACTGCACGGACAAGTTTATTTTATGTTCTGTTTCTAGTTTACCTTTCAGTTATTGAAAATGCGGGCCAGCCTGTATAAAAATAGTGCTAACAGTACTTTCTGCATGCAAAACAAAGAAGCAAGTGTATGTGCTTGATTAATGATGTGCAAACAAACGAACAGTTTCTTTATATAGAAATGTTTTTGGCAAGGTACACTAATATTTAAATTGGGCTTTGTAAGATTTTTTGCATTTTTGGTTTTTGAAAGAAGTCAAACTTTTTTAAGAAGTTTAATCAATAGAAAGTTCAAAAGAGCAGCATTTATTTGAAATATAAATCATTATAAATGTCTTTATCGTCACTAACAGAACTGTGCAAAAGTCTTAGGCCACTAGTATTTTCACCAAGTCTGTTATTTCTATCTTTTGCGGTAGCGTGTTAGTTGGAAACATCAGTTTACATTTCCAAACATTTTTTTTGTCTTCAACTGTAATAATGCAATAATAATGCAGCCAGTGCTCTACACAGAGATCTGATCTGATCATCACCAGTCTGTCTGGAATGACATGAAGTAACAGAACAAACTGAGACAGACAAAATCCAGAAGAACTGTGCCAACGTCTCCAAGATGCTTAAAAACCTACCTGCAAAGCTACGTAAAAAAACTATGGGCAAGTGTACCTCGGAACAGAAGCTGTTTTACCAAAAGCTGTAATACCAAGTATTTATTTGGTTTAGTTAATAGAAGTTATTTGATAAATTGAATGATATATTTATGGCATTATTTTTGAAAGCATCCTCATTTTACAGCATTTTTACACAAGTGTCTAAAACTTTGAACAGTATTGTAGCTTTCCAGTTAGGTTTTTTTTCTTTATCTTGGATGAAGTTCTTTTGGATTTAGTGTGTCTCAGTTTGTTCTGTTACTTCAGTTCATTCCAGACAGACTGGATGATGATCAGTTCAGATCTCTGTGTGAAGCATTGACTGTTGTCAGACTCCTTGTGCAGACAATAATCTCACTATTACAGTCTCATTGTAACAATTGATGACAAAAATAATGTTTGGAAATGTAAACTGATATTTCCAACTGACACGCTACCGCAGAAGATTGAAATAACCGACTGAAAACCGTTATTTGTTGGTGAAAATACTAGTGGCCAAAAACTTTGCACAGTACTGTATTTTGGTCAATTATATGAGTCTTTTTAATTAAATTCTTACAGAAAAAAATCTTTCTGACCATAAACTTTTGAATGGTGTACATATTGTACATTTTTAATGCACAGAGCAGTTGCAAAAGTCACGTTTGAGATGTGACTGTGCATAATAAATGTTTTATAGCAAAAAAGGGAAAGTCTCTGTAAGTAATGTTAACTACAGACCTTATTTTACCACCATTCTAAAAAACTAATAGGAAAATTCAGAGGGAACTGATGCTAATTTTGTTTCTACCTGTTGTTTCTCAAGTGAAATTTCAAAAGTATTGTCATTTCTTCAAGATTCTTGTTTCTTTTTCCTGTAGGTGTGGCAGAATGCTCCAGAAAATCTTGATGTTTGCGTTTTAAATCATTTTGTTGATATCCTGAAATCAAGGTACGCTGTAGGTTTCTGATGTCACGTTGTTGTGATTTTATGTTTAGTGTGCAGCATAAAGTGATGTGAAACTTCCTGTTTTTCAATTATGTAACCATGCCAGTGCTGTTTGCTTTGGATACATGTTTTTGACTGTGAGTTTGTTTCTAGTGGGAGTCAACAGAATGCTGAAATCATGCACAGACTCAACTTGATGAGCAAACTCCTGATACTGCTGCATGACACCAGTGTGACCCGCAGGAAGGTGTCCGTCATCTGCACCATCATTAAAGCCCTCCTCGAGGAACATTTCAACACCACAGACATCAAGAGGCATGTTTGTTAACTTCTATAGGTTTTTTTTTAAATTGAAAAAAAAAGTAGCATTATTGGTTATCAGACAATTTGGGGGAAATCAGACACTGAATTAGTAATGATACTTTAAAACAAAAATAGTGCGATGTCTTGACAATCCTGTTTGTTCAATTAGGCTTGGACTCTTCTTAGTGCATAGTCTTTTACCTCCGACTTTGAACGAGAAAAGCACTTTCTCTGATTTGGATTTTGATGATCAATCACAAGGTAGCAATTTTTGCAATAAACATTCACATGTTTGTGATTTTTAGATTTGTTACAAAATATTGACACTTTTGAGGGAAACTCACTCCTTGCATGCTCTTTAAACTCTTTGTGGCTCTAGGCTGGAGTCAGACTCCTGGGAGGTCAGTTTGGATCAGGAACCAATTGCTTTCTATGCTGTCTTCTCTAATCATCTCAAACACTTCCAGCATGTGAGTCAAGTTTAGCAATGCAACAACATAAAGTCTTGTACTCTTTATCCTTGTTTTTATGAACCCACTGACAGATAATTAAATCCTGTGTTTCTTAAATGACAGTAATCAGGGAGAGGTATTCTTTGCATTGGGATCCGATTGGTTCCTCCTGTTCTTACAGGGCCACATCCACACCAGTACAGTGCTGCTGGTGCTCACACTGCTTACTCACTTCCTATCAAATCCAAACATCCTGGCCAAGTTCAGGGAGGGTGTCTCACCAGGAACGTTAGTGGAGACCATGGATATACCCACCAATATCACAGGTAATTCCAGTAAAAGTACCATCTTTGTGATTGCTTGTGATGGGTATGTACAGCACTGAAACAATTTACAATAATGTAGCAATTTTTGATTTATTTTAGATAATTTGAAGTCTCGCTCATGGTCGTTTGAATGTTTGAGCTGTATCTGTCCCGGGTTTGACATTCTGCAGAAGCTTCTTGTCAACCACATCCACCTACCTCAGGTTTATGGAGCTATCGCTGCACTGCTTATTAGAAAATCTAATTTCCAGGTTCCTGCTGGGCAGGTAAAGGTCACATAATTGTCTGATATTTCAGAATATATTGGATCGGCTTGTATATTTAATGGTTTTGATGAATTCTTTTTTTTTGGATGGCAGATAGATGTTGACATGATGCTTCAGAGTTTGATTGACAGCTGCAGTGTTGGATCTGAGGGCATTCAACTATGTGCAGATGCTGCTTGTGTTCTTTTAGAGTTGGTTAAAGTTATCATTACTAAGGTAAGTGTCTCTAAATTGCAAAAGTTACTGGCATAGCATGATATATATCATATTTTGATTAGAATTGTCTGTGGTTATTTTTAAGTCTAAGTTAAAAACCTTTTAATTCTGCTTGAAGCAGTCTTTGTCCTTGTCTTATGTTTTTGCTGCTTGTTTATTATGGACTTTTTGGTTTTACCGCTCTTTATTTTGTATTTTATTATTGTTGTTTTTAGTCATTTTATTGTAAATCACATTGGTCAACTCTGGTGCTAGTAAATATTAATAGGCTATATAAGTAACATTGCATTGCCATATAATTTTACAGATAACATTCAGATTTTATTGCAGTTGGAATTGGATAGCATTTAAAGCATAATAAGAGATTGCACCACCTAGTGCCCAAAAAAGGCAATACAACCAGGCAGTTGCATGTTTGCTGAATGTAATCTTGTACATATTTTTTAAGAGGCAGTTGGCATGATTACAGTCACTTATTGGAAACAGGTTGCATAATCCAGTTACATACAGGCATTGTCTGTGTCATCACAGTCATTGATGCAAGACGAGTAAAACCAGCTTTCCTCAGGTTGTGCTTTTGTATTACTCTAAAAAGCCTGTAACAGGAAGCGCAGATGGCTGGGAAGTTCATTACCCGGGTAGTGTGATGCAGTTTCTCTGCCTGGTGAACAGTTTGTTTCCTCAAGATCCTCTCTGGACCTCCCCTGATTTCCTTACTTCACTGGCCAGTGCTGTTTTCCCCTTTGATACCCCAGAGGTGAGTCTTTTGGGGACTGTACCTTTTTTATGTGCAATTTTAAAATAAACATAAGAGATATTTTTGCCTCATAGGAAAGCAGTTTACAGAAGTGATATTCTGCTTCTCTTACAGAGCTCTACAGGTGTCCAGGGTATCAAAGAAAGTGGCGAAGTAGTGGGGGAGCCCCCCTTGCTCCGCCCCTCCCACCCAGGCAGGAAGCAGGTGTGTGACTTCATCCGCATCCTCTTGATGGACAGCCTCATTAACATTTCTGTCAAAGATGGTTTTCATCCTTTAATACAACTGTTAGAGGTAAGACATGAAAATGTTAACGTTTAATAATTCAGACAACTTTACACATCCTATATACATTAATCTTGTTAATATAAATAACCATACTAAATAATATTGTAGCATAAATTGTTACGTGAATTAATTTTTGAATTTGAATAAATTGTTTATTAATTATAATGTGTTTATTTTTATTTTAATAACAAAAATAATTATAATAAACACGATACATACTGTTCATTTTTAAGTAGCCTACTGTTAATAATAAAATCTACTGCAATCACTGCAATCACATCTGAGCTCTTAAACCAGCATCTGATGTTGTGTATAATATTTTTCCTCCATAAGGTGCCACTCTTTGCTCAGTTTTGATGCTGAGATGCACATTACAGCTCGCTGGGGGATGACATCTAGCAGTTTTTACACTCAAGCTAGTAGTGCTTTTGTGGACAAAATATATCCAGAAATATTTTAACATTCTGATTGTTTTGTGTTTAGTTTTTCCCAGATGGTGTTTGTCAAGAGCAAAGGCAGAGCTTTCAGACTGAACTCCTGGAGTTTGTGATGGACATCATCCACATGACAGGACAGGAAGAGGGCCAGTCAACTCACGTGACCAGAGATGGTAAAACATATCTGAAATCATATAAAGCTTCTTTAAATTACTTTGCTGAATGTCTGAAATCTTTTTGGATTAAATTGTATTGTAAAAAAAAAAAAATTAAGCAGGGATTTAAGGGCACTCACATGTCCCGGTATATTCTCCCTAGATCCATCCAGGACCAAGCAGGAAGGAAAAACTGCTGTTTTGGTTGAGAACGTGGCATTCTTCAGTAAAATGCTAGTAAAAAAACTGTACTCTGGAATGTTTGTGGTAGAACCAGAGAACCTCCTGGTCTTCATGGCTGAACAGATATCAGTGGTGAGTTTATATTCTCTTTTTTCCAATATGTTATATTTTTGTTTTGTTTTGTTTAGTCAAACCCATATTTACACTGCATGTTTTTATTGACATCAGGCACTGGAGAGAGGTCATGGTCATCGGGAAATAACGGTTGACGTTCTGTACAAAAACTTGAACCGAGCCCTACTTTACTTCCTGTCTCGACCCAGACAGACTCAAGCTGAGCAGGAACTCATTATTCAGACAATTCGCCTGTTGCAACAGCACTGGGATGTGATCATGGCAACATACAATTCTAATGTCCACTTCATCAGCTGTCTCATGCATTGCCTTGTCCTTATCCGCTCTGGCAGGTAGGTTTCATTGTTAGCGAAAGTGGCACTTTTTCTATTGTAAGAAAAATAAAATTATTATTTTTATTAATATATAAAGAAATATAATCAAGGTTTAATTTAGTTTGACTGTATGTTTATGAATATTTCGATAGCAGCATTGCAACATGTCATTTAAAGATGTAAAATAATATCTTGTTTTAAAAAATTATTTATAATATAATTAGTGTAATTATAATAAAAAAAAAAAAAAATTATATATATATATATATATATATATATAATATGCTTTCTTTTAGCTTTCTTGAAGGGTTTGGCTGTGAAGTCCATAAAAAACCTACAAGAAACATCTGGAGGCATATTTTCCCACACAAGAACAGCCAGGTTATATCGCAGACCAAAGTCACAGATTCAGCAGAAGGTCTGTTTTTATTTTTTTCTACTGTATATATTTACTTGTTTCATTTAATTTTATTTTCACACAAGTAAAATTAAATGTTTTGAAAATGATTGTTGTGATCCTTCTAGTGGAGTCAGAGCTGATGCTGCTTGTGGAAAGCACCTGGAGCAGAGTCATGCAGGAACGAAGACAGGCGCTCGAGGAGGCCTATAAAATTGACCTGTCTGCTAAGCCGGGCAGCAAGGAGGGCCAGGTTTCTATGGGTGATGTGAGCCCTCTGTGGGAGGAGACGGCCATGAAAGCTTGGCAGCTCTTTATAGGTCAGTCACTGCAACATTTGAGATTACGCTCAGCCACCTTATTTTGATTCACTTGCTTTATGTCAGCCAAATACAATCAAACCTAAAGGAGGAGATTTGAGGTGGATATTAATAATGCACTCTATGTTGCAAAATTAGAAGATGTTTTTTATATTTAAATGTTGTTCTTTCAGACTCTCAAAAGAAAAAAACAAATCACGGTCACCAGAAGAGGGCAGGACTTCTCAGCAGTGCGTTGCAATCTGTGCAGAAGAGGTTTGGGAAGGAGACAGTCGGCACTCCTGAGGTAGGACGGTCTAGTTGTTTCTAACACATGTTCTGTTATATTTCAGTTCCTTGATGCGATGCGTGTCTAGAACCTCTTTGCTGAATGTACTGTGCTCTATTACGGACAGACAGGAAGTGACTGGTTTAGTCAGTGAGAATTCCTTCACAGGTGCCCTCACCCCATCCCAATGTCACCGCAACCGGAAGCCACCACCTACCCCGTGGCACTGTCTCAATCCTGTCTCTAAATCAATTTGGATTATTACAGCTGAATACACCTCAGTGGGCAATGTAATTGATATTTGTTAATTTTTTCCATGGGAACACTCACTAGAACATTGCATTTGCTGTTGAAGGTTAAAGACGCTGTTATTGTTGTTTTTCCCCCCCGAAACGCGGCCCACATCATTAGTTCCCACCGCTGAAGACGTCGCCATCTGGAAAAGGATGCACAGAGATATTACTCAGGCACAAGGGCATGAAATTGCTGTTTCTTTGCAACTGCTGCTATCTCCGTCTCCGCCTCAGAAACAGGGGGCGGTAATTATAGGCAGTCCCGATCCGATGAAAACATTCATTTTGTGTTACTCTGTATCATATCAGCTCTTGACAGCCTATCAGCTGTCTTGATGAATTGTCCTTCTCAGAAATGTGCTGCTTGAAATTTTCTGAGTGTTCTGTGGAATTTGAATTTCTCCTGGAAAGTTGTCATAAACCCATCATGAGGTGCACACAGTCGTCAGATCGTTTTGATGGAAAGTTAACTTGAGCTCATGGAAAGAAAATTCAGTTGAGAAAGATTTAGCTAAATGATTGGCTGTGTTAGTTGCTCAAATAATGATAATTGTAATGTTTTGTTCAAATGCAGAAAATTCTGTTTAGAAGTATCATAAATACTCATAAATATTCATACTTCTACATTGAAATATTCTGAATATAACTTGAATAATGTGCAACAAGATAAGACTTTAGAATCGGATTTTAGTCATTTTTTTCTCATATTGTTCTCGTATTGTTACTTAAAATGTTATTTGTTCACATATTACACAATTTGCATCTAATAAGGAGCACGTTTTTTTTTGTTTAGATTTTTTGAGAAATCATATTTATGACCCTTGCAACGAACACTTTCTTCTAATTTCATTTGATACTGTGAAAATAATTAGTTTTACTCAATATTAGTATCTAATTTCTCCCTGCATAGAGGAAAACATAAGTAAAAAGTGGCCTTAAAAAGATTTTTAAAAATTTTCGCAGGTTAGTTGTCTTTTTAATTGATGTTGACCATAGTTATTTGTACTAGTTATTTGTTACTATTACATAATTTCTGTCTAATGGTAGCTAAATTGATTTCAGCATGTTAAAACATTTATTTAGCACACACAGTCTAATCCAGTTGCCTGTACACCAGACAACTTACCCTTACAGAACGGCACACAGGGCAAACTTTCCTCTGGATTCATTTCAGATATATGCTATGGACTAATTATATCTTCATAATAGAAAGATAATTAACATAGCTAATGATCAAGTTAAGTTTATTACACATTCACCAACAGCCTAAAATGAAGCTGACATTATGTTATGTTATCATCAAAGGTAGTCTTTTTCTGTAGAAAGTAATTAAAATGGAAATCAGTGTGATGTTAATTGCAGAGGGGATGCTGTTTAATGTGGCGCACGTACAAGGCCAATAAGTTTGCTGTTTGGGTAAATGGAGTAATTAATGCTATATATTACTTATGATTCTCTAAATAAAAGAATACGATTAGGCGATGATTCAGTGTTTATCTGTCAACACAGGGCCGTAATTACTCCTGTGAACTCCTTTGTAACACTTCTTAATCCCGCCATCCATTTAGCACACACAAATGCACAATTTTCTTTTTTCCCCTAGTTTTATAACTTCTCACTGTTTTTCTTTCTAAGTACCCAAATTGCATTTTTCCTGAATTTTTGTTGGATTTTCTCATTTTGCTATGGCATACAAAGCAGCAATGGGTATGTAGGTGAAACGTGTAGACTGAGCTACTACTGCGAGTAAAAGAAGTAAAATTTTATTGCAATCCTAATTGCTTATTTTAGATTTATCTTGTGCCTTCGTAATTCATATTTGTCTCTGTTTTATCTATAGCAGTGCTGGATTCAGTACTTTTACGGTTCACCTCTAGTCTCTGAACTGCAGTCAGTGTGGCTGTTGGGCCGGCTCCGAGAAGACACCACTGTGATGATTGGTTTAATGAGCCTTTAAGTAAATCTGGATATGAGCAGGTCGGTGGTGAAGTACACAGGCTTCCTGAAGGGCTAATGCCTATCAGTACAATAAATCAGCAGGACACAGAGCATGGCGCAGGGCCAGCAGCCACCTCACACTGCGCTTATATTATACTTTAAGTTAATTAGAGCACACTGAGGACTATTGGAGACAGCTTTATTGTATGGTTAAATAGCCACTAGCTTGTTTTTCCCACATGAATGCAATTTGCGAAATGTTATTGTAACTGTGTGCAAACCTAATAGCTACAGAGGACCGTTTACATACATATAACTGTCTGCTTGTTCACCTTCATAATGTACCTTCATGTGTGCGCATGTCGTGTGTGTTTGTTTCCATTAGGGGTTCGTCTTAGACATGGAAGCACACTGGCAAACTTGTGAGACCATATTTGACAGCATGTTGAGGAGTCATGCACAGGTTTGTTTGTTTATTGATATTTATAACGCTGTGCCCAGGAACAAAAAGATTTGTTAATTTGCTTTTGTGTTTTGTGTAGATGATGCATAGTGAGAATGATCGTATGGCCGTTCAGTGGCTAAGAATAGAGGAAGACTTGCTTAGAGAGAGGGGTCTCTTCGGCCCTGGTCCAGGAGTATTTCTCAAACGAGGCTGGGTGCAGAACACTGCAGAGGGGCGCAACCGAACACGATCCCGAATTCGCAGAAAGCAGCTACGTCGATCTAAAAGGGTGAGCTATTATCACCGAATATAAATATAAGTGCTGGGCAATGATTAATTGTGATGAATCGCATCTGAAATAAAAGTTTTTGTTTTCATAATTTGTGTGTGTACTGTGTATATTTATGTACATATAAATACATACACATGCATGAATATATATATATTATATGAATATAAATATATACATGTACAAATTTTAAAAATATATACTGTATGTGTTTCTTTACACATGCATAGTAAATAAACACAGTACACACACATATATAAGCAAAGATTTTATTGTGGAACGATTAATTGCAATTTATCATTGTCCAGCACTAGTAAAAAAAAACCATTTCTGGTTGAAGTATGTTGATAACATAACATTCTGAGCTTTAAATAAAAAAGATGCAGGTTTTATTTTGTATTATTATTATTTATTGTTTATTTGAAATGCAGGTTTTATCTTCATTATATTAATTTTCATTTATAACTATAAATATACAAAAAAGTTTTAATTTGTCGTGTTTATCAATTTCAGTTCTATTCAGTAAAATGTATCTATATTTATTATCAATAGATGCCAACACTGACTTCAGGCCTCATTCAGAAGAATCTTGTTGAAGAAAGCAAAAGATCCACAGAAGTTATTGAGGGTGATTCAGGTATCACAGTTTCTTTTTTTTTCAATTGTATGATCAGTGTTGTAACATGTTTTATATTGTGCAGCAACAGCGTTATCAGCATATTTCTTTAAAAGTGTATATTTTATGTGTATCCCAGACCCCAGGATACTGTGCGAGGCAAGCCGGGAGGTTGAGGAGGAGCACGGTTTGGACTGTCAGCATTTGACCTTTTTCCCCGTCTTGAATGACATCTCACCTCTGCCTGAGGATTTCTCCGAGCAGTGCATGGACACTCAACTCATACTAAAGGAGCTGGAACCCACTGAAGAGGTGAGAGTGACCCATATATATATATTTGTATATATTTATATATATATATATACACACAGTATATACACATGAAGTCTCATTCCTTTGGTACAGAAAACACATCCTTGTGCAGCTGTAAGTGTGTGTGTGTGTGTGTGTGTGTGTGTGTGTGTTTGTGTGCGTGTGCTGAGCCTAACAGCGCTCTTCAGCATTAACTGGGCCGAGAGTGGCTGACAGAAGTATTAATAAGGAACAGTAGGGGGTGATGTCTGCTGTCTTGTATTCATTCAGTCGGTGGTGTGTCCTGCTGTGCTGCGTGTCAGCCGAATTGCCCTCTCCATACTTATTAATATAAAAATGCACACTCCTAACGCAGCCTACGCCTCAATTCCAGAGGCAGTGTGATGACTGTAATTTACAGGCACCATGTCTACAGAGGCTTAGCTTTTCATTATTGCTCAAACAGGAAATAACTTCAAAGATGCAGTATTACGTGTTGTTAATTAATGCATTTATATGGAGTCGAGGTGTGGTGGTTGGTGCTCAAGTGGGCAATGTGAGTTCAAACCCAGCTTATATAATTTCCCAATCCTCCTCTTACCCAAAATATCTTTACTATTTACTATTCCTATCCATAAAGATGCCCAAAGTCCAAATTAAAAAAAGGAGTGACTTTTTTTTTAATTGTTATTATTATCATTATTATTTTGACTAGATGATTATTACTTTTAGCATTATTATTATTATTATTATTATTAATAATAATAATGATAATAATAATAGGGTTCAAAATACGTTTTTAAATCCTTAAACTGCCCAACCACACACAAAGACATGGGCAATTTTTATAATAATAGTAGTAATAATAATAATAATTGTTGTTGTTATTATATAGATGACCCACAATATCTGTGTGTGTGTTTTGGCAGTTAAAGGGTTCAGTAAAGTTAATTGGTTTAATAAATATCCAACATTTCCACTCCCTTTTATGTAAAATATAATTTCAGTGAAGAAGGAAGAATAGTAGGCATTTAAATATCATTATTTGACTACCTTTGGTTTCAGTCATGGCCTTCGTTTGTGACAAAAATGATGACTGGTGCATATGTAATATTTTTCTCTCATGAGCACTCTTAAAAACATCCTCTAGCAAGGTGTAAAATGTCTTTGTTGTAAATCCCCAAGACCAGACAGAATTAGGACTGACTCAGGTCAAGGCTGATTCTGTTTTATAGCTCCGTTTGAAACCAAAACCCCACCAGGTGGACCATATATTTAAACAGGGCCTTAATCAATTAGCGTGTTGCTATTGTTGCTGTGTCATTGATTAATTCTGGTAATAAACAGTGGGGCCCTCTCTCTGCACCAGAGAGCGGGCGCTTGCATGGAGAGGAGGCTCTGATTTGATTTGTATTAATTGTGGAGCGGCTGGCAGTACGGCTGGACCCCATATGTTTTGGGGATGCGGATCCCCGGAGCCCAGAGTGGTGGTGACTCAGGGCTGAGGCCAGGTGCAGCTGCTTGGTGTGAAATGAAGGGAGACAATACAATTAGCCGTGCATAATCGAGAGGTTTCGTGCAAACTCAGCCTGCGGAAGATTGGCCCCGTTTCACGAACACCCCATCCATTCAGCATCTTGCCTTTTTCTCCCTTTAATTTTTGTCTCTCCACTGTGTTGTTTAGATAATGAAGTGGTTACAGTGATCAATCAAGACCGGGGTGGCGCTTCTTTGACATGTTAGCCCCAGGGCACAATTCAGAAGGCAGGCTGCAGTGACACTTTGTACAACTGTTGAAAACTTGGCTTGACATTGTGTTTACTCATTCATTGAATTTGGCAGCATGTAAAACAAATCACAGCTTTATTTTAAACAGTTCAATGCACAGTACGGATTCCTGTATGAGCTACTTGATACCCATGCTGTCTGCTGTAATGTGTCCATACCTCAGGTCAATGCCAAACACTGTGTGGTGGTCATCAATGGTCATATGTTGACCGAAGGAGTGCTGTTGTTTGGCAAAGCTGACCTCTACGTATGTGAGGGCTTCACCTTGACCTCCACAGGAGATGTGTGCTGTAGAATCCATCATCAGACCAAGTAAAGCTACTGTTTTCTCTTTGCATTGCTCTCTATTCATACACTATTGTTCAAAAGTTTGGGGTTGGTGAGATTTTTTTTTTTTTTTTAATGTTTTTGAAAGAGGCCACTTATGCTCACTAAGGTTGCAATTATTTATTTGATCATAAATAGAGTAAAACTTGTGAAATATTATAACTCATTATTTTATGATTGGAAACCTGAACTTTCAACAGCCATTGCTGAAGTGTTCAGTGAATATGTCATCGTTCAGAAAATATTCCAATATGCTGATATAATGGTGCTCATGAAATGTTTATTAATAAGACAGATGATATATATATATAAAACCATGATATATTTTCCAAAATAATTGAAATACTTTGTAACATATTTATTGTCACTTCTGATAAATTTAATGCATCCTTGCTCAAAAATATTAATTTATCTAACAAAAAATCTGAATGAGAAATTATTAAATGGTAGTGTGTGTTTATTTATTGAGAAACTTTTAAATAGTAATATATATTTATTTTTTTTAATCTTAGACACTTTTAAAATGTGTAATTTATTTTCAAGTTAAAAATAAGATTTTGTAGTTTTTAAATATTTAATTGCGTATATATTTATGTTATAATTAGTTATTTTATTATTAAAAGACAGCAAAGGAGGTAAAGGTTAAATAGAACATATGGAATATTGAAATGGAATACTTTTTTAATAGATTTAATATCATCTTTAATTTTCTGTACTTATTATAGCGTCAGAGACTCGTATATTTGCAACATGATGAGTAAAGAGAAGAACTCAGTGAGTCCAAGCTGCAAACGCTGGTCATATGATGACATCAAAGAGGCCAATTTCATGCGCTTTCTGCTTGAGGTAAGCTTCACAGAGCCCACAGTAATTAAATTTTTTAATTCATACATTTTATATTTAACTCTTATTTATTCTATTCTGTTCTATTTGTTTATCATGTTTGCTAGTTTAACTGTTGTTATTATTTCTTGATGACACTAGGACAATGCTCTGGAAATATTCTTAAAGAACGGAACTTCAGTTTTTCTGGTATTCTTTAACAATGACCACATCAATGCATATAAAAGGTAAAATGAGAAGGTGCATGTGCTTCAGACAGGCAAAGAACTGTGTGTGAGGTGACACAGAATAAATTGATTTATCTAGATTTTTTTTTTTCTCTTTGTCCTTCTTTCTAGGCTGTGCTCTGTGGTCTCCTCATTAAAGGGAAGGGGAGAGACTATACTTAATGTGAGGTGAGTGTCAAAAGCATCTGGCCGGTCTCGCAGACAGCTGCCTTTTCAGTTAGAGAGACTGTGATGCTTTTATATTGAAACAGAGTTTTGTGGTTTCAAAGTTTCTAGAAAACACATTCTCTTATGTGTGCGGTTAACTATTGACAGGAAGACTCTCAATCCCCTAAACAATATCCCGGCACTACACTGAAACTTCAATTACTGCATCTTCAGCACTTCCTACCAATTAAAACAGCCTCAGTAACTTTTCAAAGTCATCAGCAGCCAATACAGCTCACAATTTTATAGTTGTTAATTGTCTGCAAGGGTGCCATAAGCTTACTACCTATTTGTTATTTCAGATGTTGTTTTGGTTCAAATTATCATTCCTTAACTCACCATTTCAATTTCTCCTCAATTTAGTTTTATCACGTTTAGTTCCCCTGACTTTTTGACACAATGAAGAAGGAATGGATTTAATATTGATTGTTTCCCATCGGCTTCAAAGCCAAAGTTATTTTCATACAGTAAGAAATACACAGTAATTTTGCACATATATTTTTTAATTATACTATACAGATTACAGATCCAGGAATCCCTTGGTTCATAGAGAGATTAATTTATATACATATTTAACTATTTGTTGTTAATGTGCAAATTCATGTATTTGTACATTGTAATCCTATAGGAAACTATTTATTTGGGAGGCACAATGAAACAGTTTCATAACTTTAGCCTTAGTTGAAGTTAACTTTGTCATAGTTTTTTTGGACACACATTTTTATTTTTACCTCACAAAAATTAGCTTGAGATCCAACAATATTTGGACCTGCAGTTTAGTTCCTAATAGTACAGGAGGAGATTTAAAGGTCTTAATGTACAGTGTCATTATGTATAAAGGTTATTCATAAAGGACAATGTGTTGGTATCTCCGACAGGTCTGGCTTGTCCTTTTTGAAAGCTTGGAGGTGAGCTAGCAGTCTGCTGCCGCCAGTTTTCTTGATTACTTCGAGCTACAGAGTTTGGCGAGATCAGCCCTGAAAAATTATTCTTTCTTTGCGACCTTTCAAGCAGCTTTTTCCTTCTGCACCTCTCTAGACAAGGGTGGCACAAATCTCCTTCTCGCACCAAAAACAAATTTCCTGTTGTCTTCACAGAGTCAGAATCTTTGCCGTCTCGCTGTGTGTAGGAAACAGGGTTGCGTTTGGTGTTCAGCTTCGTCAGGTTGGGCAGCATGTTTAAGCATTCAGGTGTCTGTGTGAACAAGTTATCAAAAAGTCCCAGCTCCGTCAGGTTTGTGAGGGTGGCCAAAGTGGGAGGGAGGGCATTTAGACGATTCATACCTAAATTGAGAACCTGGAGGTTTCTCAGACTTCCTATGTCAGGCGATAAACCGGCAGAGTCCAGATTGTTGTTACAGAGGTTGAGGTAGAGCAAAGATCCCAGGAGTCCTATGCTTTCGGGCAGTTGTTCGATTTGGTTGCTGTGAAGGTCTAACCAACGCAGTCCAGTGAGCTGGCCAATGAATTGGGGGATTATTTTCAATTTGTTGCGGCTCAGGTCAAGTTCCTCAATGTTTCTTAACTTTAGAAGGCATTTGGGAAACGTGGCGATGCCTACGTTGCTCAGATCAAGTCGTAGTTTGCCATCTGGAGTTACTCTGAGAGCATTTTTAGCCATTTTTAATGTGATCTTCGTACCTTTGGCTCCGCCTGCTCTCTTTCCTTTAGCCATGGAGCTGTATAGACACAGATTAATGGTTAAGCACTTCTGAAGCATCAATTTGATTAAGTCTTAACTGAAGTCATGTAATTATTATCTCAGGACCTTGTAGCTTTAAACATGTTTGACTTAATGACGGGACAGTTTAGTTGTTTGCATAGGGAAAGAGGTATCATGTATGCCCGCAGGCAGTATCGGGGGCGCGGAAGTGTCGGGCCGTTTGGGGAATGAGAGGGGTGTAATGTTTACAACCGACTCACTCACCCAACTCACCCTAAAGGGATGTTTTAGGATAATGTCGTTCTCTAATTAAGGCTAAGACTAGATAACAGTGGATACGGAGAGTGCCCAACACATATTCTGGGAAAAGCTGTTTGTGTTCCGTCTGATTGATCCGGGGCGGCGCTAGCAGTCTGTGTGACTGTGTGGAGAGAGTCAAATCAGTACTTTGATAAATGACACTGGAAAGAGATTTAAACTCGCTTCCTTCATATCTTCCCATTAAAAAGGAGGAGTGGCTGCATTGTAAGCCCTTTGGCGACTCATTAATCACATTGGTAGATGGGCTAATACGGTTCGTCCTGTTTCTATTAGACCTTGTTTTTGAATCCGTTGCATCCGAGAGGTGCAATTACAGAGAGCTGACCATTGCCATGATCCATCTTCATATTGTTTGTGATTCGCTGATTCTGAACCCCTCCAAACGGAGAGAAAATTGGATGGTATTGCTATTTTCGTGACATATGAAATATAATAGATGCCGCGACTACATGATTTAAGACCAGAAATCGTTTGTTACCAAAACATACCTTCTAACTAATGTGCTTTTTAAAATGCGAGTCATAGTTTAGAGTATTCACATTTATACCAAAATTAAAATCAATAAAAAATTATTTTTCATGTTGTAGCAACAACACTTACATATAAGCAAAACAGATACAGTGAGACACTCTCTCATGATTTGTCATTTTTGCTGTATTTAAAGTATGATGCAAATGGCTAGTTTGAAATTTTTCTTTTTCCTAGTATTAGAAAAAAATAATAATACTGTGTTAAATGATTAGGCTTCAGTGTATGCTGAACTTTGCTACTGTAGTTGTGCCACTTCTTGTACCTGTATTCACCCAACTAAATCAGTCAGTAGCACTTTTTAAAGAATCTTTAAATGTTTTATTGTTAGTGTGGCTTAAATTTTTTTTACCTGTGCTTCTCGACGACTTCGGAAAGGCTAAAGGATTAAAAAGTAGGTGAAAGGATTATGCAAGAGTGTGTAAAAACCATCAGTTTCCCCCAATCAGCTATTGTTACACAGGATTCGTTTAATATCCTTTCCGGTATGAAGGAAGACTTAAATAAGTTTTTTTTACTTACAGTTTTTAAATGAGTTCCACAACTGAATTGCTTGAGAATCAGAGGAAGATCTTCAGACTGCACTCCAAAAGAAGCTTTGTCCTGTTTAACTTTTGTTACCAAGCAACGCTTGCGTGGGGTGCCAAGAGTTTTATTGTCCTGTGACCGGAGCTCACACAAAAGAAAGGGGAGAAAGAAGTGTTGCAGCGCTTGTGTTTGTACACCCCCTCAGATTACATTTCCAGAATGTTCTCTGAAGTCCAGCATGTTAATTGTTTCGCCCATTAGCTATGATTGAACTTTGCATTTTTTGCTTTCTTTTCATGTATATTTGGGAATAGGTGGTGACGAATGTTTGGGAGCAAACAGTTCTTGTGAAAATCTGATCATCCCAGCACATGCATGTCAAAGCTGTGATTTTGCATGTTTAGATAGCTTGTGGTGTAAACCGCACTTGTAATCTTGTAATTCACTAATGTGTGTTAAAGAGAAAACTTCCATGGTAATATTTTTCTGTGTGTTTATAGTTATTTTCCAAAACCTATAGATGGCACTATTTACTCCATTTAAAGAAGGGAAAGGCATGCCTGATAAAAGTCTTAACCCTGTTTTTCCACAAGAATGTATGTGTTTCTTTTGGCCCTTGTGTCTAATGAAAGATGGACCCTCCTTTATTTTAAATCCATAAGCTCTTTTTTTATTCCTTAACCTGTTGCTATGCAACCAAAGTAGACTTGGTTCGGATGACCAGCTCAGAACTGACAGTATTCAAGGCACTTTATTCTGTTACTGCTAAGAAGTACACAACTCTGTTTGCATTGCATCTTAGGTGACATTATGCAGTAGGTCAAACAGAGCATTTGAAAAATAAGTTAGAAAAATATCACAAAATGTTTTACAGTAAAAGCTTTGAATAAAATTTGTCTTCAATTATTCTTTTGTTGTGTTCATACAGAAAGACAGCAGCAGTTGAAAAGACTGCACTAATTAAATGGCAGGTAATGTGTGAGTTTTTAATTACTGTACATACATGATTATTAACTATTATTATTTGTAATATACTTCCTGCATTTACAGTGAATGGCATAAATATATAAGCTATTTTACATTATCCCAAATGCATATTTTGCATATTTGGAACCCCATGTTTTATTTTCTTCTGTTCTTGACAGTATCTATCTTCTTTTTTTCATAGAGAGGAGAAATCAGTAACTTTGAATACCTTATGCATCTAAACACGCTTGCTGGACGAACATACAATGACTTGATGCAATATCCTGTTTTTCCATGGATTATTGCTGATTATGAATCGGAGGTATATTTAACATGTGCCGAAACTTTAACTGAAGTTTTGATACTGAAATGTTTTGTTTGATAATCTTATTCACTGCTTGTTAGACTCTGGATCTGTCCTGCCCTGCTACATTCAGAGATCTGTCCAAACCAATGGGAGCTCAAAATGAGAAGAGAAAAGAGAAGTTCATTCAAAGATACAATGAGGTGGAAAATAATGATGGTAAAGCACATGTACCTTTTATATGCAAATATTCTGTAACTGAAACCTAAAATTCTGTTTTTCATAAAGCATGGAGTTCATGGATTCAGATAGCCAGTAGCAATCTTAAAACATAAAGAGGTAGAATCAGGGCTGTTTCACAGGGCTGCAGGGAAAAAAAGCATTCAGGGATCTGCAGGACTGAAAGAAGTCAAATAAATGCTTTAACTTACTTAGTGAATGTGATGATTACAGGTGATCTGTCAGCTCAGTGTCATTACTGCACACACTATTCCTCAGCCATCATAGTGGCCTCGTACCTGGTGAGGATGGAGCCTTTCTCCCAGACCTTTCTCCAGCTGCAGGTAAACTTCTGACCTGTTTGCCCAGGCTCAGTTACATCACACTACTGTTATTACAGGTCACGCGGTGCTACAGAACATCAATTAAATAATGCCTCTACCTTATCAAATGAAGCACAAAACATGTCAGAGTGACAGAACTTCTATAAAATTCAATTTTTCGAAATTGAACTTACTCGATAAAATGAGCTTCATTGTTTTTGGCCTTGTTTGGGCTTGTGTGTGCTTTTTCTTTTTTTCTTTCTAAAACCAAATTAGGGTATGATTTTAATATGTATGCAAATAAATTCTTTTGCGTCACTTGCGTGCAAAACCACATTTCGTTTTTAAAGAATATCTCATTTATACACATGGAACCAATTGATTAAAATAAAATGTCATGCATATTTGATAGCGGGTGTAACGTAATGCAAACATTAGGATAACACTTTGCAATGATATTTGCTTCACTTGAGCAGCTTTCCTCCGTACAGTAATATTCATAATCAGATTTGTGCCACTAACAGTATATTACTTTCATTCAATGAGGGCATTTGCTTTTACTGCAAATTACATAACTTCTCCAGAGATTTTCACCAGGACGTATGAACTCCCTTGAAAAATAAAAAGCTTGAATCAATTGCTTGTAAATGTCTCAAATCTAAGCAATTGTTTTTTGACTATGATTCATATACACACATGGGGCCTGGTGGTGGAGCTCGCAACCTTGTGCATTTAAAACATGTATATGACGGCATGTCTTTTTTCATCCTTTGTACTTTGTACTTTGCTGTTTTCCTTTTCACCGTTCCACTTTTAAATAACATTAGGAAATGCGCTCTTCCTAGAATTTCAGGTTTTGGTGAATTTAATCCCTTTTTTTTTTTCATACAGGGCGGAACATTTGACGTTCCAGAGCGGATGTTTCACAGCATTCAGAACGAGTGGGAATCTGCATCCAAGGACAACATGAGTGATGTCAGAGAGCTCATTCCAGAATTTTTCTACCTCCCAGACTTTCTTGTCAACTCCAACCAATTTGACTTTGGTAATATATCAGTATATATCAGGGATTTTTATATTTGAAAATATATATTTTATTTAATTTTTAAATAGTCTGTTTCATTAGTCGTTCTATTTGTGTTTTGATAATACAGGTTGCATGCAGGATGGAACACCATTAGATGATGTGGTTTTACCACCATGGGCCAAAGGAGACCCACAGGAGTTCATCAGAGTACACAGAGAGGTCAGTTTCTCTGGTCCATCAAACTCAAAATAGGCCTTATTGTGGGCTTTAGATGCTGCTTTACTTTTAGCCTATATTGTGACAGACAACAAGACTCAATGCAATCAGAGCACATACCATGTTTCAAGAAAACAAGCATAGAGCTAAAACGTTATCAGTGTCGCTGCACCATTCATACAGTATCTAGCTAAACTTGGTGATAGTTAAATAATTTTTGCAGCTGCTTTATTTTTTGCTTTTCTTGAGATAATAAGCACTTGTTGAGTTCATCAAGGAAGCCCCATTACTCTGTTTAACGCCATTGTAATTAGAGGATAACAGGCCCAATTCAGCACAAGTACAATATCTGCACTCTCCCATAACTCCATTACTGAAGCCTGCTGGTTATTGGAATGAATGCTTTCTTTCTCACTACGTTACGCCTGCAGGCATATAAGGGCCAGGGTTTATCAGTTCCCAATCTACAGAGCAATATTTGTATCATTTCCAGATGGCATAAAATGAGCTATTCTGTCTGCTCGCCTTCCTTCATATGCAAATGAAGGGTAATATAGGGATCTTCCACAATTTAGTGCCTGTGACTTAGAGCTGCTTTGATTATACTTGTTATTTTAAGTGCTTTTGTATAAATGTTTATGTTATGTTTGGACACTTTAACCAATTCTAAAATACTTTAGATTGAAAAAAAAAATGGAAAATGACTTTTTGCTTTTGTATAAATGTTTATGTTATGTTTGGACACTTTAACCAAATCTAAAATACTTTAGATTGAAAAAAAAAATTGGAAAATGACTTGGTTGCACAAAATAGGAATACAAACTTTGGGAAAATAATTTTTATATCAGATTGTTTGAAGTGTAATCAGTCGCCAGTATGGAGTAATCTTTTTAAAATGCGTTATTGTGCAATCTCTTTGACCTGATATTAGTAAGTGCAGCTGTTCCACCTGCACTTCTACGGAAATAAAAGTTACGGCATCGCTGATAGTGTATTAGCCCCCATCCAGATCTGCTGACTGACTGAGTTTGTCCTCTCTGCAGGCTCTTGAGAGCGATTACGTGAGTGCACGCCTGCATCTTTGGATTGATCTGATCTTCGGATACAAACAGCAGGGTCCGCCCGCAGAGGAGGCCCTCAACACCTTTCACCCATATTTCTACACTGACAAACACGACAGAGCGAGCATGAAGGATCCTGTCATGAAAAGCACTGTGCTTGGCTACATCAGCAACTTTGGTCAAATGCCGAAGCAGGTACACCAGTTGAGCACACTGCTTAAAGAATATAAGCAGATCCTCTACGCCCCATTTTTAAAAAATTTTTAGAGAATGTTTTTGGTTGTACATACAGATACAGACAAACTGCTAATAATTTTCATGCTATAGTTGATAACCAATAAATTGGTGAATATTAAATTTTGTTTACTATTTTGTCTAAACTAATGATTTTTATTTTTAAAGATTAACAGAAATAAAAAAAAACATAAAATTGACTGATATGATAAAAGAAAATAACAGCTCAAATAACAGCCAATAACCAATGTGGTACAAATATATCATGCATGCCTAATATATGCCAATGTTTGGTAAGGTTGATTTTGTATAATGAGACGATTTACTGTGATGCTGTATTCTACTGTAAATCAACACTAAAAGAAGTTTTATGATTCCAGCTCTTTACCAAACCACACCCTAGCCGTACGCCTCACAAGGGTGCTTCTGGGAAAGAGACATCGGTATCCAGTCAGATAACCCCCTTTTTCTTTAAACTGGACAAGCTCAAGCCCTCCGCCCAGGCTATTAAAGGTACTGTTTAAAATGAACATCCACAGCTCTGTGGTAGAGACCACCCCCCTCCCATTTAATCATTCATAGTCACCTTGTTATTTTATTCCATTCCTCAATTATTTTTTACAAGATGGGGCCACGTCTGCAGGGAGCAATAAGAGCCGCGAGGCAGAAGATGCTGGCTAGACTTTTCACAAGCTCATTTTCTCAGTCACAGCTCAGCTCGGCTCCATTCAGCTCCTGCTATTTGTTAGGCCGCACTTGGAAGATACAGCCACTGAGGCTTATTTAATAATCTGAATATCCCAAAAGGATCTCTCTGGAAAATTAGATGATTCTCTTTCACTGTGTTTCTATCTCTCTCACTCTATTGTCTCTCACTCAATATCTTGTTCTCACATCAGGAGTTACTTTATCATTCTGATCAGTAAATCCTATGAGGAAATATTTAAAGGGCATCTTGAGAGAAATTTGCAATCATCTCAGGCTTCATTATGATTTGTGTTACTGTTGTACTGTCAGTGAGAAGGGGGATTGACTGTGTCCTCACATATGTAGGTCATTTGAATGTTGAATACTCCTCTTAAACATTTTTTTAGTCCCAGTTTTTAGACACAGTTGTTCAAACATTTTGTACATTGTAAAAATGATCAGTTAAAATGATTTAAATGCCTTGTTCAAAAAATGTAATGAGATTAATACAATAACAGTATTAATTTGAATAAAGACAAAAAATAGGGCCTTTTAACTTTAAGATTGTTGGTTAAATATATAATATATACCGTATAACCATGTATATATATATATATATATATACAATACCGTTCAAAAATTTGGGATCAGTAAGATATTTAATGGCTTTTAAAGATGTTTCTTATGCTCATCAAGGCTGCATTTATTAGATTAAAAATACAGTAATATGTAATATTGTGAAATATTATTTCAATTTAAAATAACTGTTTTCTGTGTGAATATATTTTAAAATGTAATTTA
>JAUMHE010000062.1:14163124-14202288 GCA_032359235.1 Enteromius mattozi | reverse complement strand
CAGCCTTGATGAGCATAAGAAACATCTTTAAAAACCATTAAATATCTTACTGATCCCAAATTTTTGAACGGTAGTGTGTATATATATATATATATATACACACATACATATAGCAAGTTGCAAAACGTCTAAGACCATTAATATTTTTTGTTATATAAGCAGGTTCTTGACAATTTAAGGTTTTGAATAGTTTTCAGTGGCATTTTTAAAAATACATGTTTAAAGACACTAACATTTAAAAGTTAGAAATCAGTAATATTAATTTTTGAAAGAAATGTAGACTTGCTAAATAAAGGTATAGATCAATTTAATCAAAGAACATTTACAAGATATAAATATACAGTATATATAAATATACATGGCATGTCACACTGCATAAACCGGCTTTTTTGCTGTTTCTTTAAACAGAGCTCACAATGGGGCCTGTTGGTCAAATAGTGTGTAGAGAGAAAGATGTATTGGTCGTGGAAAAAAACAAACTTCTCATCCCACCACAGTGGAACACATACTTCAGCTGGGGCTCTTATGACCAGACCTGCTCTTTTGGGAGCTACACAACTGAAAAGGTTGGCTTTATAATTTCTCTAGATCCATAAATAAATGAACATGATGGGCCTGCTTGTAATGTTCATTTAGTAATTATTTTTAATTTGATGTTTTCCTGTTCTTGTGTATCATGTATTATTATTTAAAGATTACTTCTGGTTGGCTGTTAAGTTCTAATGGCTTAATTACCTGTGTTTCAGAGCTTTGCAGTGTGTGAGAGCGTGTCAGACTGGGGAGATGTTGTCTGTGCCGCCTGTCCCAACAACAGTACCATCATCACAGCCGGGACTGGCACTGTTGTCTGTGTGTGGGAGGTCTCCATCAGCAAGGACAAACTTAAACACATGAGACTCAAACAGGTCAGCCATGTTCATGCTTAGGAGTCACAAAGCAGTTTCGAAATAATTTATCTTAAGATTTAGTTTCATTTTTGTAATAAATGTTTATTTTCCATCGCAGACCTTGTATGGACACACAGACACAGTGACGTGTCTGGTAGCATCAGAAGCACATAGCGTGATTATTAGCGGCTCTCTGGATCAGACCTGCATCCTGTGGGACCTGGAGGACCTCAGCTACATCACACAGTTACCAGAACATTCTTCTGCTGTGTCTGCCCTGGCTATTAATGACCTGTCCGTGAGTACCCTCCAGAAAAAACATACACGCTCTGAGGTCAGCCTGCATTTTTCAGCTCCCAAATCTCTCTCCATCCATCTCACTCCCGCACATTTAATTTGGTTAGGGCCGTTCGGCTCGTGTTGCTGTCTGGATGACACATTTATACCGGCTCATTTGCACCCGCAGAGTGGTTTCTGAAACTCCCCTCAGCCAGCTGTGTGAAGGAAGGGTGGGCACATCCTTCCCTTCAGACCTGCTTTATTGCTTAAACCCCCTTTTTCAAAGAATAAAAATTACCTGAAACTAAAAACAAAATAGAATAGTTTTCATATATAATCACAAACCTCCTTTAAATAATTTGTATTACAACAAATTTAAAGTAAATATAGTAATGTAAACGTTTATTATTATATCTTCATACATTTAAAGGGGTTGCTTAAATGTCCAAATGTTTTGGGCCACTGTAAATATCAGGCTTGTAAAAGCATAAAATGAATTAAGAATGCTTTTTTTTTTTTTTTTAAATGTACCTCGAATTCCTAGTGGCACAAAGGATGCTGAATGACTGTTTATATGTAAATATATAGAATTAAGATGAATTAAAATATTTATAAAATTATAACTATGAATTCATATTTATACAACTGTAATTTTTTAAACTAGAAAAACAGCATTTGTCTAGACAAACTTTGAGTTTTGGCTTGTTTGAAACCTTGTGGACATTGAGAGAGAAACATTACCATTTAAATGTTTGTGGTCTGTAGGTTTTTGAATGCAGTCTGATGACTTCAGTGTCGCATGATTCTTCATGATGTGATGATATGGTGCTCATAAAACATTTCCCATCACAGTTGAAAAGAGTTGTGCAGCTTAATATTTTCACGGAAATCATCATGTTCATCAAGTCTCTTTGATTAACCAAAAGTTCAAAAGAACAGCATTTATTTGAAATAGATTTATTTTTATAACAACTTAAAAGTCCTCATATCACTTCTGATCAGTTTAATGAATCATTAAAAAAATCCATAAATAGTGTCTTTTGCCTGTTATGGTCATCATTAATCGTCATTCTTTCTCTCTCAGGGTGAGATTGTGTCATGCGCAGAGACCCATTTGTTCCTGTGGACCATGAAGGGGCAGCTGCTGGCCTCTTTAAACACTTCCCGCTGGCCTGAAGGAAACATTCTGTGCTGCTGTTTCACACAGAAGTATGAGTGGGACCCCCGCAACGTGATCATCACCGGCAGTGCCGACGGCATCGTCCGGGTACGGGCAGGTCTTTAGAACGGGCTTCTGACTGAAAGATGATGAGGCGTAGCGTTCACATAGCCAACTTTATAATGAGAGAGTTTAAATGAGAAGTCTTCTCCAAAGACTACACCTTTGTGTTTAAGCAATAAATCTTTCCTGTTGTGTTTCCTGCTTAATAGTCAGGTAATATAGCTGCAAAATATTAAAATATGGTAACTGGGATATTGAAATGGGGCTCACAGGCTTGGCTGAGAAGTCCCAAAGAAGCATTAATAGTTACATGTGCTCACTTTAGATGAGGTAAGAGCAGTTATTAAATCAAAGTGCTTCTTAAATTAGGCATCAATTGGAGCCTGGACCTGCGACATCAATGGCCGGCAGATTTGATTTATGAATATAGCTTCAATTGCATTCGATTTTTTTTTTTCTTTCTTTTTTTCATTAACTGTGTGGTTCTGTTGCAGATATGGAAGACTGAATATACTAGAGTACAATTACCTGGACATGAGGAGTGCTCTGTGTCTCAAGGGCATGTTTTGTCATCAGCTCCTGAGGAAGCAGGTAACACTAATACACTTCACCTTAAGTGCAGAATTGAACAAGAGCGTGAATATGTGCTTTTATTCTCGCCTCTGGTCATAGGACCGTTATAACCCACGAGCTTCCTTAATGGCCAGCATGAAATAACAGGAACTCGCTCCTGGAATATTGGAAAACAATGCGCTTTGTGACGTCACGAGAATCGTTATTTTCTAATATACAAGTAATGTTTGAAATTAAATAGCCAGACCAAATACTAGACATCCTTCAAAAATGCTGTATAAATCGGATTACATCTGTTCTTAAGTGTGATGGTGCAGCCGCTCAGCCGGAGGTTCGTTTTTGAGCGATCCGAAGAAAAGTTCATAATGATCTACTGTTTTGTGCGACGCATTAGGGCTAGCTGCGAGGAATTATGGGACAAAGTTATTAAACATACAGCCTGTAAACACTGATGAGCAATTTTGCTGATGTAGGCATGCAATTTAGAAAGCAATAATAACCAAATCCAATTTGGTACACATTGGTTACAGCACAGCGTCAGCGCGTGTAAGTATCAACACGTTTAAATTAAATTGGGGGAACTCGTTGTAACAGTGAAGGCTTTATATTAGATGTATTTCTCTCAATTTAGCAACGTGCTGACCATAAATAATCTCTGTCTCATATCTCACTCTTGCTTTTTGCTTTTCTTAGACAGCAGCTCGTGGAAGTGGGAAAGACACCTGGTGCTCTGTCGAGAGTTAAATCGCAATCAGAATGTCTCTCGACGACGCTGCAAAAATAACCCTGCGATTACGGCTCTGGGCATATCAAGGTATTGAAGAAAGGTCTCTCAGACCAAAATATGGCCTGAAAGCTGGTTTCAAATGGATCCTCTAATGTTTTAAATGAATCAGTACAGGATTAAAGAGTAAAATTGTAAAATTAATTAATCATTCACTCACCTGTGTTTGTTCTGTACACCCTTCTTTTTTGATGAACCTGAAACAAAAAGTATACATTCCAAGTTTTCTGTAGGTATATGATACGATAAACTGAAGTTTAGTTTATTTCTTGAAAATCTTGACCTTTGCCGCTGGTCTTCTGTGCATGACTGCAATCATGAGACTCAATTAGCACAGCAGTTTATTCCGACTTACTCACAAAAAGCATGCCACGTAATGAATGTGACACTTTTGCCTTTTTTATTTTTTTCTAAACATGATTTTAATTTGTGATTTCAGAACGCATGGCACACTGCTGGTAGGTGATGCCTGGGGCAGGGTGTACAGCTGGTCCTGCGAGAGCTAGGATCAATCAATCATCCGTCAGGCAGTGTTAAAGTCGGCTGTAACTGCAGCTGAATGCAGCCACATGCCAGTGGAGAGTCCAGCTTAAGTGCTGCCTACGTTTGCACTTTGCTCTCACCACTTCCAGCAGGACTGCTGACTTCAGGAGACCCACTCTGGGTCTGGTGAATTACAGGGATGACGCATTCTTTCTTGGACTGGATGAGGCTCGCTGGCCAGGGCCGGAAACACAACACTGCTTATTTAAGAAATGAAAGATGATGCCATTTAAAAAAAATAATAAAGTAGACCCATTTGGTGGATCGGTTTTATTGTATAGTAGCTCTCTTTCTCTCACTGGACTCCCAGAAAGCCAAAGTAATGTTTATTTTATAAACACCGGTATGCTGGAGTTTCAAAGCCATTCACTTGTGTGCCATTTCATATTTTTGTTTTTAAACTACACCAGTGGACATACTGAATGGTGTATTTTCTAAAGCAGCAGGGTTCTGCTAGTTGTGTTTTATCACTAGTTGTGTTTTACGCTGGAAGATTTTTTTTATACAGTTTATACTGTATATCGAGATGATTTTATTAGTTAAATTTAACTATCTGTAATTAAATCAAAATAAAATGTCTTACTTGTTGTGCGGTCCTGCTATCTCAGTGTGGAACATCAGGGAAATTGCTACTGTTAAAGGGCTGAATCAACCTCCTCAGCCAATTAGAGTCAGAGTTTCCATTGGCAATGTGCCTCAGATTCCCATCATAGAGGGTGTGGGACTATAAAACTGCATTTACACGCATTCCATGATCTGAACTTCTGAAGTATTCTGAAATAAATGCCTGTACTGTAAATTATGGCACACAGGATCCAACAGTGATGTGCTGGTTTGACTGTGTAAAGAATTATTATTGCTTATAATAAAATTTACTTATACATTTACAGTTGTTAGTCATTTAAGTATATGTGAAAGATGTCTCATGCTCAAACTAAACTTTAATTACTGCTTTGTATTTTAATGTTTTAAGCTGATTTGGTGCTCAGAACTCTTATTAGTGTTGAAAACAGTTGTGCTGCTTAATATTTTTGTGGAAATTGTGATACATATTTTTTCTTACAAAAGAAAATATTTTATTTCAAGTATTTTTTCTAGCAATGTAAAAGGCTTTACTTTGCTGAACAGAAGTATTGATTTCTTGGTCCCACTTTATATTAACTATGAACTTGCATTAAAAAAATAAGTGTGTAATTGTGTTCATATTGTATTATATGAGTAAGGTTAGGGACTGGTTTGGTGGTATTGGGTCGGTTTAAGGGTGGGTTAAGGTGTAGGGGATGGGTCAAGTGTAATTATGAATTAATTACAGAAATGCATTACAGATGTAAAGACATGCATTTTTTTATTTTTTTTTTTAAATATAAGTACACTGTAAAATGTATGTACATTTCTTTAACAACAACAATGCAAAAAGACTTCAACTATTTTGGTTTTCAATGTCAAATCTGAGTAGGTTTATGTACAATTTGAATGAGTTTAATTGTGGATCATGCAGTGTGGTAAAGGACTGGAAAGAACAATTTTTTGTTGCTTGGTTGAGAAAACATGTTTATACTGTACATGCCTGTTTTTACTTGCCCTCAATCACAGGCTTCAATCCACATCATACCAAACCTCATTCCAGCATTACCAAACTTAGCTTTGTTGTGGCAAATGCAACTGTTGTTCATTTTATAATCAGCTTTACGATGCAGACTGTATCTGTTTAGCCCAACAATGCATATTTAATCTGATTAATTTCACAGATGTTGCCAACACATAAAGTTTAAATGTGTAACATCGTCTGTGAAAGATGCCATGCAGGAATACTAATGATTCTAATGATTTGAATAGCATCGTTTAGTCATGACCTTGAATGACGCTTCTGTTTGCATGCAGCCCGATTAATAATAGCCAGTATTTTCTGACACCCTTAATGAATCATGAGTGAGTGTGTTTATTCTACAGAAATGCTAGCAAATATGAGCTTTCTGTGAATTGTCCATTTGTACATGTGGTCCCCTGGCTGCATCCAGTATGTATTGATGTAATGTTTTTGGTAGTTGTCAGGGCTACTGCGGTAGTTAAATCCATAGAATCAACACAAATGTCCATTAAGTTAAAGAATATGGGTCACACTGCATGCAGAGCAACACATGTGTTTGCAACAAAATTGCAATTTGTACACTGGACCCTTTTAAACGCAAGTATATGCTACTTGAATATAAATATTTATCAAATTTTTTTTATGTACAGTTTTGTGTCAAATTTCTTAGACACTCAGCTACATATTCAGGCTTCCTGGGCTGACTTGTTGAACAGACTCGCCAGGAAAAAAAGCTTGAGGTCTTCCTCTGTCCATCTGCCCAGATGTGTTGTGTAACTGTGCTGTGTATTAAGGGGCTGTTTGGCACATGACTGAGTCTGGTTCTCTCAAGAAGGCAGACAGCAGGGAAAGAGCTGTGATTACTGGGAGCTCCCACCAGGCCACGCTTCACTTGCCTCTCTGGGGAAGAGGGCTAATTGTTGCTCCCCTCCAACCTTTGGAGACTGTCTTCTCCTAATAGCCGTCATTAAGCAGCATGAATAATCCAGCGATGGGGGTCGGGCCATAAAGAAAACGGGGATGGGAATCTGAGATCAGCCGTTCCATAAGGTTATATCTCCGGTGTGCATAGGGAGAGCAGTGTAATGTGTTTGCTCACAGAATGCGGAAAATAACGAATTACTAATGTCCACTGTATTCACTACAGTAAGATTATTTATATAGTTAGATTTAAAGGAATCGTTCAAATAGTAAAAACCCCAAATGTAGGCTATGTAGTTTTTTTTGTTAATATGGTGAATTAAAATATGCGAGTTTAAATTAAATTTTGTAATTTTACTCGTATATTATAAAATTTAGCTAGGAAATTTTTACATTTTTAAGGGCGATCGATAATTGAACCGCAAGATGACGCCAGTTGCGTGCGTGAGTCCGCCTGCAGTGTGCCAGTCGAGAGCCAAATTATTTATTTATTTTATTTTTTTAAGAACAAGAATATAAAATGCATGCACAAAAATGACATTTAAATAGTGCCGTTTTTTTAATGAAGCGTTGCCATGGATGACAGTGAATGACATGCTGTCACACTGGATGGCGCGAATCGAGTATCAACGTCACTATATGAACTGAATGCGAGGAAAAGAGGGGCAAACAAACAAACAGTTTTCACCGTTGGTGTTTAAAATAAAAGCACAAGGAACGGCGTGAGCGTGAGTAAACGACGATATACATTTTTTTGTTAACTGTTTCATAAAATGTTGAAGCGCGTATCGTTACACTGGCTGTCTGCAAAAATAATATTATCTCCCTTAGGTCGCTATTAACTGCTTGCGAAGAAGAGAGCGGCGTAAAAATTCTTCAGATTTTCTCATTTGGAGTTTCTCTGCGAAAATAACAGCATATGGGTTTGGAACAACATGAGCGTGAGTAAATAATCACAGACTTTATTTTTTGCTGAAGTTGCAGCACATTGCGGAAAATGAGTTTTTTTCCCTTTGCTGCTGCCTCTTTATATTTGGTCAAGGGTGTTGTTCAAAACAACAGAATTGAGAGCAGATGAATGTGCTCTGCTTTTGATGGCCTAATATGTACGCATCTCTGTGCAGTTTGTGGTACACACAGTGTTTGTGAATTTCTGTCCCCTGAGTACAGCTGACATTCTCGCTTTGTTCTGGGTTTTGTACTTGCAACATCTGCACGTACTGGAGCTCCATACAAAAGAGCACAGAGGCCTCTCTCTGAGAAGATCCGGGGCAGAAAGAGCTCCACTGCTGCAGCATGTAAACACTCCCGCAGAGCAAAAACAAAGCGGGACAGCAGAAGGTCATGGTAAGTTTAGACGAGACGAGACAGGCAGGCTTTGATGAAGAGGATTGCTGCGTTTACGCTCAACGCTAATGTTTCAGAGTGATCCAGGGCTGAGGAGGACGCAGCAGAAACTGTATCTTCCTCTCTCACTCCCTCTGAGCTCCTTCCTGGGCCCCTCTGCCATCCTCACGCTGCCTCTGCTCATTAATATGCGCTGTGACCACAATGAAGGGGGAGAGTCGCTCTCTTTAACCTTTGTGCATGCAGCTAATTGTGCTAAGTAGAGGCGCTTAATAGACTGGAAAATAATCACCATATATCTCACGAAGAGAAGCAAATGACCTTCTCAAAAGACAATAGCCATCTCAATTTTAATACGTCGGTGGTTTTATGATATTAAATGTCAAACCATTTGGGCTCCTCTGAATAATTAAATCAAATAAATTATAGCACCTAGGCAGAACCATCTTGTAGCCTAACCCAATTATAATGCACTGTAAAGCTAATTATTAAGCATGATTACAATTAGTATGATTTTAATAAATGTAACCATTAAAGGGTTCATCACAGTCACTGGCTCTTAGCTGCGTGTGGGAGAAACGGATAGAGAGAGAGAGAGAGAAAGAGAAAGGGGGACTAAACTCAAGAACGGACGATAAGAGAGGACAAGACGAACTGAGATGTCGTAATGTGCATTGTATCAATAGCTGTATGCTTGCAATAGCTGCGCTCTAGATAACAGGTTTTAAAGATATGTTTAATTATATATGCCTATTTGTAGTTCACCAATGGCATAGTAAAATTGATTAATAATCAGCCACAATTAATACATTCTAAATTAAAAATTATTATTGCCCCTGAATTAGAAAATATTACAGATTACAGTAGATTATTACCTTTAGTGTTTTAAGAACCTGTCTATACCATAATGTTTAATTTCTAAATCATAATATAAATGTTAACGTTTCTAATATTTATTTTAAATGAATTAAATTATTATAAACAATTCTAAAATACAATACAATACACAAATTTAATTATATGCCTAAATATAAATGCATTATGCATTTTGCTTACAAATTTAAATATTATGCACATAACAATTTAATAGTAAAAAAGCATTGTATAAAGTATATAGACAAATATCTAACACACCTCATATACCCACCATAATACCTTCTGGCTAATATTTGTATGACCAATATATGTCTTGATCTTAGGTCTTATTCTAGTTATATAATTGGGGTACATGTTCTTTGATATGCTTCAATAAACAAGACATTAAATCAGTGTGCACTTCTGCTAATACTGTGTCATCCTCTGCTTTTAGAGGAGTGATCTTTATTTTATACAACATAGCAAAAAATAAAATCATTACATACCTTACAAAATTGCATAATCAAATTATGCATGTTTAGAGTTAAATCCATAATACAATCAATAAAGAAAAGAAGGTCTCAAATTCATAGGTACATAAATGTGCCCACATATTTATATATACATGTATATAAATGCTGCTGATTTTATACTAGTAATACTAGTACAAGTGACATAACAGAACATCAGTATGTAGGTAAAAATATTTTAATCTCATAAATAATTTTGGTATGAAACTCTATACTGTACATATTTACACTTGCTTCTCCACAAAGAGTATTTGGGCATATACAGTCCCCGTGCATTGTGTATTAGGCTCAAGTTGTGCACATCCAGTCAAGTCTGTTTTCAGCTCAGGCTTCGGTTTCACCAGCTCCAGCTCTGCGTATGTCAGACTGTCGTCTACCACCCTTGGCTTGAGGGAGAGAAGAGAACAGGGCGTTTCAGATATATGAAGAATACAGTATGTGGTCAGATGTCTGAAAGAGGAGTTTCTCTGGGGAATGTGGGGTCAAAACAACATGAAATTATAGCTATAATTTTAGGATTGTTCATAGACGGTTCTAACCAGGAGTCTCAAGTATGTCGGAACAACCACTTCATCTGATAAACATATATTTCAGATGGTTAAAGGAAGTACTTCTAAAATGGAATGCAAACAAACAAGTGGACAGAAAGCAGTAGGTTAGACATATAAAACTTGTCCGATCCCCTGGCAATCACACTTATTTAAAGAAGTCTGCCCTCTGCTAGTAGAGAGTATATAAAGCTTAACGTTGACCAACCAGATTACAACCAGAATTCACAATGCAGTGCTGGACTGTAAAACATTTTCAGTTTTTTGCTGCTTTTCTGCATTTCGGTGATGATTTCCCTGGAAACTAATCTAATATGAATCAAGCATGTTAAATAAATAATCACGCTTTGGAAAGCAATAATAGTAAATAAAATTATAACACCCATAAATGGAGGTTGGTATAGCAATAACTGTGGCAAACATAAAGCTCAATGAGAAAGCCACATTATTTCCCTCTTGCATGTTTCTAGTCTGTGAAAATTCAATTGAGAGGCTAAAGAAAGTGTGTCGTTAGATGCAAATATTATAAAATTGTGAATAAAATGATTACACATACAAAACTGATTATAAAACAAGTAATTTATCAAGATGTATATTTAGGACAATTATAAAACCCTATCAGCATCACTTAATCTTTTTAATGCTTTACTATGAAAGCAAATAATGCTCTTATGTAAATTGAGTTCAATAAGAATTAGCATTCTTACCATTTTTGTTGGTTGTGCCTTTAAAAGTTTGGTCCTACGTGGCTTTCTTGGTACAGGTGCTAGAAAAAAAAGAAAAGAGAGAAGAAAATACACACATATATAAAAAATATGTAATACTTTTTGCAACATTAAATAATTTAAAGCATTTATTAATGAATTAATCGGTTAATGTTCATTTTTACTAATTTCACTGTAAATGACAATTCATGTATTTTAAATGAACACAAATTAATAATGGACAGTAGTACAATAATAAATTAACATTAACCTATATGAAGAAATGCAAAAAGTGATGAATTGCACCTTCTTGTACAGTGTTACCTAACTTTTTGATGATCCAGTTATTTTTGATTTGGTGTTATAAAGTAAGGGTTTCAGTCTGTTATGTACCTTTAGCAGGTATCTGTGGTGGTGGTAGAGGCTCAGTGATATCTCTGAGCTGAGGTTTGTGTCGTCTCTCTTTTCTGTGCATTGCAGGAGAGGAGCTGGACACACTGGTAACTGTCTCTCCTGAGCTGGATATATAAAACAGAAGGATGTTATTGTAAGAATGAATCTAAGAATCAATCATTCAATCACTTATAATAGTAAATTAAATCATACTGCATAGTTTTACCTGTTTTCAGGACACTTCACAAGGTAATAACTGGCTAGATAGAGATACAATTGAACAAGCATAAGAACATAAATAAATAATTGTATGGTCATAAGGAAAACAATCATACAATAAGATTAAAACTATTTTTAATGTATTTTGAAATGCTAAATGTAAGTTAAAAAGCTCATCACCTTGTAGTCTTCGTTTGTGCTGCAGGTGCTGACATGTGATAGTCATGGCAAAGACAAGCATACAGACCAGACCGATAGAGCAGATGAGCACAGCACACAGATGCAAGTCTGAGAAAGATCAAAGCAAAACAATGTGCTGTAATAATACATTCTAAGCCCTGACCTTGCAAGCAACCGATGAAAATTCTCTTGAAGAAAGATACGTTATACTAGTACCTTATTTTTAGTTTTAAAAAAATTTAATTAAAACTGTAATTTACACACAGTAATGTCTTTTTTTTTATTGAATATAAAATGTAGTGGATTTTGAAATAATGTAGTGGAAATGTTGTAAAGTGTCATATACCAAAGAAGAATACTTATTCCAATATAAGCTTGGTTAGAGCTGACCACAAAAATAAAGCAAACACTGTGAGCACACTTGGTTGAATTTCGTTTGGTCTTTTTCCACCAGAAGGGAGGAGATGTAACACGCTAGCTGAAGCTGTGATCCTATCCACTTTATCAGTGATAGAGACCATACTCCAGACTGCAGTAAACAACATGTTCTTATTTTATTAAAATAATAAGGGTAACAGCATACCTTCAAACATGCGCCATATGACATCAGCTTTTCCTGTGCTTGGTATATGATGTACTGAAAACATGAAGACAGACATTAGTCTAGTGTGTAAAAAGTAAAATAAAAAAACATGTATTTTGTAAAAGGAAGAAACTAACATTTTATGAGTACTGCAATCAGTTAAGCGACCTTTGGGATTAGGTCAGGTTTTTTTTCTTGCCGAAATGGTTTTCAGTTGTGGATTTTGTTGTGCTTCACATTTATATTGCAATTTAATGTTTAGGGGAAAACACAATAATGAAATGTATTAAAATTGTAGCATATTTTTTGCTGGTCATTCTCCCCAACGTCCTATATTCCATGCAGTTTTTTTGCAGGTTTGTGCTTGATTAGGCTTCAACATGAACAGGAAATGAAATTTAGTCCTCTAAAAATATTTAACCTTTAACCTTGAGAAATGTGGCTTTAAATAAATCTATCACAGAAAGCTAATAAACAGCTATTAATACATACAACATGCATTACATCAGTGTTTAAATATCTTAGTGTACTATTAATTATTGTTAATACTTGTTAATACTAATACTTTAGGAAAATCACATTTTCTCATTCTTTCTATAATTTGTCTTCTTTAAATTTGTACTGCATGGCATTTTTCAAAACAGGTCAGGTCAGGGAAAATTGCTTACAGATGTTGAGGGCACTGCTGGACAAAACTACTTTCAAAGCTAATTGTATGATATTTAGTTCAAATGTCAAATTAGCTGAATGAAATTTACATGATTTTATGATGAAACACAAAATTAAAAAAAAAGTTTCATTAAAAGAACCTAACGAAAAATATTTCATGAAGTTTCCTAAACACTTCCTCCATTGGCTAGCCAAACAAAAACAGTTCTGCCACCAAACCAACACCATTTCTCGCATCAGCGTTGCTGGCAAGGCTAAGATGCTAAACAAAACTTAAATCAATCTAGAAATGAATACCTTTTCACGTTAGTACTTTTTAGCACTATTCTCTCTGTGTTCTGGACCCTAACGGATCCTGTTGTGCATCTCCCCTCACAAGCACTACATTAGCATCGACTTGAAATGACGACCAGAACGGCTGTGACTCCATCCACAGCAAGTATACAGTTACACATCTGATCTGCATTTTCTTTCAAGTCAAAGCCATTCCATTAAACCCCTGCTAAACTGAAGGGTTCAGCACATTTTCAGAGCTGCAGACACATTGTGCAAGAACAATGTGCACACTACATTCGAAGTGTAGTCAAATGGGTGGGGAACAGCGTATGTTTGAGTGCTGCTTTTGTTTTGGGAAAGCATTAAGTCATTTTCTGGCCGACCCTGTGGCTGTTGAGTTGGTTGAAGTGGTTAACCTGGCTCTGTGGTCCTGCTTTGGTCTCTGTTTATGGGGTATTTCAGCTGATTGACATTGTTCTGTTGTATCTTTCACAAGACAAGTTCCCCGGTTTAAGTCAACCTTACAACCTTCATTTCCTTCCTTATTGCCTCTTGTTTCTTTACTCTCTCACTTGGTTTTATCTTGTATTTTTGTGTCTCTGATTTGGTTAATTGGGGTATCTGTGGTTGTCTAACCTCTACAAAAATATTCTGTTGCTTTTATTCCTTCAAAACCACATCTTTATATCTGTGAGATATATGCCGATGTTTTTTTCTTCAAGTAAATCATCAGTTACATATGCATTTTATGGAATGGTTTTAAGGTATTTTTACTGCATTTATCTCTCTAAACAAAATCTTATTAAATATACAGTGATTTCAAATACTTATTTCTTTTATTTTTGGATTTAGCTTCTAAAATGTTAGCTAAACAAAAAAATCTTTAAGACGCAAAGACTTGTCATGGCCAATGATGTAGCATAACTGTAAATATATTCGCTTTTTGAACTTTATAAATTACAAAGAGCTACTTTCAAGAAATAGCTCATCCAAAAATGAAAAGTGAGTCATCATTCACTCACCATCATGTTGCTACAAACCCATATGACTGTCTTTCTTCAGTGGAACATAAAAGAAGAAATATGACTTGTGCACTGTATTCCAAGTCTTCTGAAGCCTTTAATAGCTTTGTGTGAAGAACAGATTGAAATGTGATTTATTATTCACTGAAAATCTTTACATCTGCCCTAGTTGTCACTGGCACATTTTAGAGAGAACAAAACTTATCTTTTCAAATGATCCAGTTCACAAAATCTGACTTATTCATGGACTGATCTAGTTCTAGTAACTCTTGAAGGTGAAGATTTTCAGTGAATAACTTTAGTCTATTAATCCCACAAAGGGATTTTTAAATGATTGAAAGCTATACTTGGAATCTCCTTTGTGTTCTACGGAAGCAAGAAAGTCATAGCAGAGTAAATGTATATGATGACAGAATGTTTATTTTTTGAGTAAACTGTCACTGCAAATGCATGCAACAAATGCTTATTTGTTCTTTTTATTGTTGTATTGTTGTTGTTTTTATCTAGCATCAGGTAATTGCAGTTTATCAGGCAAATGATTAATCCAATGTACGCTGAGGCTTTGGGGACCTCTTGCTGTCCGAACACCATAGGAAAACTCATAATGCAGCCAGAGTAAATGTTTTCAGTTGCATCCTTGCCAAGTCTCCTCTCTCTGTCCCCACAGCATGTCCAGGTTGCTCTCGTTAACAGCCTCATGGTCTGTTTGTGTTGGCCCAGAACACATTTATAGTGGAAATGATGTATATATGTGGAAGGTGGAACCCTGAGACTTATAAACACACTGAAGCTAGCATGTAAGAAAAGGCTACAATGTGAGAAATGGGAACATTTACGCCTCATTTTCACATTGATTATTTGAAATTTTATGGACCGTTCGAAAACCTATTTGGATTTGGGCTTTGAACTGTTGACATGGAGTAATGTCACTATGTGAATCTGATAGGGGTTCTTTTGTGATGCTCTGAAAAGACAGACCATCCCCTCTCTAAAAGAGGTTTACAAATAGCTAACAATAAACTTTGTCACCAATTGTGGAATTGGAATTGACCCTCTGTTGGATGAACTGAAGGATTAGTGAACTGGAGGAAACAGCTGTTGTGTGGTTAGCCCTGACCGTGGCAAGACATCATTCTTCCACCACATCCAAGTCAACCACAGTGTTGTGACTAGTGCTAGTGACTAGTTCCTGAATTGAACGTTTGTTTTAAATTCCAGATTTTTAAAGGGTTAGTTCACCCATAAAAGAGAATTCTGTCATTAATTACTATCATGTCGTTCCAAACACGTAAGACCTTCGCTCATCTTCAGAACACAAATTAAGATATTTTTGATGACATCAGAGAGCCATCTGACCCTCCATAGACAGCAATACAACTGAAATGATCCCAGATCCAGAAACATAGTAAAAACACTGGTAAAACAGTCCATGTGACATCAGTGGATCAACTTCGCTACGAGAATACTTTTTTTGCGCAAAGAAAACAAAAATAACATCGTTTTACTCTACCATTCTTCTCTCCTGACTTATGTCTTCCGCCATTTTAGAGAGTATCACAACGCAATGTATACGCAAGCTTTAATGTATTTGACTTAATCAGCCTTGTTTACATCTGGGAGAAAACACGCACATGTACATAATCTGTGGTTGTTTATGTCTAGTGGAAGGTATGCTTATGTTGTGATACGTCTTCCGCCATTTTAGAAAGTCACGGGAGAAGAATGGTAGAGTTAAATTATGTTATTTTTGTTTTTATTGCGCAAAACTTAAGTTGATCCACTGATGTCACATGGACTGTTTTACAGGTGATTTTACTATGTTTGTGAATCTGGGATAATTTCAGTTGTATTGCTGTCTATGGAGGGTCAGATGGCTCTCTCATATCATCAAAAATGTCTTAATTTGTGTTCCAAAGATGAACGAAGGTCTTATGGGTTTGAAACAACATGAGCAATTATTATGATAGAATTTTCATTTTTGGGTGAACTAACCCTTTAACCTGCTTAAAAAAGCTTTTACATTGTGCATTTGGTCATTTGCATTTTGCATATATCTGCTCTATTCATTACCATTTTGTAGTATAAGTAGCTAACATGCTAAAGCTAAAAACAACATCAAAATGAGAGGATCAACTGAAAAAAGGTGAATAGTTTCATGTAGTGTAATAAAACTGTGCTTTATTTAGCCTTAAGAAGAAGGCTGAGTACAGTGTATTGCACATCATGTAAGATTTTGCTTTGAAAATCCTCAAGTTACCTCGTAATTCCATGCTCCCTGTTCCATTCGACGAGGCTCTCCACTTGTTTCTGTGTTTATGTATTTCCTGCACTTTACAGGTATAGTTGCCTCCGTCCTCCAGGGACACATTCAGAATCAGCAAACGGTAGATCTGACGGTCCATTACTTCCCAGAAGTGGAACTTGCTCTGGGGAAAGTGTTTGCTGTAGTTGCCATAATATTTGCTCTTCTTCATGCCCATCCTGACCACGAGGTGCTCGTCTTCAGGGGTGGGGAAGTAGAGCCAGCGTAGCACCAGGGCACTGCTGCTTCTCTTTCTCTGAGACACTAAGCAGGATAAAGTGATGTTGTCTCCCTCCATACACATGCTGACTGGCCCAGGGGTGACGGTCACATTTAGAGCTAAGCTCAGCTCTGGGAAATACATGGAGAAAAAGAATAAAAACATGTTTAGACTTTCTCTGTATTGTTGCTTCTGATGTAATCTCTGTTTTATCATGATTTAAATGTGTTGGAAAAAGAGAATAAAATACATTTTGATCATAAAAAGAAAACCGAGGAGACTTAAAATTACGAATTTATTTTTCCAAAATTTTAAATATATGAAAAATATTAGTTTTCCTGTATATACAATAGAACCTTTTATACCTTTAAAAGATAAATGCATACAATAAAAACTGTAATTAATCATTTGTTGAAGTTCAGAATTTATAAACAATTATAGAGATCTATCATGATTTTAATACCATAGGCTCCCCCCCCCCTCTCTATTTGTGTGTGTGTGTGTCTGTGTATAGAGAGAGAGTTTATTTGCAAAAACAGATAACTCAGTTTTTTCAGGATTTTCCAAAATCATGTTTTTTATTATGTTGTCATATTTTTATTGTATTTTATTAGCTGTATTTTTGTCATTATTTAACCTAATCAAAACAACAACAACAACAAAAAAACCTGCAGTTTGAGATTAACTTGAATGCACAATGACAATTTCATTTTAAAAACTTGAGTTATCTGTTTTTGCAAATAACTCTTTATATGTATGTATGTATGTATAAATAATGTTAAATATACCAAGTTATAATATTTCAGTTGTCTTTGGAGCTTCATCAGTGATATCTCCAATTCTGGCCCAAATCCATGACCCCTAAAGGGTGTAAAATATCTGAATGCATCTGGGCTTATTATGCCGTGCCAAACAGAAACTACAGGTGGAAAACATTTGTCTGCCTTCTTGAACTAGAAGGATAGAGCAGGGAACACGACAACAAGATTGTATCCAGCTGTTAAAAGCCTTTGTCGTGTTTACGTTGTGTCCCAATTACTTGAGTCCCTCAGGGGTCAACCGGGGCTCTGTTTTCAATGCAAAAACCACATCACAAGACAGATTTGAACATAAACAAAAAGTCTCGCAATAATAATGCTGAGTAAAACCCTGACCTGAAAATGTCTAGTTGCTGAGACTGCTCAGAACAATGCAACATTTTGCATTACGTTTTTGCACAAAAGAAAAATACATATATTTAATGTAAAATGAGGTCAGTGAACAAAAGTAAAAGAGTTTTGTTTACTTAAAAATTTTTTAAACATGCAAAATAGTTTTTATGCAGGTGAATGCTGCAGTTGCATGTGTAACAAATGTGAAGCTGCTGTTTGAAAAATCATCTCACTGATCATGCACCCCCTGAAAGCTATTTTGCAAGTTGTTTCGTCATTGCATATTAAAAGGCCAACATAAACAGACAGTCTTACCTCCAATAAAAGCTCTAGTCAGGAGAACTATCGCAACAGTGGAGAGCTTCATTTTGCAGACCCGTAGGCTCCATAAACCCAACTAAACGTCAAGAAAAGAAAGGAGTCTCTGGGATTTTCTCTCCTTTTCTTTCTCTTTCTCCCTCTCAGTGTGTGTGTGTGTGTAATCTGAAACAGTGCGTGCTCTGTTCCCAGTTAGAAACACCCCTCTTTCCCAGTCTTTCTTTTTTCACCCGCTCTCTTTTCCTTTTTCTCTTTCTCTATCCTGTAATCACTCCCCCTGTTTAAAGTACGTAGGAAATGTCATTTCCTAAGAGAACCTTTGGAAGCAGCACAAATTTTCAGCTGGACCTACAGCATATTAAAAAAGTATAGGAGTAGTGGCCAGGTTTTAGTAGCATTTACATCCATAAGTTAGATAATATGTGAACTGGACTCTCACAAAGCTTAAAGAAATTGTTTACCCGAAAATGAAAATAAATGTTGATCCATGACTTTCGTCCTTCTGGTAAACTTTTAATGTTGCATAGTGTAGTTTATTTCTTCCATGTAATTACAGTGATTGTGACTGAGGCTTTTAAGCTTTAAAAACATTTATGCACTATACATATTTTCTACAAAATATGTAACAAACTGACCAAATGCATAAAGAAATGCATAATTTGCATTCTATGAAAGAAAAAAAGTCATGTCGGTTTAAAAAGACATGAGGATAAGTAAATGATGACAATCTTTAAACTTTTGGGTGAACGATCTCTACTTTGACTCCTAAAAATATGGTCTCTGTCTGGAGTCGTAGTGTAGTTCTCTGTCTTCAGCGCACAGTTCTTGTCCACCCATCTCGTGGTTTGAAGCATAATGGTTTATTGGGTAGGGTAATGTGCTGAGCTAGTGGTTTCTCCTACTGACATCTGCTGCCAAGAGGAGTTGAATTACACAATATGCTTATATATAGCAAAAGAGTATAGGACTACAGCTTAACACGTGTCCTGCCAGTGCAATACTTTTGTCTTTAACTCTGCATTGTTTAGAAGAAAAAAAAATCTTTCCATTATTCTGACTGGATCATGGAAGAATTTAAAGCATATATAGCATGTTGTAATGGAGACAAAGCCTGTTGTGAAACAAAATACTTGTAAATATATTTACAAAAATACACAAACCATGTCAAACTAAATACGTACATAAGCCTGAAAATGGCAGTTATCAGTAAAGTTTGATATTGAATCATTCACTTTCATAAATCAGATGTTTCCCATTTTTAAAAGCATTTTGCTAAGTACAAGCCACATGATCAGAGTCTCATCAGTCTAAACGACTAGGAATTCTGTATAAACAGTTTTCTGTTTGCTACAAATGCTACCAATTATCTTTTAGGACTGTCTCCAACTACTGATTACAAGAAGGACATAAAGGATTGTATTTAACATCTTTGGCTGCATTCAAAATGGCATACTAGTATGCATATGCTATTTGCTAAATTGTTTATTTTTTTCTTCTTTTGTATAAACATGTGAAATGGAATTAGCATCTAGTTATCATCCTGAAAAGAAGTATAGTTACTGTTACTTAAATAACGATTAAAAAAAAACTTAAAAAATCACGGCTGGTTCCTTTACCATACTGAAAATGTAAATTCGATCCAAGCACTCTGCATTGTGCAATATTGTATTGAAAACGCATGCATAGACTTACTGTATATACCGTATGCTGCTGAAATAGCAGTATAATTTGAGGCTCTTCCAAAAAGCATTAGACAATATAAAAAAACAGTAGTGACACGACTCCTGGAGTTAAAATTAGTATTTTTTTCAAGCTCATTTATCAGGTTTTTCATTGCACAACACCTGTTTTTCTTTTCTAATTAACCAGTTAATCATGCCAGCAAAATGCAAGAGAAACTCAATTTATTTCAAAATAATGACATACTACATTCATTCCTGCTATCAGGACTCTACACTGACTCCATGTGGCTACAACACAGAAGATGCCAGGTCCTCCCACATGAAATCAACTTATAGCTACGCATATGCAAATATGAGACCCACTTTATGCTTATATACTGTCTATGGCTTTTACAGTTCAAGAAGACATTTTGCTGCAAACGTGTATGAAATGGTTTGTGTGTGTGCCAATAAAACGAGTAAATGGTTATCACTTATTTCATGTTGCCCTTAGATAACGTAAGAGACAGTGATTCTTTCACTTATTCAATTACAGTTTTAAGACATTGCCCACCCGCAGACCTGACTCCTGCAGCGAAATCATGCATTTCATATCAGAGTAGATTAAAAGGGCTCATGGAGAGAAGCTCTCAGTCAATCAGTAAGTGGCTTGTTAATGTAATACACGAGTCAGCGGGAGAGACGGCACAATAACACACACATCACATCAACAAAATCTTAGCTAATACAGGAGCCTCGTGGTCTGGTCTCTACTATGGACATCTCTGGTTTGGTCAGTGCTGGGTACAGTATGGTGCTTGACCGACCTCCACAGATGCCTCTTAAAGTTTTAAATGGGAGTCGAGGACCTGGGGAAATCAAAAGGAGATGCTCTCTCATATCTCTGGTATATGTAGCATCTCGAGGGAGCTCTTGTTAAACTCATTTGGGCCACTCGCAAGGCAACAAAGCAACACAAAGACACCCTTCCATTAAATCACTCGCTCAGTTTGTTTGTTTATTGGCTCTGCCATTAGGGCAAATTATTCTCAGTTAATTGGTTTTATAATTATACCACTGGATATGCAGAGGACCAGCATTGTGGCACTCTAAAAAAGACCCAGCGTGGAAATGGGACTGTTTAATAACCTGGATTATTTACATATTATAGCCTGTTGCTGTTCCCCAGTAACCATGATGTAAATTTCTGGGAATAAAAAAACTGTATCATGATTTTTGGATGTCAGCGATCATAGTTTGAAGCAAGGCTTATTAGCTGTGTACTACTGAAATACTGTAGAAGGCCCAGTGGATCAGCGTTTAAAAAAAGCCCATAAGACTTATGGTTTATACTTATACTTATACTTATACTTATACTTATACTTATACTTTTTAAAATAAAAAGTGCAGCATTTTAAAGGTATCTGTCACTCAGAATTCATCACAATTTAGTTTTTTTTTTTCTTGTAAAAGCATGCAAGGGAAGATCTATTGACATTTTCATCCAAATGACTGTGGGGTTTTAATAAAAAGAGACAGAGCAGGCCCCTCAGGAGGGAGTCATTTAGCTCAAGCTTTATTCAGATGGGGGCGGTGGCTGATTAAGTCACAGACCAGCTAATATCCTTGATACAATCAATATCCGAGAACATTACAGGCGCCATAAGAAGAGCTATGCGTTATTTTCTCTCAGCGGCATTTTGTAAATGAGCCTGGGAGCAGTGACATTATTCTAATACTTGATGGCCTAAGTACTTTCAGTGACTGTGCTTATTGGCTGTGTTAATTATTTGCCTTTGATATACACAGACTTTATAACTTTATGAAAACTGTCATTTCAATTAAGATACAACAACTCCATCACAATTAATTTTGTTTGTATTATGTTGACTTCATATCACAAAATGATTACCCCATTCTCCCTAACTGGTTTCCCATTGGTTAGATAAATAGATAGCCTCACTCCTAATCCTATGTCATTGGTTGAACCAATGTTCCTGTTTGCAATAGCTGTGTGTCCTGCAAATGATTCTAAAATATACATTTTAGGATTGTTTGTGTTTTACATTTATTCTTGGTAGATTTTTTATTTAGTTATTTATTTTTGTTTATTTTAAAAGTGTGTGCAGGCAGGAGTCTTAATATATTGACAACAACATATTGCTGTGCAACAATAAACTAAGAGTGCATTAAAGGAACAGTGTTGTCTGATGTTATATGATAAAGCATTTAGAAATATTTGACAAGCAGAAAGGCTGTAACTGCAGTATGATCCCATAAATGTCATGAGGGGTGATTCACAGAGGGAATGACCAGTGCTTGGAAGAGACCACTCTACCCTGTTGTGGGGTTCAAGAGCAGACAGGCATATGTAATATAACACTCTTTTTACAAGAGTGCAGTACCCCACTGAGCCCCCTTAAATCTTGTCTACACATGATAGTGATATTTATTCTGAAATATATGTAAGAGTGTACACTAAAAAAATATCTATATAAAAATCTAAATAGTAAAAAAATGTTGGCTTTCTGCATACTAATGTTGTAGTCATCTCTCTTGTTCTCAGCTACTAGGCTCATGTTGTTTTGTTCAGCTGAGGATAATGAATTACGCAGTATCAGGCAGTGCTGTAAACTACAGCTGTGAGGAAGTAGTGAGTAAGGGTGCTACAGCTCTGACGAGAGCTTAGCAACAGAGCTCTAAAGAAGAGCAAGGGCGGCCTTGCTGCTCCATATGTGAATGTCCATCACCTTTACACACCAGGCCCTCGCTGCAGCCAAGACTCCTGGGAAAGAGCTTACTGCACCCATGTCCTATTATAGCAGTGCCTGGCTGCAGAGTTAAGAGTGGCGTGAGACAGGTTGACATCAGGGGGACATTTGAAAATTGATTGGCTGAGAGGAGGAGCCAGCTCAAAAAATATTGTGACCCTTCTATTACCCCCTTTTATTAAGTTAACTGGCAACAGAGACTGTCCAGTTTTCTTAGATTTTAATAACTGACAGTTACTGGGCTGACGCACTGTACTTGTTTTATATTAAGTACAATTAAAAATTAGGGTAAAAAGCCTACTGAATGGACATGTTTAACTCTTAAAATCCCAAAGAGGGATCAAATATCAAAGTCTAAGGCACGGTTCAGCCAAAAGAAGTGAGTGACACTTGTTAGTGAAGCAAGAAGCTATTTTTACACCGTAGGCACATGTTCATCTGGTTAGATACATGCTATCCACCACAACAACTCCACAAGTGGATGCATGTTATGCCACAAACAACAGGGTTTTTTTCTACTGGCATTGTAAACTTCAATGGTGCTTCAATGTAATTTTGATTATTAAGGCCTGGCATGGCACAACAGAATTACAGGCTTGGGTTTTTTTCATCTGCTTGACACTTGACACCACATGGTTATTCCAATACGTGTGCTGTCTCAAGCCATCATCCCATGTTTCCAGCTCGATCGTCTCTGCCTGATGCCACTGCTATTTCAGCGTGTTTCTGCTTCTAAACCATCGTTGCTTTAGCCCCGCAGGGGCCCTTGTACAAAGTGGCCTTTATGTCTGATCAACTTTAAGGAGAGCCCAGCAAAAGCATTGTTGAAGAGATTGTTTTTGCTGAACATATGCAACGGATAAGGAATAGCTTCTTTCTTAAGCATGAAAAAAATCCTCCACTAAAAAATGAGATATAAGAGCAAAAGGTAAGAAAAAAGCACAATTGTGTTCAGATTGTTATGTGAATATAGTTTATGCTAGGTGTTAAATTCTATTTCAATTATTTTTATCTCATAGCCTAGTTTATAGAAATATGTAATTGAACAACATGGAAAATGTTATTATATGTGGATATGTACAATACGTACAATAATACAAAATATATTTTTTAAAGCAACAAAAGAAATTAGATTCAATTGATTTATGATGCAAAGTATATTTCTATTGCAATTGTTTTTGTTTTGTTTATCTAGCTTTAATAAAATCATAATGTACATCCATTGTAACCCTAACTATTTATTTTAACTTATTTTAACTATTATGTTTTCATACTAATAAGCAAGGATGTAACCATTGTATTACATGTATACACGTATACATTGTATTCTCACTGAGATGTCTTGCATGTTTCAAAGGATCAGGGGAAATTTATTTTTACTCACGTGTTTGAATTTGTAACCACACTGCTGTGGGGGAATTATTTATAGCTATTCCCCAGTAATTAGCAAAGAATCTAGAAATAAATGCCATTACTTTTGTCATACTGAATACTTCTCTGCATAAAAGGCAAAATATTAAAAGAATCCATATTTAATTATATTTATTCTGTTTTCACAATGCTAAACATGCCTTTTGTAATATGTGACATTAAAATACGTAAGATGAACAGTTCTACCTGCTTATAAACATACTAACATTTTAATTGCCTAATATTTGATGTAATGATTGAACCAAATATAAAATTTTACCAGTAATATCTCCATCACCTGTTTTCAAAAGGAACGCCATCTTATAAACAGAGCCATAGATCAGTGACAAGCTACGCCATTGAATCACCCGCGAAACTCAACGCGTAGCTTGTCAGTGATCTACGGCTCTGTGTATAAGCTGCCGTTCCATTTGAAAACAGCTGATGGAGATTTACCACTAATCAAAGAACCGGCTTTACTGACGAGATGCGCATGAATATATCCTTCGATATATATCGCCCAGCCCTAGTGCAGAGTGTTCCAGTGGGACCCATTTTAGCATGCAAGCCAGTGTCAGAGAAGGTTAATATGGGATCCTGTGTAAGAATGGGAAGCGGTTTCCTTCTCTAAATATACTTCACGTGATATATGCAGTATGTAAGGCAGAGGTGCGGCTCAATTCACAAATGACCAGATTTAAAGGTCAAAGAACAGTTTGGATGTCATACTTCATGATAAAATCTGAATTACTAGACATCTGAATCACTCAGCAACAGCAGTGTGATTTTCAAGTCTCTGTCAAAAACTACAGTGAACTACAAGTTTATGACATCTCTGGTACTTTTGCAGGAAAGGAAGGCATTTTGATCACCTCTTAGAAGGTGAACTACTTAAATGCAAGACACCCTGCGTCAGCCATCTCAAGACTGACAGGGACAACTGTGCCCTGTTCATGAGAGCGAGCGCTTGAAATGAGCTCCCTGGAAAAGCGCCACACAGGTCAGCGGGCAAGCATGCAGGGCCACCGCAAATACTCCGATGGCCTCAGTGACACTTCCAGCAGCGGCAGCTTTATGGACGACACAGACAGGGAGGTGAGCAACCTCACCGATCGTGCCTTCAGGAGCCTATGCATTGGAGAGGAGGCCATTTATAATGACTCAGAATTCTCCTCGTCTCCTACTGAGCGACATAAGGCGTTTGCAGAGGAAAACCAGCAAAAGACAATCTCCCACGAGGCATTTTCATACAGCGTTCAACAATATGGGGAGGCAGAAGTACAACCTGAGATGGCCTCAACATTCCAGCATTCCTATGTGGATGTAACCCATCAGGAACAGGCTTTTAGAGAGGGAAGCTTGTCTTATATGAACAATGGCTCCAAGGAGGTGACGTGGCAGCAGAGCAGGAGCACATCCAGAGTGTCATCTCTAATCAAAGCCTTTAGTTCAGGGGAGTGTTACCAAGACAGTGGGACATGTGACGTTATTCTGGCAAGGGATAGGTATAGAGACTTTGGCAGTGAATCATGGGACAAATCAGCCATGCTAAGCATCCAGAGGGAACTCTTTGAGTTCTCTTCAGGATACCAGCAGAATTTTAAGTCAGGCCCCTTTCAGTCTTACAGAAACCATGGACACAACACAACAGTCCAGATGAAATCTTCAAAAAGTAAGTTCAAGGCACTGAACTCTACAAACAGTTTCTTCCATAGTGAATTCAGTCCCTTCCAGCTTTGGGAAGAGTACAACAGGTTCTCTTTTCAAAGTGCGAATGTGTCAGGGTTCATGTCAGCTAATGAATTCCCACGATGGTATGATTCTCCCATGTACAAAGAGCTGAAAGACAACCACAGAATTCCAAACTCTCCATGTGAAAGTAGTCGCTTCAATCAGAGACAAATTCAGGATGTTGTGGCTAGCCAGCACTCCAGGTCCACGGTTGTCCAGAAAGCCTCCACGATTGAGAAGAGGTGCGAATCTGAGATGGCTTCCAACTATCCACCTTGGAAGAAAAACAATAACCTTTTAAGGAACAAACTTCCAGGCAACCGGCCCTCCACAGTCTCGCCTACTATTGAGAGAACATGCAGGCCGGATTCAAATTTGTTTAGCAATAACAAAGTTACACATGATATAGTGGTCGAGAGCAACTTGCCTAGCAGCGTGACGCCATTCAACATCACCCAGCTCCTCACACCAGTTATTCACACAAGACAAGAAACGGAGACGTCCGAGATCCTGCAGTTTGCACACACTCCTTCTGTTTCTGATTATTCTTCCCAGGGTGAAACTGACCCTAAACTTCAGACTGATGTCAAACATCTGCGTGACAGCTACAAATCTAAAGCTTCAAGTCTGCTGTTCAACCTCAAAGACAACCGAAAAAGAGTCAAGAGTACATACAGTCCCACAAGATTTAAAGGGCTAGAAATAACCGATCGAAATAAGCAGACCTCAAAGCTGGAGGGCCGAGAATCAAGATTTTCTGATATTTTTGTATCCCAAGAAACTGCTCAGGAGAATTTGATTGGAACGGATGCACAAGCCGCATGTGTCGTAACTCGAGAGCCCAGTGTAGCGCCTATCACCCCTAAAGATTATACAGATGGCTTTGGATCATATGATAATTTGACATTAACTTCACCTCAAATTCAGGACAGAGTCGCTAATTACAAATCGTTCCGTGGAAGTTCAGAGAGTCACTCTCCCAGCACAGATCTGCTGGCTAACACAGAGCTCTCAACACACAATCTTTCAGCACAACATAAAAGCTATCTGACTTCAGAAGGTCAGTTAATAGACATCAACAGTACTTTTATTCCAGCTAGACCAGAAATAGCAAATGTGCTTCCAAAGGCTTACCTACCGACACATTCTCTGCCTGCTCAAACATCTGAGCGATTCGGCCAGTGTGATAACGAAAATCAAAATGATCTAAAACAAAGAAGGGACTTTGGAAGAAAAACATTTACTGAAAACAGACAAAATGAGGCTTGGGACCAGATTGGTTTAGTCAAGGAAACAGACGGCAGATCTGAATCACGGCCATTTAGAGGAGAAATAGCAGCACTGATTGAGATGGACAAACAGAGAAAGGCCACCGCTAAGCAATATTTTGCCAATGATAGCTATTCTGTTAGAAAGGAAACATACATGCAAAAAGTGAATGAAGATATTAAACTTGGTCGACTTGCAAAGGAGGAAGAGAAAGAGGTCAGGGAAGATACAATATCACCCAGGAAAACATCTTATAGTGAAAAATCTATACATGACAATCAATTAAACAAATTTTCAAAGTCTAATGAATCTTACGGAATACCAAAAAACAGTCTCCAGAACAAAACATCTCCTGTAACAGATTTTTATGGTGGTTTACAAAGCTTCAGTGCCAAAAATGATTTTGTTAAAGGAGTACTAGAGCAAAATTCTTCTTTTAACGCCATGGCGACACAAAATACATTTGATCAAAGAGTTCCTGCACCTTTACAAGACTATAAAAGTCAAAAGAATGAAGGATTGCACTCTTATCAGCCATACAGATATGAGCCTAACAAACAGTGGCACATGTCATCAACAAATGAAGACAGACACAAGGAAAGTGTATGGACACACAAACAATCAGAGATGATTGAACAATCTGGTGCCAAGAGTCACCCAATCTACAATATATCAAGTACACTACACACAGTTCAAAATGAGTTTTCTGCCAACAACGGTGCACCAAATTCTGCTTTACAGGATAAAGTTTCAGTCGTCCCAAACATTGACACCTCACATCAAAATAATACAAGTTTACCAACTAAACAAGAAGACAGATTCAGTATTAATGATATTCTTGCCGTAAGAGATAATGAGCAAGCAAGAAGGTTAAGAGATAATACATTTGTTTTGGCTAAATCAGAAAACCCACACACTCCACTGAAATATGATACAGCTGAAAAACAAGAACAACAAGGCTACAAAGTGCAGGACATGACAAGTCCATCACCTGGTTATATGAGAAGGGATTTTCAAAATACAAATGAATCAGATACTAGCACTGACAGAAAAGACAGAACAATGAGTAAAGATACTGACAAGGTCACAACAAGGGTGCTTTCTTACAAGGAAAGAGGCCAAAGTAAACAAGAAATACTGACGTCGAAATTGAAAGCACATGCTCAAAAGGAAATATCAGCAATTAAAGAAAAGGGACTTGCCAAACAAGGCATTCTAGCTAGAAATACAACAAAAACAAGAGGTACTATCAATAATGATGGCCAAGAAGGCCATTGTGTAAAGAAAGAAATCACAGCAGACAAGCTGAATCATTTGTTTCAAGATATTACTTATTCCAGTGTAACCCAGTACAAGGAACAAATTAAATTGAACAACGATCATCCCAAGAATAGATCTCCACCATCAAAGGAAATACAACCTCTTCATTTTGAAGATAATCAGAATGCATTCTCAGAAAAGAAGGACGAGAATGTAAAATATAAACCTTTGGCTATAGAAAGGCAGAAAGACAAACATCCAGTTGATGATAAAGAGATGAAAGAAACTCTCAACAGAAGAGCAACAGTGGAAAATAATGTCCATACAAACTACCAGCCATCCAGAATCTCAGAAGATAAACAAATTAGTGTGACAAGCTCAGAGGATGAAAACACTAATAAGGAATCAAAACAAAGTCATGAAATGTCACCAGATGAGTCAATGTCAGGTCATTTGATAGCTGAAGTCAAGACCTATAGAGAGAACTACGCTTCCCATAATCCAGCTGCACTGTATAATGAAAAACAAACAATTCAGCATGATCAGAAAGAAAATCTGTATGGAAGTAGACAGAGTCAGTATACTTCTCCTGAAAAAGCTGTGACTAAACCCACTGATATAATCAAAGACGACTTGCATATTACAAGCAATGAAACTACAAAATCAAACAGCAATTTGAATAAAAATACTCTATTGGGATTGGAGAAAAACACACCCAGAGTTGAAGAAGCTAATGTACATCTCAAAAGTAAGATTACTGCTGCCGTGGAGCAGTCTAAAAATGAACCAATCAAAAATAGATCTGGGATTACATCTAGTCAACTGACATCCTCATCAAGTGACATGAAGTTTAAAAATGGAATTCCACCTGCTAAACGACTAATGAAACCTGCCAAATCAGAGCTCACCTCAAACATTCAAACCAATGCACTGAATGTGGATCCTGAGCAGCTTTTAGATAGAACCTACAAACACAATTCTGGGGTCAATTCAAGTTCAGAGGCATCCTCAAAAGACAATACAGTCAGAATCAGCTCTGGACCAGTGAAGGACCTGGCCTCACAAAAAACCAAGGAGCCAGAAATACTAAAGCCTTTTAACAACGATGATGATGGACAAGTATTAATAAATAAACACAATGCAACAAAGGACAATGACTTGGCTAAGCAACAGAACAAGACTCCACAAGTAAAGGCTGTAGAAACTACCTCTCTAAACCAAATAGTGGAGAGTCACCCAAAACCAGAAACAGACGAACAATCACTAACGCAAATAGCTTCAGCTGAAGCAAAAGAAAGCCGTCAGCAAAAAGAACTCCGTCAAGATGATGAAAATACAAAGACCCTGTTCTCATTTGACAAGAATGAACTCCCTAGAAACCATCAGAATACTTCAAGAATAAAAGATGATTCAGAAGTAGCAAATAACAGTCAACAGAAAGAGAAAATGAAAGAATATGCAAGCTCAAAACAAGAACAAGGATTTCCCAGAACATTAGAAATATCACATGAGAAAAGCAATCCACAAAAGTCCACAGAAGAGTCTCAAGAAGTGAATCCAACCAATTCCAAACCCCAAACATCAGCTGAAAATACACTAAAACCAAATGTTTTCCTCCAACATGAAGTAATAGTAGAGGAGGATGCAACTCAGAAGAATAATACAGAGCCTGTTTTAACACAGATTGTAGAATCCACAGCTGATACATCAGACGCCACTATTCCTACACCAAGCAATGAGGATCCTTCAGAGGAACCCATGATTTTCAGTATTTGTGTCTCAAGCAAAACAGAAGCCGTATCAGATGATGAACCCATGATCTATACTATTTGTGTGTCAAGTAAGTGTCATATTGATGAGCAAGAAAATCCAGCAAAACAAGAAGGGGAGAGTTCTGTTGAAACTGAGAAATTTGTGAAGGATGAAAGCTTTTGTATTAAAAACAAGAGAGTGGAAAATGAACATGATGTTGCCAGACAGACTGAAGTTTCTTCAAACACTGAAGAAAAAGAAGACATGATTGGAAAGTGTGAACCGCAGATAACTACAGATAAGTCAAGCAACACAGGAAGAGTTAGTACATCATATGAGGACCTCTTAGCTAAATATGGGTTATCAGTCAGAGATCCTGGTCATGTCACATCAAAACATATGCAGGATGAGAGAGAACAAAAAGAAAAGGAGGAGACTGAAACTCAGCTGTCACACAAATCAATAAATCAAGGAAAGAACGGACCTCTGCTCTCCAAAGAGAAAAGCTCAGATACAACACAAACACGTCCAAATGACTCCAGAGAGGTTTCTAATCAGCAAGCATCGATTAAAAGTCCACCATTAAATGAGACTGAGAGCGAAATCAAGCAAGTGAAAGTGCAACGCTGTGATAATACATTAATAGCTCTTCCCAACAACATGGCTGAAAAGCAACAGAGTACAGGAATTAGTACACCAAAGCTTAGCCTTTCAACAAGAGATGCTACCCTAATACTCAAAGATGTAGAAGATGTCATACAAGATCAAGATACTCACACTGAACCATCAAGGCAAAGTAGGGGAAATGATATTGAGTTGAAGGAAAAGAAAGTTAAGGAACAAGTGAAAAACACTAATAAAGTGCAAAGTCTGAAAATGAAAGGAAACATTTGTGATGCTTTACCTAATTCTAGAGAGTCCCCAATGAAAACTGAGAATGTATCCCAGACAGCTAAACAACCTGCAACAACGGATAATTCAACAAGAGCAAAAATGAAGGAGGTTTTAAAGGCACCCATTTCATCCATGGCAAAGGATGCAGTCAGCACTAAACTCACTGAAAGTACAATTCCTGACATAACGATACCCCAAGCTACAAAAAAGAAGCCTCAAAAGCTGGAAGGTGAAAACAAAATATTTAATGATACTGATTCACTTATGACTCGAAAGAATAAAATACATGGAACAGAAACATTTAACTCAAATGTTGAGAAAACTGAAACGGTGCAAGAAGCAAAGCAAAAGGATCCTGTAATGGCCATCAAACAAGAAACTGTCTCAGACAAAGATGCTCAAACTCTGCAAAAGAATGTAATGGGGAATGAGAAAGGAGGGGAGAAAAGGTCACAAGAGAAGTTACAAGTTGAATTTAACACGAGTAATGAAATTATAAACAGGATGAAGATGGTTTTAAAAGATGGCGCTGCAACACATGTTAATAATTATAGGGATAAAGTTAGCAGTATTGGTGAGGATGTGTGTACTGTTGTAAAACAAGACCAGGCCTCTTTTGAAGTCCCAAAAATTCACTTAGAGGACATTAAAGTGTCTACAGAGGAAGTGTCATCAAACAACGAATTCCTGGCAGGCCACAAAAACCAACATGAAGTGATAAAGAAGGAAAGTCGGAAAGGAATGAAAATAGCTGGCGTGACTGAACTTGTGGGTGAAAAAGGCTTTACAGAGCAAAAGACCTTGACTGTGAAGCCCCTTACAGTCCAAAATGAACCCAAAACTGTGAATAATATGAAAGTGCACACTGAAATGGCACGTACAAATACACATGATGTTAGAAAAGAAGTCATAACACTTAAGAAAGACAATCCAAGTAAATTAGAAAAGACAGAAATTAATCCAAGACAAGGAGCAGTTGGGACGCAAGATATAAAAGTCTATGATAATAAACAACCTGCACTGAACAGTGATAAAAAGAAGAAAGAAAACCCTGTATTAAGTCTGAGTGGTCAAAACGATGGTAATTTGAAAGTTAATGAAAACGGAAGCATCCTCAGAGGAAAGAAAGAAAGAAATGTTGAAGCTACAGAGACAAAACAGTCTGATCAGACTAATGCAAACCAGTATCAGCCAGGAATGAAAGGAAGTGAAAGATATGAACAAGAGCATGCTCAGTTAAATGAACAGGATACAAGGAAAGAAGGTACATTATCCAAACCAGAGACTACTCAGAGGAACAAGAAGGTCACTAGACCAGAAATATCAGCTATTGCAGACTATGCTAGATTGAAAGTTATTTCTGCTGAAGACGATACAAAGGAGCTTGATATATTCCCCAAAATGGACTTCTACAACAATTATGATCAGCCAGTTTTAGGGATTCATAAAGACTTACATGGAAATGTGTCGGATATAGGGGGAGAATCTAAAAGAGACAATATTTCAATGCAGAAAGTTCAAAATCTCAAGCAAAAATCTTTGCAATTTAAAAAACAAACAGAGAAAGAGACGTTACCTGAAAAACAAAACCATTTGGTTCCCAATACAACTCAACTAAAATCTGTATCACTGGTAGCTTCAGGTTCACAAGATGAAGCTGCATCAATGGACACCCAACCAAGGGCTCTAACAACTCATAAGGAATCAAACACTAAACCAACTTTCATGGAGCATCCAAACAGAGGAGAAAAGAACAACATTTATCAGCCCAAGAATCCCCAAAGTGTACCATTGCAGGCTGAAGGTACAATAAGCAGATCAAGACAAATGACTCATGACAAAACAACTGAAAAGGGCAGTCTTTCTCATTATGGAAGACAAGAACCTCTTGGAAACTTGTCGTCTGGCACTGTAAGAGTAGCAGACAACCAAGTAAACATGGCATCACCACCTGGAGAAGAAATGGAAGAACTACAATATTACACAGTGAATGCTCTTGACGCTGAAATAAAGCCAAAAGAAGCACCTGAACCACCTCCTCCAAGTCTCAAAATGTCTCAAAACACAGACCCAGCTGGAAAACCAGATGAAGAGAAAAAGGAAGAAAGCTCAATTTTGCAAAATCTAACAGACTACGGTAAAGTTCATTCAACAGGGCCGCGATCCAACTCTTCTTCTCCAGCCATGGGCAAACCCATCATGTTCAGAGTAAAGGATAATACCATCAGAACATTGTCTGTGACCAAAACTGTCAAGCCACGCTTTCACAGGTCATATTCTGAAGACTTCAGGATTGGCTCGCCAAAGGAACACTTGACTGGTTCAGAGAAAGAAGATGAAATTCATCTCAAAGAGTCTGCTAACCCTCCACTCTTACATGAACCAGCTATTGCTGCCCAACGGCTCCAAAAATTAAAAGAGACACTTCACAACAACTTGACCTCAGCAGAATATGCAACAAAACAATCAAAGAGCCATCAGAGAAGGAGCCAGCATTTTGAGGAAGAAGAAACTCGTTCTGTCATCAGCACAATGTCAGAGGATGTGGAGAACTGTGCAGCGAGCCTCACAGATGTGGCCAACATAAGTTTGGCTTTCATGCCCAAGCATGAAAGTTACAGAGACACCTACCAAAGACCTGCGTCCGCCTGCTATGAACGACCAGAGTCAGCCTGCTATGAAAGACCAGAATCAGCCTGTAGTGATATAAGGCCACTCGGTAGACCTCCAGTGGTGCCCCCAAAATCTGAAAAAGCTCTTCGGCGAGCACAAAGACTTACAACGAGGCGTATTAAGAAAGCAGAGACCCCCAAGATGGCACCTGAAAACCAAGAACAGCTAGAACCCAAATCAATCAGAGATGTCTCTGTTGCACCCTCTTCACCTTCAAACATACTGTCAACACATCTAGCGATACAAGCCTCACCTCCTCTTTCACAATATGAAACCCAGCCAAATTACACCCCCCCTGCACACAGTATAGTTGCCCAACCTTTCCCTGTGACACAGAGAAAGCTTTTGCAAGACCCAAACTCAGGGCAGTACTTCATGGTGGATGTACCATTACCAGTTAAGACAAAGACATTTTATGACCCGGAAACTGGTAAATACGTACAGCTGAATGTCCGTCAGAGGTCTCAGGGTGCTCTAACACAGCCAGCATCGTTGGAGATGTTGAACACTCCCTACATGCTGTATCGTGGGTTTTTGCCAATGGCTGCATCTTCATTACCACCCTTGAGGTCATCATCTGAAATGTCAACACCGGCAGACAACCAGGATACACTTGAGAGAGGCGGTGAACCATGGAGACAGAATGTTTATCTGCAGAATAGTAGCAGAGATTCCCAGCAATACCCTGATACGCTGTACGGGTCACATGAGCAAATTCACAATCCATCTTTGTCTGCAGAAAACAGTATCGACAACATAGAAAGACACACAGATATTATAACTATGAGTGAATTAGAGGACTTTGCTATGGAGAGCACATGACGAGTAAAGTTGTTTGTTTAGATAGGTAAATACTGTTTGTACACAAATCTGAAGCTAAATCACTGTATATCTAAGCTATTTAAATGTGACTTTTAAATAAGTTAAAAGAGTTCTTAAAACTGTTTTTGATTTGTATTTAAGGATTGCTGATAAATCGCATTGTGTTTTGTAGCTGAGGTGACTGTAATTGTTTTAGGCAGGGGCTCTTTATTGTCAAAAAAGTCAAGGGAAGAACTGTAAAGCATTCCAATTAATTATGTTATGTTGAAAATAATTTTTCAGTGTACTTGTTTATAAAACAATAAAGACCATGCCCACAGAGCACAGTGTAGATTCAGGGGAAGTATATTTCTAAAGTGACTTTTCAGCGGCAACGCTAACCTTAGACCCAGTCAGAATAAAATTCAAGCTTTTCCAAGTTTCCCAAATGGCCCACAGTATGCATGAAAATTGTACACTAAGTTTGTCAGGTTTAAAACTCAGTTTAAGGGTACTTGCCATATTAAAACAACTTTTCTCTTTATGTGCTTTGGCAGGTTACATATTAAAAAGGGGTGGTCTGTCTTTACCTTGCCATGGTTGCTGATGTATGACTATGAAATGATTGCCTTATAAACAACTACTTGCAATGTACTACTTTTACAGTCTTTCAGAAACCCATTACATCATCATTAAAGAAAGATGTGAAATCACAATTTGTTGGCTGGATGTTGTTTTCTCACACAGATCCCTTTGAACAGCTAATGCATTAAAAAAAAGTTTTTTTGTTTTGTTTAAAATGCATGTAATATGAGACGTAAACTTGAGAATTAGCTTCAATGCGTTCCTTACCCCAGAGCTGTGATATATTAGTGGGTTTGAGTGAATTCAGTATCTGCACAATAGACCACTCTAGTGGACAAAGGGTGTATTGCACTCTATGTACAAACTATATTCTCTAGTAAATCAATAAATTATGTTACAGATATTTATGTATCAGTAATATCTCTTTGTTTTGTTTTTAAAAATCTGTCTGATAATTATTTTAAAAGTACTATTTTCCTTCGTCTTGTGAAACTAGTTCTCCAAATGGGCATGATAAATATTCAGCACTGTGTAAGAAAACATTTAAGCATGATCAGTTCCATTAACAATACTTCTGTCTTATCTTTCCCAGTCAAAATAAATGTACTGAGTTATTGATCTTTGTTTATGTAAGTGCAGGCAGCTGTGATAACTGCACAAAATGTTGACCATATCTTGACCTATGCAGGAGGCCCATATCTCAAACAACTGGAGCACCACAGTTTGGATATGACTTCACTGACAATGTATCATTAATGCAACAAAAGAACTCATTAACTTCATTCAAACAGAATTTGAAACAAAAGATTTATGTCATTATTTAGTTTAGTTTAGGGTTTTTTAGGCTTGCTTGGCCTCTCTCCAGTTAATTTGATGTAACAATGCTTCTCATAATAGAATGAATTACTGCACTGAATAATCAATAATCCACGTGCAATGAATGTTACGAACAATCTTCTAAAAATACTACTACAATAACTCTAAATTACTTAAAACCATCACAGGCCATTTGTTTCTCTGTTTGCTTGCTGTGAGGGAATTCATTTTGGAAAAGAAAAAAAGATTAACAACAGCAAAAGTGTCTAAATTGATTTTTCCCCTGAGTTGGGTTTTCTCAAAGTGGAGACATCTTTATCAGCCGATGCAATGTGCACTTACAATAGTGTTTCTATTGTCTGAGAGGAACATACTGAGGACAGGTCACATATGGAGCAAACATGTTTTAGGTTTAGATATAAGAAAACTGTGATCGTTGTGACCAGTGTCTTGCCTGGTCTTGACATTGCAAGATAAACATATTGGCTTGCTGTTCATGATGGAGATTAAACTCAATGTCAAACTTTCCCAGGGACTATTCAACTAATATAAATTATATACAATTGAATCATTTAAATAGATCTGATACAAAATTTATCAGCAAAAAACAAAACAAAAAAAAACACTCATTGAGTACATTTTGGGGATCTGTAAAAGAGTAAACATTTAAAATATCTTAAAATATTTAGACTGTTCTACTTACTAGTACATATTAATAAATCAACATGTTCATTACCATTTTCACGTAAACTACTATGGATAAATGTGTAAATTAATTGGCTACTTATCCAGTATGCATATTGGTGAAAACTTTGTCATCCACCTGCCCTCACACAGCATGTTGATTGATGGAAGTGATCAATCTGTCAATCTAGAGGGCGTTGTGATTTTTTTTTTTATATATATTGTTTCAGATTCACTGCGTTCTTCCGTCTGTTTGCATGTTTTGCACTTAATGTCATGTTATGAGTAGGCCTAATAGTAATTCTGCTTATTATACGGAGATGATGCCATACGGGATAATTAATAATATTACGGCCTGATGCTTATTTTTCTCTAACCTTATTGTATTATAATAAACAAATTTTTTATTATTGTTATCATTCCTATTTCTAGCAACAAAAAAAAGAGTTTTGTTTTTTTTATCTAGCCTAAATATTATTACCATATCTAAATAATACCAAACCGTCACACATATTTTGAACAAAGCACATATTATTATCACCAAACAAGCAAATGCCAAGCTGCATCGTTTCATCAGGCAAGACTTTTGACATTATCTGCCTCTGCTTTGTCACCAGGGTGTCACATCATGAATAATTAAATCACTACTTTGTGATAATACATAATTCAACATCAATTATTAATGCTAATGTGTGTGCAGTTTACTCAATTGTGTTATTGACTATCAAAAGTAATTTCCTGAAAATCCTCAAGGATGAGAATTTAATCAGTCTGGCTTCTTTTCGAAGGTAGCACGGTTAAGTGTTCTTAAACTAAGTTGCTTTTCCAATATTTCAATGGGTTTCTTTGAAAAGAGGTGCTCACGTTTTACTTTTAATGACCTATTTGATATTTCATTTGCTCCTGAATGACTATTCCTCATCATATAATAGAACTAATGATCGTTTGGTTTATATTTTCGATATAAAGAAAATAACAAAAAGATTTCCAACAAAAGTGGCAATAAGCTTCTTAAAACCCTAATGACAGCTGAGCTTTGTTGTATGCCCAATGCATAATGTCATAATTAGCACCTATCGCATCATTGTCATGGGACACATGTGAAATACCTACGTGATATGAGAAAGTCACAATGTACTTTAAGGTAAATAAATAATAAGACCAGTCATGGCTTCCATTTTTTGCAACCCTACCGCTTGTGAACTAATTAATAATTGATCATAGCCAGATGGTGTGAGCAATAGGCAACAGGAGATGTACATGATTGCCTACATGTTTAATTGTTTTATAGAACATGTCAAAACAGGACCAGTGTCTGAACTCTTGCAGTCTATCACGGACGTACAGATGCGATGACAAGAGAGATGTCAGTTGCCATCACATCAGCATGAATAAGAGTTACCCGGATCATATTATAAAACATGACAAACCACTTAATATACAGTACTGTCCTTGATATTATCTTACATATATTATTTTACATTAGTACATTTATATTTCAGCATGGCATATATCTTGACACAATGCAGAATGTCTATCATCACCTGACTTCACAGTACACAAGTCAAACATCAAAGTGGATTGTGAAAAATTAAATAAGTTCACATTGGCAACCAGGGAGTTTTCTTTTACCGCACAGCATGTTCAAAAGTCATTCCGCCACAAAAAACGAATTAAGCGCCAGGCGCCCACATACACCCGAGGAGGGAAAACCAATGGGAAGAATCATGATTAAAAGTGAACGAGGAGAGGAAAAATTACAGTCGAATTAATAGTTTGACACATACACGCAAAATACACAACAAGGGATTGCACTTAACACCGTCCTGTGCCGGGTATGTCAGTGCTCTCAAAAAAGAGGCAGCAGGCATTCAATGATTGATTATAAATCCTTCGTCCAAAGCGTGTCCTCAAAATAGGAAAAAAATGAATCAACAAGACTCCTTCATTTCTTATCCGGACCCTCCTTTTGGCAGTGCAGATGTTTGTCTGGAGTTCTCCGTAGTGATGTGATCTTAGAGGTACCGGAGTTAGGACTGGAATCGCTTCCTCCTGCGGAAACAGTGCTTTGGCCCAGCACGACCCCTGGACCTGCTCCGGGCATGGCTGTAGACCCCAGCAGGTTAGCTGACTGTAGCACCGCCTCCGAATGTTCCCTGGCCTTCATCCTCAGGGCTGCAACGCTGGCTGTCCGGTTACTCTGACACCCATATGGTGGCAGGAAGGACAGGCCCATTGGGTCAGGCACACAGCAGGAGCACAATGGACTTCCTAATGAGAGCAGAACAGTGTGTCATAATATGTCCTTTATCATTTGATTTATTTTTTGACAACACAGGATTACATAGACAACAGAGTCAATAAATTCCAGTTCTGATCTATTTATCTATCTATCTATTGATAACAATATAAAATAAGGTCTTATTTGTTAAAATAAGGTCTCATAAGGTAATGCAATCTATTTGCATTTTTAAATAATGCTGCTGAAAATGAAATGTGTTTGCTGTAGACAGTGGCTGCTAGGTGTAAACTACAGAGTCTCTTGCAAAGGGGGAGCAGCACTCAATTTTGATTTCTTTATTATTATTTCTGATTCATAAAAGTGTTGTTTTGTGATTTAACATGACTTTGAGATGACATACCTGCTTCATAAATAAGTGACTCCTGTAACAGAGCATTCTCATTTACATAATGAGCATCCTATGAAATACAATGTCACCCATCTGCTATAAGACATACGCTA
>JAUMHE010000062.1:14146604-14163024 GCA_032359235.1 Enteromius mattozi | reverse complement strand
TTTTATCCACATCGTTTGCAGTTTAAAAAAACATCTCATCAGGAAATCCATGCCAAAGGGTAAGATCCTGGATCTTACCTTTTAAAGTTGCCACTTGTGAAAGGGCTTGTGCGTACGTGGCTGTGTTCAGCAGAGTCCCAGGCAGACAAGATGGGAAAAAAGGTCCACCTGAACCCACCACTCTGTTAATACTGTGCATAAAGGAAAGGGTTTGGCATTACATCTCTTTACAAAAACAAACATATATCCTATATGGACATTTAGTTCGACGATCTACACACTTTTGCTGTAGTTCCATTGGTTCTTTCTTATTTCTGCTGTGGTCAACAGGAGAATGGTTGAGGTTTCGTGCAGGAGGGGTGCCGTCATTCATTTGTTCTTTGCTTCCCTCCTGGTCTGAAGTTCCTCTCTCAGTTTTCCTCCACTTTGCTCTTCGGTTTTGGAACCACACCTAAAGAGAAAGCCGATTTAAAAAAGGTTTGATGAAAATACCGTTGCCATATGAATTTATTTATTCTGTGGAGAAGGAAAAAATATTTAATTCTGGCTAACATCTCCTTTTGTATTACACAGAAAAAAAAAAGTCATATGAGGGAGAATACATGACAGAATATTTTTTTCCCCCGGGTGAGGAGAACCTCTGCTGAAACCCAGTTTAATATGTCACTTGTTAAGTTGCAGTTGCGTAAATATTAGAATGATTATTTGCACCCAGTGCTCATTTGTGAAATGCGCTGCAAAATCTAACAAGCCGGTGACTTATTTGAAACTTCACGAACACAATTGCTGAGCATATGCAGCGAAGTTCTTGTATGTTAATTGAATGAAGGTCATTGCCTATAACAACATTTAATTGAGCAATTTTTCATTATCATTTTTTAATGACTTCCTACTGACAGTCTCCCTGCTTCTGAGAGAACCATGATGAAGTCGTTTATTCCTCTATTTAGTGATTGTTTGACAACATCAGATTCGATTAAGTCTGTGCTCTCTAACGCATTAATCATATTTGAATGGGAAAGGTTGCATAATGCAGCCATATCTCCAGCGCCTGGCCAGCATTGTGCAAAGGTACAATGATGCGAACAAACAAAACGCCACACACATATGCTCTCTCCACAATATGACACAACAGTTTACTGGCAGGACAACAATATTCACAATGTAATTGTGGCAACATTATCTCACCCCTGCACCTTCCAGCTAGAAGTCATGATCCCCCAGCACTGAATGCTCCATAATTGCACCATTAATCTCAATTTGCAGTTTGTTCTTAATGCAGCACAAGCCAATTGACACTTTAAAAACGGTGGGCGCCCACTATACTACAACAAAAAGAAAATTTATTTCCTAATAATAATGTAAGTTTAATATCCCTGCATGCTGCGACCGATTCATGTTGAGATTTAATAATAGGAATCGGGTAATCCGATTAGAGAGAAATAATTTGTTTACAATCCCTAATTTACAGCAGCGAATTCCATTATCGCGTCGCAGTCATTGGTTTTAAGCGATAGTAAGATGACCCTGGGGAACAAAAGGGAAACTATTATATTTCCCACAATTAGATCTGAGCTCAGAAGGAAACCCAAAAGCAAATCTGGAATGCAGGAAATTACATACAGACACATTGAATGCAATTACATGTGGCCAACTTGATATTACCGCGGATGTTGTGCAAGGCCGCAGAATATGAAATCGGAGGTTTCAGGTGCACGAGCGCTTTATAACCGAGCTAAAGCGTTCTCGGGACGTTTGTCTTGTTGAAAAAGCACCGCATCCTCTGTACATTTGCTGAAACACGGAAATGGCAGTGCATCTAAGCAATTTTTATACCTTAGAGACGAGGGCAAATTAGTGTAGAACATTACCAGTAGTTAATTATGAATGACCGATTAATCAACCTAATCTAATATTCCACATTATGTTGATGTTATTAAAGCGCATCACGGAAATGACAGAGTGGCTTCATTTACTTTCTTTGGCCAAACGTGCTCGGAGCGCATTTTATTTTTGCGTGATATATTCGTCTTATCCCTGAAAACAGGACACTTGAGGGAAAGTGTCTCACCTGGACGCGAGCCTCTGTTAGGTTGATTTTCATGGCCAGCTCTTCTCTCGTAAACACGTCTGGATAGTGAGTCTGTGCAAAAACCGCCTCCAAAGCCTCCAACTGTAAAACATATTTTACACATTCAGTTCATGAATTTATGCTTTATAAATTTCAGAGAGAAATGTCTTTTATTCTTTGCGTTTGCTGAGAATGAATCTTCATGCGCCGTGCACTGTAAAAAGCACAACAGTTGTTTATTATTATTAATATTTATTAAAATTGCAGCCTGAAGCGGTAGAAAAGTCATAACACTTTTCCAGACACTTTTCATTTACTGTTTTAAAAATGCGTTACAAATAACAGGAATTATTGCTGAAACATTTGTTCAAAGAAAACAGGCCTACAAGCTCTCGGCCTTTCCTTAACCTACTCCTTACATTTCCCCCCCGCCATTATTGTCATGTAACTTTATTAATGGTTAACCTAAATAAGCAAATGCTCTGTTTTGTCTTACAAATAAAAGAGAAAGTTTACTTCCAGAATGCGATATGTTCGCTAAATGTTGTAGCATATGTTTACGTGCATCTTAACACGGTATGAAAAAAAACACACGCACACACACACAGGACGTTCATAAAACATAAATAGCTATCATAAATAAATTTGAGAACAGTGGTTCTGTTTTGTATCCACAGGGAATCTTGCTCCTCGTTGACTTGATACCTGTTGTAAAGTGAAGGTCGTCCTGTTTCTGCGTTGTTTTCTGCGCAGAAAACCGTCATCAAAGTCTCCAGAGGCGTGATTCCCAAACCCATTTGTGTTCACTATTTAAAACAGTAACGAGACACTTTTAAAACACAACATTTCTATGGAATAAAAATATACATTTTCTTATATCCCTAAATTAGACGGAAAACACGATTCCCATCGGCTGCCTCTCACTTAATCTTGATGGACTAATTCACAGGGAACAGTTGATTCATTGTATTCATCTGCTAGAGACCTGAATGATCACTTTACACAATGAGAAACCGTGACCAACAAACGCCAGTTGAAAGGCATGACATCTAACATCTGTTCTCAGACAGACTGCAACAAAAAGTCTCAGCTGGGCGGCTGTCAAGCCTCTCGATCACGTTGCCATGTGGCAAAACATTAAACACATAAAACAAACCCAAACATAGGTTTAATTATGAAGTCACTTTGATTGCTTAATATAATGCACGACATGAAGATAAATTATAGCACTATAAAACAGCCACAGAACGCGTTTTAGTTTTTTTCCGTTTTCGAAATACGTATAAAATGACAAAGTTAACATTTTAGATAAAACTCCATTCTTACAAAAGAAATGAACCATACTTACATGTGTTGGTCCTACAGCACTCTCCTTCTAACTGTGGAGGACAGTGAAAGTAAAACATGTTTCCGGGTGCTTTGCGAGTGGAGAGAATATTTCAAATAGCCAAGCGTCAGCGAGTAACTATTACTGCAATCGCACGCGTCTTAAAAAGACAACTTTGAACAATACTAATACGTTTCTGCAACCGATCTGAAGTATATAAAGTAAAAAAAAAAGCATCTGTACCAACGGACGGTCTTTATGCAATCGCGCTTCTCGTGTCTCCAGCTCAACCTCAGCAGAGCAATCGCACTCCCGCCGTCAATCACTGAGCGCTTCAGTTTATCCGCTCGCGCGCGCGTAAAGAGGGAGTGACCAGAAGTCTCTGTGACTGTTTAGAGCATGACAACACTCGCCTTTATAATCTCCCACGTAATTGCAATTAATCAGATTTTCGTTTTCAAGTCATTTGGATAGGTTCTCCACGGCCAACCGGATTGCGCACGTGGTGGAAACGTCAAAATCCTCCAAGGCGTTTATACTCCGAAAGTGTAACTTTAGCTCGATGCATGCATATTCCCAAATCACAAACACACGGGCACAAGCCCGATGCACTTTTTTACACAGTAGCTTTTTATATTAAAAATCTAGATGACTGTTTTTGAATTTAAAATTGGCTGTCAGACCAGTAATTGCTCATTATATGGGTTAGGGGTCCACTTTATACGAGAATCCACTGGCTGCGCGCTCGCAGGTCCAAATTTTGATTTTGTTCACAGCAAGGGGTCCAAGGATTTATTTCCCACTCTCGCGTAAATGATATGCAGCGGGACCCTTTCAATTACTTTTAAAACGCACGCGGGACGCCGCGCGCAGACACCGCCGCTCCTCTGCTGCTGGAAATGAGGCTCCGAGTAGCAGCTGAAATTTTGAAGTGCAGGACGGTATTGGATGAAATCACATAAACGGCAAAAAAGCAAGTGTAATGGTGCATAATTGGTTCTCTAATAGCATTACACAAGGATAATAGCCTGTTATGGCCCCCTGCACTATTAAGTGCTTCCCTGGCGTAGAACGTTTATGATATTAAGAGGGGAATATAATGATATTTTAGTTATTAAATGCGTGTAATTAATTTATGCACCGCTGAAAATAAAGTTGGTGTTATGATCTCGTCAAAATGCATCGGAAACTGGGGGACGAGCTCTGTATAACTTCTTGACATTTGTATTATTATACGGAACGGAGATAGATTGATCAAACCTATAGATCAAGTGATTTCTACGATCGGGAGAGTCTGACTGGGAGTGTATTACAGCAGTATATGAGCCAGATGAAATGGGTGTCATAAAGCGTTCTATTTAAAACATGTCTTTAGAGTGTACGTGCGACTGAATAATTGCTGTTTTTAATTTTTAACTAACAGAATAATTGTGAGTGCATGAGGACTCGTAAGGAGGAAAAAAACGTGCAGTACCATGGTCAGCGACAGGACAGCTCACGTACAAATGTCCAACATTAAAAAAAGTTGTTTGATTAACAGACTACAAACGAATGAGTAAATTATGATGTTATTCTAAGCCTAACGTCAACTGCATAAACGTACAGTATAAAAGTTTTAATGAGGCCGGAAACTTGAAGAGAGCATGAAATAAATTCATAAACTATTTTATTTGAAATTATTTCAAAAAGCTTTTCGCAGTTAGTTCCTTTTAAAGATTTATTCGCTCTGGTTTGAAGAGAAAAGTATCTTCATAAAAGCACTAATTAAAAAATGTTTTACAATAGCAGAAGTACTTTTGAAAATATTTATTTTTAATTGCTGGTGTGCTAACTCGCATTGAGAAACAATATACGACGAACGCTAAATTCTGACACATTAACCTACAAGAAATAAAAGCCTGTCCCTGAGAGACCGTGGCATTGTGATTAATGTGCAACAACAGAAAATCATAGTTCTTTTCAAAGTGAGATCCAATAAGCCCCCGTGAGGTGGTGTATCTTTTGGCTCATCATCTTGTGATGCATCAAGTGTATTAAGGAGTTGATGTAAAGGGTGATCTTTATTGGGTAACTTTTAATGAATCAATTTAATTGTTAAAATGTGTACAGTATTCCCTCAACACCATCACTGGCTTTACACATTGCAATTACATTAAATCTCAATTGTTCTCACGGAACAAACAGTAAGAGGAAGGCAGAGGTAGGTACTCAAGACATTAAATAATATTGATTTTAGAAGTTTCAAAATCACCTTTACTTACTATAAAGTCATGTAAACATATTTGCACCGAGCACATTTATAGGGTAGAAACCCTATATAAAAAGTACATTTTCCATTATTGCCAACATTTTGGTAGAACTGAGTACCAATTATTGACTGAACAGAAAATATTACAATGATATTGTAATAGTATGTATAACAAACAGTATAGCAAAAAAAAAAAAAAGTACTGGTCAACAATAATTGCATGAATAACTCAAGTTTCAAGAGTTTCCCAAGTTCAAGTAATATCCAGGAATTTTACGAAAAACAAACAAAAGAATGACATCATATTTTTTTTCATACAATAGGAGCGTTTCACAATAATAGGGCCAATACAATTCTTTTGTACTTTTTACAGCCAACCTGGAAAGTTCTAGGAAGTTTATTTAAATGAATTGCATTTAAACATTTTGTAATCTTAAAATAACTGATGCATCGAATCGCCTGTGTTCCCAAGAATGAGGTATAAATTCCATGTGAAGTTTCTCAGTTAATAGCTTTTCAAATGCGCCGCTCCGTTTACCTGTAGTCAGCTTTAAGCCTCCACATCCCTTCCTGTCCAGGAGGTCTGTGGAACTCACAGATATTTCTCAGCAGTTCTCTGAACACTGGTGTTTGTGTGGAAGTGAGTCTCGGGGTGAAGTACTCCAGGATCTCCTTGGTGCTTGCCTGGCCATCCACCTGAGCTTGGAAGGCCACAAAGTTCCTCAGGTCAACCAAAAGCTCATCGTGTTCTGTGGGGGTAGCATGCACGGCAGTTGGCACTCTTTCTTCCTCTTCCTCATCCTCTTGTCTCTGAGGTTGATTGAGGTGGTTCCTGGCCTTCATTCTAGCAAGGAGAGAGGATGAGGAGAGAGAACCAGACTCCTCCTGCGCTCCTTCTCCGCTGAAGTGAGCAGTAGATCCTGGCTTCTTTACAACTGCCTTCTTTATAACATCTGCATCCTATATATATATAAAAAAACAACATGAGTGCTCAACAACCATTTATTATTCTTTTGGGGGTTTGCAGGATATTGTGTTCATATAGACATACCTTGCATTTCTCTGCTGCTTTTGCTGTTGTCCCAGATGACTGAGACAGAAGTGAGTTTTTCTTCTGCCCAAACCTTCTCCTAAGAGCAAAATGGATGTTAAAACAGCCTCACATTATTAATTAAATTTTATAATATAGCAACAACAACAACACGAAAATAGACATACTTGACTGGAGGTGAGGTTGCTGTTGTAGACCCTCTTGAGAAAGAAAGCCTGCAGTTTTGCCTGGAGACCTTCAGAGCTCTCAGTGCATCCTTCGCGACCCTATTGGCTTCAGCTTCCACAAGCACATAGTCCGGGTTCGATGCCTCCATGATGGTGTCATGTTTCATGACGCTGTGTATGCCTGATTTTTTAAATAGCTTGGCGAGAACATAATCGTCACTCTTTTTCTCACTTTTTTCCTCCTCCTCCTTCTCATTTTCCTCTTTCTTGAACCTCCGGTTCTTCACCAGGTGAGAAATGCGACAGCCCTCAAACCTGGCGTCATCAGAGTGCTTGCGTTTTTTATGTTTGCGCTTGTGTCTATCTGAAGGGGACTTCACTTTTTCTGGAGATTCACAGTGCTTTTTCTTTTCTCTGTGTTTTTGAGGGCTGTTCACAGGAGAATGATCTTTACTAGTGCTGTTTGTCAAAAGATCAGCAGTGGAAGGAGGTTCAAGGTTATTGTTCTGTGCCCCAGAAGCATTGTTGTTTGACAGACCATTGACTGAGGTAGAGTTTCTGTTTTCTGACAGAGATGTGGTATCTTGGTCTTCAACGCAAAATGCAGATGAGTGAGATAAAGATGGTCTCGAGCTTCCCTGAGAAGGACGGGGGGTTTTGTGTCTTTTTGGAACCTGTACATCTGACCCCGTGCCTATAATATAAGAAAAAAGACAACACAATTTATTTGCGCTACATATCTACACTTTCAGGAAAAAAATACCTTCAGAGGTAAAACTGCTTGTGACTGGTGCAACTTTATTTATCTCTAAATGTTAACTGTAGTAACTCATGGGCCAATAATACTACCTTATGATAATAATATAAATGTACGACATTGTCTCTTTAAGGGTACTGCCCCAGTGACAAGCATTTTTTCTGACATTGTACCAGTAAAATGTTTTTAAATTGTAGTTACATTGCCTGATTTCAACGCATGTTCTCTGTGTGACATCAGCCAAATGAACAGAGCTGTTCTTGCAAATAAAATACGTTCAAATTTTTACTATATCCATGAATTACCTGCAAATAATGCACTGGTTTCTGTTCCCTGGGAGCCGTCAGGATTGCTCAGTGTGAAAAGTTCATAAATGTCATTAGACTTGAAAAACCGCCTCTGCTTAGGATCCTTTAGCACTCGGTTGGTGAGAAACTGTTTGAAAATTTGTCTATGGAAAGAGACAAGAAATACTGTACTTTTTTTTTTTTTTTTTTTAAATCATCATTATGATACACCCTAGTCCCACATTTCCTGAATTATTTCCGTTATAGCCTAAACACTGACATGCCACAATCTCACCCTGCTGGATGGTTTATCTGCTCAACAAATGCATAGAGTCTCGGTTAGCTCAAAATTGCAAAATTAATATGCGAACAATCCTGCTCTTCACAGTCCTTTCGAAATTCCCATCGCCTCCCTACAAATAACCCAGTAGTCTACGACAGCCTTTAGCGACCAATTAGCAAATTGTGGTGATATCTAATTAAAAAAATAATGCATTTCAATTACTGTCTATTGAGCTCCTGCAGACAGAAGTAGGACATTATGGATTATAATAGTCCTCCTCACCATTACCAGCTCCATCTCAATGCCCAATCCTAGGAAACTAACCTGTGGTAAATCTTCTCTTCAATTGTTCCAGCTGTCAACAGCCTGTAAACAGTCACCTGCTGCTTTTGCCCAATCCTCCAGGCACGCTCACGAGCCTACAGGAAGAGGTCAATAGTTCACATCAATACCGATCAGCGCTGCATGCTTTAAGCTGAATAGTTTGCATCAGATACAGCAAACCCTGGATGCGAGATACTGCTTCTGCCGACCTGAGTGTCCGTGCTGGGGTTCCAGTCTGGGTCGTAGATTACAACCCTATTGGCTCCAGTCAGATTGACTCCCAAACCTCCAACCCTCGTTGTCAGGAGGAAGACGAAGATATCTTTGTTCTGAAAAAAGACACACACACAAAAAGTCAGTTTAAAAGCTCTTCACGGAGAGCATAAAACAGGCACGGTGATCATGTTCACCTGGTTGTATTGAGCGATCAGAGGCTGTCTGGACGCAATGGTAGTAGTGCCGTCCATTTTGAGATACAAGAAGCCATTCTCCCTCACAAACACCTCCAAGATCTCCAGCATCTGTGTGTGTGGGTGAAATGGTTTCAGACAGAGCATTGAGAACAGGATTAGTGCTAATAGGATTAAGTGAGATTAATATTACATGTACAGAAGTACCAACTGTGTGGGTTTTAGGTTCTCTCTGAAGCCAAATCTCATTTCTATTGAACAAAGACAGCTGGGTCCTGACAGACACCCTACAATGCAATAAGATCTCCTAATGAATTCTATTAGAGGGCAAAATGACATAATAACTTTATTGGTCCTTTAGTGGTGCTGCTGGAGATAGTGAGAGTGCAGCTTATCCATCAATACTGTTGTTTTATTCGCACATCTTTACTTCAACGACAGGCTGATGGATATGTTTGGATGGATTTGGCTAAAATCAAACATATCAATGCCGTCATGCTACATTTTTTTTAGCCTTATTTCGCACTCCTTTCGTACTGACCTGTCTGGATTGGGTGAAAAGCAAAACTCTGTGTCCCTGTTTGAACCACAGGCGCAGCAGTGACTCCACCACAATCAACTTCCCAGAGCGCTTCCAGTAACCGAAGTGCTCCTCCTCGGTCAGCTGATCATCAGGGATGCCTCGGAGCAACCGCGGCCCGCCTGTGAACAGATCCGGGTGGTTGCAGATCTTCCTCAGAGCTATGAGGCCTGAGAAAACCTAGAACCACAGGGTGGGGAATTGAGATTAATACACCGGATGGATATGTTAATACATTTAATGGAGGGAGAAAAACAATTTGCTTTCCTTGTAAGAAATAGGAAACACAAATCTTAATATTAATAAACCTGGTTAATTTAATGAAGGTAATTGACCAGAGCAAAGTAAAGTCTCTTCCTTGAAGTAAATGCAGCAATCTTTGCATTATATATGTGGCTTAATGGAGTTTGTGACCACATAAGAGGGGTTTGTAAACTGCTCTGCAACCCACAGCTTTTGCCTCCACAAAACACATTTGGAGAATTGTGATGAATAGTTTGTATAAAGGAGCGTCTCCTTGCTGTGACACGTCACACACAAAAAGAGTCAATAGATCATAAGGACTGTTTTTTAAAGCAACAAGCATCTTCACAGCTGTAGAAGGCAGACACAACATTTATCAATGAAACAGATTCTGCGTGCTTGTGACAAGTTAATTATCAGTAAAGAAAATATATCTGTACATATATTATGAAGATAAAGTGAAGGTCAAAGTAAATTTTTTTTTCCTGTTTTCTAACAACTGTTTTTCTATTTTCATTACACACTGGCTATCAGCATAACAATTTTACGAGTTACAAGTTAGTAATGTGAGTATTTGTACAGTTGGACTCACTTTTTCTTTAATCAAAGCAGCATATTTCTTATATTTTTAAAATATTATGGATATTACATGAAAAAGTGCCTTAAATCTTTTAATGCTAAAAGATGATTTTGAGGTTTAAATATATTTAGAGTGTTCAAACATCCCACTATGCAAATTCCAGTAGCTCTTTAAATGTAAATGATTTTAAACCGGTGTGTGAACATTACATTACAGCATGTCACTGATCTCAAAAGAATAAGTGAGAAATAGAAAATCATCATTTTTAAACAATCATATTGGTGTTTTACACATAGATACCTGCATGTCTCCATTCAGAATCTGATAAACTTCTTTGGAGTCCAGAAAATTCTGGTAAACCTGCCGCTGATCTTCCGTTAATCTGCAGAACAGGACCTGTTCAGATAATTAAACATTATAGACTGTAACTGTTGATGTCTGGATGAAACTCAACATATATTTTATTATTCAACAGTTAACAGTAAAAATTGCTTTTAGAATTGCTAGGTGACATAAAGCTGGATGATCTGGCTCCATTTAGAGCTGTCTGAAATGCAAGTTACTAAATGCAAAATACACAGATAAATAGTGGAGTGTAGAATTATCCGTTACATGTATTGTATAGGCACCTGTTCATTTTTGTCAGGTAAAGAGAGGTTTGCTTTCACATCAGCCTTCATTCTTCTTAGCAAGTAAGGGTTAATTGTGTCACGAAGAACACAAGCACATTTATAGGCTGTCTGGACCTTAGGAATAGAAATAAAAAAATACATTTACTACAAATTGAAAACAACATTCCCCCTGCAACATAAAAAAGTTGACATTACAAACACTTAAAAAGTTTAAAACGGCTAGTGACAATTAAAAAAGGCTGTTTTAAATTTTACTAAATTGATCAAAAATGCTTCTTTGGTGAGACCCCAAACATTTCAACAGCAGCATATGTGTTTTAACTTTTTGCAAGCAAACACACAGACTAAAATCTATTTATGTTTTTGGCTAATTAACAACCATCCACTTCAAAACACTTCATGAAAGGCAAACAAATTTGTGCATCCTGAGGCATGTCAACAGCCGCTTGTTCTCTTTCTCTCCTCCTATCAGCAGATTGACACATTAAAGATTCATAAGAGTGCTGCTGGACTCCAGAGGGGGGCTGCACTCTTTTATCAATAATGTTCTCCTGATCCAGCGTTAGGCCAAATGCCATTTAGCTGTAATTTAAAGGGGTTCGCAGATCAAAAGAAAGCCTGCAGTTGAACCACAACACTGCAGGGCATACAACGAGCCCGGATTAGGGCCCATTTGAGAGGACAAAAGAGGGAGAGAGAGATAAAGAGAGAGACAGACAGAGAGATGTGTGAATATTTAGCGATAGAGCATATGCTGCAGTAAAGGAGCTGGCTGCAAAATGCTTAAAACTTGCCTTTCTTCTGAACCTGTAAGGCATAATTCTTTTTTTTTTCTTTTTTTTTTATAAATTATTTTATAATAATTTTATATATATAAGTACAAATATTACATGTAGTTACTCTCATAAAGTTGTTAAAAGCGGCATACATAATTCTAAAATAATTAGAAAAATAGTAGTAATTTTAAAGGATCTCAAACATTTCTATAATGCCAATTATTTCTTCCTTAAAATCCAAAAGGTTTAATCATTTTCTTTTAAGTAGACTCAGAATATTTCAGAAACACACACACATACATACATGAAAATGCAAAGTGATGATTCATTTTTCATGTATATATTTTTGGTGCAAAGAAATACGCACTGCATAAAGTGTATATTCTAATTGCAAGATTGTAAAATTCTCTCTCATTTCTCAAATGAATATCCACTAAAACAAAATTTATGAACGTAGGAGACTGGTCAGCGGGACTGTGCAGACAGCTGGGAAAGGAGCGAGCACCATGAGTCAGGGGTTAGATATCTACAACCATTTAATAACATTAATAATTAGTAAAGGTTTTTATTATTGGCAGAGGAAACATCAATAGCCTTTTAAAGCAGTTCGGAAATGAAATCCATAAAGTAAGTGCGCTATTAAAAAGGTTTCCTAATAATGGCACATCTACATTCCATTCACCATACAGTTATCACTACACTGTTAGAAGGTTTTTATATGCCTTTGAATTAATACAGACACTTCCATCTCTGTATAATATAAAATGTGTTCTGCATTCATTACTCTGTTATATTTGATGTAAATTATAGGTTTATATATGAATAATAAGAGAATTTGCATTGATCAATAAGCTTTGGGTGATGAGTGGTTCACCTGCACTGGAGATGCATTAGCGTATCCTCCCATGGTAATGGGTACAGAGAACTGCTCCATGAAGACAGGCAGAGTCCCCAGCTTCCCTGGAAACACAAAGTCAAAAAGCGACCACAGCTCTTTGAGGTTGTTTTGCATGGGTGAGCCAGAGAGGATAAAACGGTGGGGTGTCCGGAACTGGGAAAAAAAAAAAAAAAAAAAAGTCAAAACATAAATCAGTGACAATCCTTCATAATCAAAATAGTTTCAGAGCTCACCTGCACAAGCAGTTAGATACTACTTGACAATAAAGCCCCTTTTATGATGAATTTGGTTTTAAAGCTCCATTAGCTTCAGTTCATTCAATACCAAATCAAAATGTTGCGAAATAGCCGATTGATTTTTTTAATACAGCGATCAATAGCACTGGAGCTGGAACTGAGAACTAAGGTCTACTACCTTTACTTGTGTTCTTCTCAAGACCCATGAGACATTAATGAGCAGCTTGATTGTAAAATGAAGGAAAAATCTCTTATAAAGAAAGTGACAGTCACCTGCTTGCATGCCGTAGTAACCCCGGCGTTGGGGTTCCTAATTTTGTGGCCCTCGTCCAGGATGACATAATGCCAGTCGTACTTCTGGATGTAATCTTGCATAATGCGGATGTATGAGTAGGAAGTGATGAGGATGCCATGACTGGCCACTATTTCCGGGATCAGCTTCTCCTGAAAATGAGGAATGGAGTAAAACCCAACAGAAAGTAAACTCGCTAGCACAACAATGGCTTTTTTGGCTGTTAATTAAATAGAGGAAATTGCGATAGGTTGTCGGTATCAGGCCCCTGGCGATAGCGTCTTCATCAGAACGACTAGTCTATACGTCTGCCTTGATGTCTCACATGAATGGTCTCAAGTGTGTTCCAATTACAGACGTGCAAAGCGACTAACCTCTGTTCCCAGCCCCCCCACCGCACTTTTTTTTTTTTACTTTGTAGCCAATTAATCAGGTACATCTGCTCTACAGGAGTGTTAGTGTTAGCGTGGAGGTGGTATCATTAGGTGCCAACGCTGCATAAACGTTCCTCTGTCTCTCTCCCACAAGCTCTTGAGACCAACTCTCCACCTAGAGGGCAAAGCACGGACTGCCAGACAACAACCCCCATTAATCACTGTGTCAGGCAGGATGGGGAGGGGGGCAGTGAAGACCACTCACAGTAAACACTTCACAGCCGCCCCACAGCAGCTCCTGCTACCTTAGCTTTAATTAATTTAACATTTCCTTGGAGCCAATTCGACTCCACACACTAGGATATATGCTGACAAGAGGGAAAATCTCACACTGGCATAAACGTTACAGGCTGAAGCGACACAGTTCATCTTAATCTTGTTGTCATGTTGCTTCTTTGGATGGGAAAGTTTGGGTGTTGAGATTACATACAGAGCATCAGGGAAGTCCAAAGAATGGTTGTTCTCACCTTTTTGCTGGTGAAGGAGCCTGTGTCGTGGAGGACAGCAACACGGAATGGAGGCCACCAAGTGTGGAACTCCTTCACCCACTGATGCATGACTGTAGCCGGACACACAATGACTGTGGGCCCCAATCCAGCATACCTACATGAGAGGAGAATGTGGTCACAACACTGGAGAAGCTATGAGAGATGGATCACTAGTTTTATTATGTACTTGTTTTTTTTTTATGCGACCAGTTGTCTGGTTTTCATAAGGGGTAAACAAAAGCCTTCAGTTAAATATCATTCCCTATTATCTTTATCAGTGAAATAAATGAATGAATAAATAATACTGTTGAAAAGTTTAGGTCAGTATACCTTTTTAAAAATAAATTAAGTATTAATTTTTTTAAAAGTCATACTGACCCATCAACAGTATCATTTATTCACTTGTTATTAAGCAAGGATGCATTAAATTGAACAAAAAGTGACAGTAAAGACATTTGTAATGTCACAAAATATTTCTTAATTCAAATAAATGCTGTTTTATGTATAAATTGAAATAAATATAAGCTATGTTGTAATTGACAATTTGCAGCCTGGAATGTAGATTGCGTTGCTACAAAAAAGACAGTGTAATGCAAAAAAAATTGCTTCTTATTGAGTTGTCCTTGTGCGTTTTATAAAAAGAAAAACAGTATAAAATGATTCATGAACAAACGACCCTCCTGAGTTTGTTTTAATGAATCAAAAACAGTGTAGCTCAATCACCTACTGAATCACCATCTGACTCACTCACTGAACAGGAAGTTACATTTATTTTCAGTGACGTCATCAAATTTTGTGTCAGTACCATTACCGGCTTATTATCCATACTCCTTTTTGATGAAATCCACCTACAAATGTTTTACTTGCAATTACACACATTAACTTAAAGGTGATGAATCCCATGAGGTTACACCACAGCTGTTCTGCCCTTCCTCTCTATGTGAGTGTTCACTAAAAGAGATGAACTGACGAAATGCACTAAATGGCTTTGGGAGCATTACGGCTTGATATGATATTCCGGATTGTGAAAGCCATTGATAGCGAGCCATAATTGAGTTTGCAAACAATCAATTTGCGGATGGGCGACGCCAGACATCTTATTGACCATCCAGGAGGGCCTCCACCCCAAGTGTGTATGGCAAGAAAAGCAAAAAAAGTAAAAAGGCATTACTTAAAACATCTTTAATTACACGTTTCATGTTTAATTTTCCACCCTCCCTGCTCGACGAGCAGTCTCTCTTTCATGTCACGTCCTTGTTTCTCCTTTGATGTCGCCACTAAGAGAATTAGAGGAATATCATAATTGAAACGTCTTTAATAATTCACGCCAAACCTCTCTCCACCAGCAATCCAGCTGCTGAAATATTCATTGCAATCGAGACTCTGAGTCTGGGAGGGGTGGGGGAGACGGCTGACGTCTGTGTTTATGTGTGTTAGTGTTTATGAGTGTTTGTACACATGTATGTGTGCATGTGTGACTGGGTGGCTGATGATGGTGGTGATGATCGTGTTTTGGAAAGGACAAGACTCAATGACAGAATGAAGAAAGATAGTAGGTACAATTATTGGGGGCTCCAATTATTATGGGAGCCCATTTACACCTTAGATTAAATTTAGAAGTTAAGATATTAAATAAAAATTATTTTAGAGATACATTTTTAAATGTATATATATATAAATATATACACAAAAAAATATGTTTAGCCTTTTTTAATCTAAAGTTGAAACAGATTTCCATAAATACAGTAGAAAAACAAAAACGTATGACCATGTCCCTTGCCTGTAATTGGAGCCACGTGTTTTTAGCTTGCTGTAGCTCAGGCCTGCCAGGAAGGCAATTATCTGGATGGTCTTGCCCAGGCCCATCTCATCTCCCAGAATGCCTCCTGCTTGCTGGCAGTGCAGTTCCCACATCCACCTGACACCTGTCTGCTGATACCTGGACAACAAAAGCAAATGTTTTGTCGCACAAAACGCAGCCACAGCACAAACACAAACACAGTGGCTGATGAATTAATCATAGAGCCATTATCACTATTGATTCTGGATAAATGGGCCATAAGTGTTGCCCAATTGATGTGCTGTAAAACACAACTAGAACACAACAGCGGAGTCCTTTTTTCTAAGTCTAAAGCACTTCACCCCTCCCCTCCTTTACAGCTCAGCTTTCGGGACTCATAAAATTTCTGTACGCAGTTAATATTTCACATTGTATGCGCATGTGTAAGAAAACAAGACTTATTGATTCTCTTCTTTCATTATGTGTGATTTGTGTGAGACATACTTAAAGAGTTTCTTCCAGAGGAAACCAGGCATTTTAAATCCTTCATCAAATT
>JAUMHE010000062.1:14125796-14136532 GCA_032359235.1 Enteromius mattozi | reverse complement strand
AAAAACATGTTTTTTGAACATTTAAAAAAAACATTATTTAAAAATATTATTGAAAATAATATATTATTATATATATATATATATATATATATATATATATATAGTATATGCACTACCATTTAGGTCTGTAAAAAACAGCACAACATTAATATTATAAAAGTAGTGGGCATGAAGTAAAAAAAAAAGTAAATTGTAAAAACATTGAGCACTAAGTTAACATGTTATAATGATTTTTGTAGGATCATGTGTGTGTGTGTATATTTATTTATTTAGTTGTGCATTCACTATTGCATGACATGACTAATGTTAGAGCTGGTTTTGGAATCTCCGTCTCCTTCAACTCCCTGCCCTTTTAATTCAGCACTACTAGGTCTTGCCAAAATTCCCTCAACAGTAGGGGTGATGAAGACTAATATGTGATTTCTTTGAAGCAAATGAAGTGGACCGTAAGTCTTTTTTTTACCTTTTGCTTGCCATTATCACCATGGGAACATAATGTGTGTGGAGACCCAAAAGTTCCTAAAGATCTTTGCCACCACATTGCAGATGCATAGAGCAGTTACCCACAACTGTGCGTACAAAGCAGGCACAGTTTTGGAGACAAATCTAAAGAGCAAATCCTGCACACACCCCGGATTCAGAGCAATACCAGCTGGGACTTTTATTCAGATATTTAAATGTAAGATTGTTTTAGGAGCCAGTACACAAGCAGATGGCACCAGAGCTAATAGATGTAAAATAAATGCCACAAAACTACTTTTTGATTTTGTGGGGTCATCGAACACCTTATGTTTGACTGCATGCTTTGTTCTTTTCATTGTCTTCACTGGTATAGGTTTAAGAAAGTGGTCAAAAGTAAATTAAACAGAAGTGCCCCTATTATGGATTTTTTAAAATGACCTTTTATGCGGTGTGTAGCACTGATAATGAAAACATCCTGCAGAGTTTTAAATCTGAATGTGCACCATGTATAAAGTCTCTCAAAAAGACAGTCGACTCTGAATCATTGAAACAAATCACTTTTAAAACAAGTCCCAATGAATGAATAATTAGCATATTGACTGCCCACTTGTTGCTTTTTTCCGTTGATCTAAATGAAAATGCAAAATAATGTTGTTTTTTTTTGCCACTAGATATCGCTTGGATGAAATCGACCAATCACCAGAGTAGTTTAGAAAAATTAATCGTTGAACGAATTGTTTGAGAGTCATTGAACAAAATAGGTAAACATAAATGCATATTATAAGAAAATTAAAGTGTTTTTCTTTGGACCTTGCATGCATGTCAACCTGTTGTTTGGGACTCCCAAAACCCAAAATATGAACCTTTCATAAATCATAGTAGGGGCACTTTAAGATTTAAAAGCATAAATATCTGTAATATTACAAATGCACTTACACAGATTTTAACAGAATAATGTATTATTTGAACTGTTTTTTAGGGTTTTAGGCTTTACTCTGCATGGTAATGGATCTAAAATTTTATATAATTGTAAAGAGAAAATAGTAAGAGGTTTCGGTAAAAAAAAAGAAGGTTTTTTTGCTCTTTCGAAAGAATAGGAGGGGCACCTTTAGACTGAACCCATAAAATTCCTTCAAGATTGAAGCAGTTTTTTATACTCTGATGAGAAACCAGCTGTGTTAATGCATCTGCCATATCATGCACAAGGAATAATTTATGAAATCAGAGCTATGGATCTGTCCAGTGAGATTTGTCGTTATTAGGATGTCATTATATGGATCCATAGCGCTCTTAACGACATAAAGATTAATTTTAGGAAAGGAAATGAGACTCATACATCTGTAGGCATGCAGCAAAACATTTCCATTTGAATCACATTCTTCATGAGCTCCAGTTCAGACAGGTGGAACGTAAGAAGATCACTGCGATATTTCACCCTCCCACATCCCTAAACAACACCAGTGGATCTAATCGTCTTGGTTTATATTTGAGATACAAATGCACTAAAATGCACAAACTGTTTATGTGACCAAACGGATGGACTTCCTGTGAAATCATTTTACTTTCTATTCCATATTAATGATTATTAGAGCTTGATTCACAGGAATTAATTGTTTATACACTGGGGATAATCAGTTCCTGATTGCACAATTACATTTACTGATTGGACACTTATCAACAGCCATCTCTGCTATTCACTGTACTTATATTAACATAATTTACTTAGAGATTGCATCATAACATGTCTTCTCTAAAGCGTGTGTCCCTTTGTCTTGTATGGTAGTAATTAAAGTCTTCATTCTTTGTAGGGAATGGCTGCAGAGAACAGTTTGCCATGATTCTGATGATGATAAATGACTTGGGCTCTTGCTTCATATTTAGCTTGGATGAGTTGGTAGCATCACGTCCATTAGCTAAGCAGTATCGAGTTGAAATACATCTGTAAGTGATTTAACAATTGAAAGAAGCATTATATGCTCTTCTGAACTGATGTGTTGACGGGGCATGAAGGTGTGGAGACCGCTGGTGTTGAAGTGTCAGCGTCAAGAAGCAATTCTCTCTTTCTGGAGTTAATCTCACAGGGATCCAGTCATCCACTGAAACGGATTTCTAGAGCCACAATCAAGCATCGGTTGTATAATGCAAAGGTGCGTTCGCTGAAAACGCATTTGTGAAACATGAGAAAAAGCAGCTGTAGCCAAAATAATGATTAACCAGATGAGTCGACATCTGGTCAGGCTGGTGGAAGTCTGCCTGGAATTCCATTTGTGTGTGTGTGTGTGTGTGTGTTGGAGGGGGGGAGGGGGGGGGGGTATGCTGTGTCTTTTCAGCAATGGCATCGGGGACCCCATTCACCGGCAGAGCTCCAGTTCTGGAAGAGTCAAAGGCCTGAGATTAATAACCACACAAATGAGCACACAACCCGAAACACAACATGTCCATCCATATATATATATATATATATATATATGGCTATTAAGCCATTTAGGATACACTGTTCAAAGTCTTCTGAAGCCAAACTCCTTTTGAGTTCCACAGAAGAAATTATGTCATAAGGGTTAGAACAACATGAGAATGAGTAAATGATGACACAATTTTCAGTTTTGGAACTTAAATAGTATTTGAATTACATTCAAAAAGTCTTTAGTGGTCTTTAACACTAACTTAGATTTAAGATTTAACCCATTTTCTTGCTTTTCTGTTATGTGATAAACCTAGTGACAGTATAAGGAGAAGTATGAACATGGCTTTTGCATCTTCATCATTGTTTTCTAAAAATGTGTTAAATATGGTTCTGGCACTTTTATAGTCTTGTCGACAGGCCTCGTGGGCTTATAGGCTCTTCCTGTGTAGGAAACATGCTTTAACTAAGTTTTCCTCCTCTCCTGTGTGCCACCTCCCCTTTGTGTCCATGTTTCCCTTTATGAGAAAGAATTCACTGTGTCAACACTATTAATGAGCCATCACACCCCCCTGAGCCGGCAGACACAGACTGTATTATATTTTGAGTGCTAAAGAAATCAAATTAATCATGTTTGCGCTTGCCATACTTTGAGCGCTTATTTATGATTTAAGTGCAAATGCCATTTTAAGACATATAGCTATACATCTTTTATTGTTTACATCTTTATACACGTTTTATTGTTTTTATTGTCATATGACCTGAAAAGGGAACAAGACCTTTTTTTATTTTTTTTTTACACAGAATCATTGTTTTTGGAAACAAATGCATTCTATCCCAGGATATCTGTGCGTTTAATTAAACAGGAAAAATCTGTTATACTAAGCTTAATCTTAAAATAAGTTTGCACTGTTTAGATAAAAATTTAATAAAGTTCATTCAGCTTTGAAGTAAAGATAATCGAAAGGCATTACTAAATATTCCATCGGCTTGCCTCCAGACACTTTCTATTATGCATATATTTTGGACTGTGTATAACATGTTTATAAATGTTGATAGTCTCTGTCCATGACTGATTATTAATACTTATATTAGTTTTCTCCTTCATAAAGCATGTATTGCTACTGGGGAAAATGAGTCTTCTACACAGTATGTAGGCTACTTGATGCATTACAGCAAGCTCAAGTAATTACAGGCTTTGCTATTACATTTATGAGGATAATTAGCGTTTTACAGTAAGCAAGAGAACTGGGCCTTCATCATTCAGAAGTGCTGATGCTCAAGCAGCAGTGGAAGACTCGAGAAATTCAGTGCCCTGATATTACCTTGCCCCTCTATTATCTCTAATGAGACAAACAGATGTGTGTGGCATTGTCTTTTACAGCAGTGTGGTGACTTATTCAGCAAAAATAAAGCATCCCAATGGAGGACCCATGCATAGAGGACAGGAAATGTAACTGTGGTAGGTTGCAACACAGAAGTAGCCTGGGTCTGATGCTTACATCCGTTTTCTAAAGAGTTATGTTGTTGAGGAAAACAAACTGATGCTGTGTCTTTGCAGTTTGAAGAGGTCATTGTTTCTTTTCTTGTTTTTCTTTCTTCTCAAGCGCTGACCTTGTACAATTAGTCTATGCCATTGAATGGGGACAGACCTGAGGTTCCAGTCAAGACTTGGGGCTTTTTGTTTTCCCAAAAGTCATGAGAGACTAAGATCTTAGGTCAAAAGAACTGTCCACCCATATCGTTCTGTCTTTTGCCCATGTCAGCTGGTGGAGACACTGATATTTTCTAAAGTCTGGAGTAGACTGAAGGCTCACAGATTGACTGTCTGGCCCAGAGCAGAGTGCCCACGTGGGTCCTGAGGTTGATGTTATTTAACTCAGGGGGTTAAATCAGAAAATGAGCAGTCACAGATCATTTACAACAGAGTTTGAAGTTAAGTCGAGGACCAATCCAAAGTTCTGTCTTCACTCCAGACATTAGTGAGTCTGCAGTGTGCCCTGCTCGGACTCTAGGAAACAGATGCTGCCTTTGTCAAGCCCAATAAAAAAACCTGGCAGACTGACATTTTGTGATATTAATCTTATTAATCATGATTAATGAAAAAATGTGACTGCATAAAAGGGTGCATGTCTGTTTTTAGAACTGGCATGTTCACAATAAGCAGTAAAAGTATTTTATGCTCACCAAGGCTGCATTTATATAAAACACCAACAACATTTACAATTTAAAAATAACTGTTTTCTATTGTAATATATATATTTCAATGTAGTCTAAATAGTTAAGCATGATTTCATTGCTGCAGATGTGGAGTGTGTTTCAGTGACTAGAACCCGGATCTCAAGAGTTCAAACTTCATTTGTTTCAACACAGTAGAGTCATGTTCTACAATGTTTGTAATGTCATAAAGAATCAGGACTGAAGCTGTGCAACCTTGTTGTAGTGGCCCAGGGGAAGACCTGTTTAACACTTGAACGAGTTTAACCAGCTGCAAATCCCACCTGACAGAGTCACATCCCACCAAACGTATCTAGTTGCCTTTGTTTTTGTCATTTTATTTCTCATGTGTGCAACCTGCTGCCTTCAGAAATCAACTTCAGGTCATTGTGCTCCATCTTACATCTTGTACAAATTTGTATCAGTTGCACAATCATGGGAAAAACATAATGCTCTTGTTCATTTATCTTGAGAGGACATTGTGCAGTGTGAAATAATATGTGAAATTGGAAAGATACGAAAGTCAAGAATCAGCTGGCCACATCTAATAATAGCTTGAAAACGTGAACAGAGTGTGCTGCATTTTTTGGAATGTATGTATGAGTCTTTTGCCTTTGACATCTTAGAGGTTCACTGCACCAAGGAGTATAGAGCAATACTGTATGTTGGTGTAATCAAAAATAAACAGTAAATTTCCATTGGAGGGAATGATTAATGCTCCTTTGGAGGGTCAAGCATGCATCCTGGTTTTTACTATGTTTATTTGCTGTTACAGGATATCCTAAAATGACCACAAATGGACAGATGTGAGACAAACAGTATATAAAAAAGTCCCAAAGCTCTACCTGCTCATTGTGTTATCTGTCTGTCAACACACTGGTAGCTTTATTTCTATGAGAGGAACAAAACTAAATGTACTTTCAGTTTTCTGGCAGTCAGGAAGGAAATCATGTTGAGAATGGGTTGGATTGGCATTACAAACAGAGCATGTTCTTGGCTGCGTTCTTTGTTTTTCTTTCTCGGCACCCAATGTAGCTGCTGTCAGCACCTGGTCAAGGTGCCAGTTAGGGGCAAATAGATCATTGCAAATTCCAACTGCACCTTCATTCATTCACAAAATAATCTTTGCAGGCAAAACCACTTGAGTGGTTTCCTCTTCCCAGGACCCTTGTTATCATAATCTGGGCCTGGTGACATTGCATTTGTATAATGTCAGCTTACGCTGCACTTCCTAATTTACTTTTAGCAGCAGGAGTTTATTTTTTACAATCTGTCCTTTTTGGCAGAGAATCATTTAGGCCTTTAGGGACTTTCTTTTTTATTCAGTCTTGCTGGGTTTTAGTTGAATGTAATTTAGTAAAGGTTATGTGAACTCTGGGTCCTGCGACTTGGTGAATCTTTTAGAGATAATTGATGTTGTGACGAATCGGATCATATGGCAGATTCAGTGCTCTAATAATTTGAGTGAACTTACAAGAAGTGTGGAGGGAATAACAGATCCTTTCTGGATAACTAAATGATCCAGAGTCAAACTGCAGACACAGGCCAGTCCTTAATATATTATTTATGTGCAGGGAAAAGGTTATTACGAAGAGACACACTGTTGTAGGATCACTTCATAAATATGCCCACTTGCTGCTATTCGTTGTGATAAAAAGAAAGAAATAATGCATTTTCCCACATTATCCTTCAAAAAAAAAAAAAAAGGACTTGCGCTGAGATTAGATCTCAAGCAGACAGTTTGTCTTTTTTAAGGAACTTCAAGTTTATTGCTAGTGTACTGTAGTTTTAGAATTTGATTGATTTAAAGGGTTAGTTCACCCAAAAAGGAAAATTCTGTCATTAATTACTCACCCTTGTGTCGTTCCAAACCCATAAGACCTTCGTTTATCTTCAGAACACAAATTAAGATATTTTTGATGATATTAGAGAGCCAGTAGCAGATTACACACATACGCATGCTTTCACCCGGATGTAAACAAGGCTGATTACATCAAATATGTTAAAGCTTGCGTATGCGAAACATTGAGATACTCTCTAAAATGGCTGAAGACGTAAGTCACAGGAGAATTATGTTATTATTATGTTATTTTTGTTTTATTTGCACAAAAAAGTATTCTCGTAGCATCACAAAAGTGAGGTTAATCCACTGATGTCACATGGACATCACATGGACATTACCAGTGTTTTTGCTACGTTTCTGGATCTGGAAAATTTCAGTTGTATTGCTGTCTATGGAGGGACAGATGGCTCTTTGATATCATCAAAAATATCTTAATTTGTGTTCCAAAGATGAACGGAGGTCTTGTGGGTTTGGAACGACATGACGGCGAGTAATTAATGTCAAAATTTTCATTTTAGGGTGAACTAACCCTTTAATCTGATACAAAGTGTAAAACAGATTTTTGGTGTTCTGTGTTGTATTATACTATCAAAATTTATTTATTTTATTTATTTTTTATCTTATGTATTTGTGCTTGCAAAACTCTTAATTTGGTATTATTACAATATAAAAAGTGATTATATTTGTAGAATATTGGTTATTGGAAAAATAATTGTTTATTTTAAAATCTTAATAATCGTAATTTTATATTATTTCTTTATTGACTCTTTTATGCATTTGACTCCACCATTTAGTTGGTTTTATTTATTATATATATATATATAATATATATCATCTTATTGCCTGTAGTTAGATGTTCAGTTTGTTTAAAAATGTTCCATTTCTAAATGAAACAAACCCATTTACGCTTGACTAGCTTTCCACTGGTACATTTGATGATTAGAGTGACAAATGGTCAGGATGTGGCATGTTATTTTGGGAGGAATTGGAAACCACCAAACAGTGCTGTATATTGTCCATTGATCTAAGACCTTTAAGGCATGAAGTCATCATACTACACTGTATATACTGTATGTATCATATAATCAGTTCTGAATATAGTTGCCACCCTTCATTCTCCCCACTGACAGCACACAGGCCTCCAGGGCACTGGACACTAAAGACATTCTCAGAAAAAAATCTGAATCCCATAGAATAGATCCTGTTCATATCAATGAGAGGTGGGAAGTTGGGGACAAATTTTCTATTCGGTTTCCAAATACTACAGATTACAACTCATATGCGAGGACCAGATGTTTTGCCACAGGGTTATACTTAAAACATTTCTCATCTAGAACCGCACAGGAACGCACGCATTTCTTTTGGAATGTGCCAAAAGGGCTAATATTCTGTTGTTAGCATGGCTACTCATATTCACGAAACATCTTGAAAAATGAGAGGAGGTGAGTTTTATTTTCTTGGAATTAGGTTAAATATGGCAATTGGCTGTGTCTTTGCTTTATTTGTGCAATCATTCTATTGCTGTACTGTTTTCTTCAAAGAGTCTGGGTTTGGGTTTGCTGTTCACAGCTAGTTAATCAAGTTAAAACCATTCAAATGTGTTCTCTGAAGCAGAGAATAGTTTTTGCAACTATAAGAAATGCAAACCTAGTCATTTTTATTGTGAGCTTTCAGACAATTCTACATTGTGCATAACAGTTCATCTATTTCCTTTCACAAAGGAAAAAAAATGCTGAACATGGAATTTGCAAGTAAATCTGGACAGAGAACCGAAATCCATCAGTCTCTATCAGATAAGACCAAACATTGACTGCAATCTTTACTGATCCCATGAGGCCAGAGAATAATATATGTGGCACACTGTTCCCCATCCAAAATTAGATTTACTTTTGCTTTCTTAAGGTAGTGTATACAATGTGTGGGGCCCTTTATGCTGAGAATATATTATTCTGTCAGCTGGTCTTTTTTTCCCATGATCTACTCATGTTTAGAGTGTCAGGAGATCAATAGAGTGAGAACACATTGATCAGTTAATGTATATCTATGTATGTGTGTGTGTGTGTGTGTGTATGTTAGAAACATTTTGCTGCTAAATATTTTTTGGAGCCTGTGATACTTTTTTGGGGATTCTTTGATCAATAAAATGTCAAAAAAAAAAAGAAAAAAAGAAAAAAAGAACAGCATTTAGGCCTATTCAAAATAAAAGTCTTTTGTAACAATGTAAGTCTTTACTGCTACTTAACATATCCATAAGAATTTATTTAAAAAGATTTCTTAATGTAAATGAAAACTATTATTCTGTTAGTATGAAAATCAATCTTAATAAATTTGACTTTCTGTAGTCTGTGAAGGACTTTGATTAAATAAATGATCCATTAGTATGCCCTGCTGGTCATCTCTGCAGTACTTCCTGTCTGACCTCTATCAGGTAGCTGGATTTCCCGCCCTGACGCTATTGACTCAGCTGGGCTTAGTGAAGTGTTTCTATCTGGACACACAGTAATGCAAGTCCAATTTGTAATGCAGCTAAAAAGGTTGCCACCCTACTAAGCAAACTGTAAGCCCTGCTTTATTATCCTTCACACCTTTAGACCAGCACAAAGCTCTTTAAAGACAATCTCGCTCTCAGGAAAACAAGCTTCTGCTCTGAGGCCCTCTTATGAGCGTGTGAAATCCCTCAGCGTTGGTGTTTTTAGAAACCCTGACGTACAGAGGCAAAGGTCAGGAGAGCTTGGAGGTCTGATATACGAGGTTGCCCCTCAGATATTTTTGTGAGCCTTGGAAGGCATCTAAACTTCCTCCCATTTCATGTATGGAATAAAGAGAAGTGTTTGGCAGAGAGGCTTAAACATTTTTAATGGAAAACCTTTAATTTTATTCTTTTTGTATTAATACACTTTGGTCTACATTCGTATTTCATCAAATGCTGCAATACTACAAAATTTCCAACTTGAATTTATTCAAATCTAATCTGTCCTTAAATGGCTTAAGTGGTTCATTTTCTTCAAGATTAAACACAATAAATCTCCAAAACTGAAGGTACTAATATGTTTTCACTCACTTCTGTTGAAATAACAACAGTTGTAGAGTGGTTTCATTCCTCTTCCGGTGGCCGCTTTCTGAATTAATCACTCTCAACAGGTAACTTTCAGTGGGCGATCATGATAAATAGCACCAACTCCATTAAAGTAAAACAGCAGTGATTAATAACATCCCCAGACTTCACATACAGAGCAAGACAAATACACATCTGCACATACACATCTCCTGACCTCTTGCCGTTCAGGGTGAAATCATAACCTTCCTCTCTTTTACACTCATACAGCAATCAAAACAAACCAAGCCTTAGGCCGAGGAACATTGCTAATGCTAAACGCACACTGCAAGAGTGAAATTCATCACCCTTTGAAAGTTTAAAGTAATTGGATCACATTCTTTGTTGTGTGGAAGGCTGAATAGTCAAAATGAATGACTTAATGCAGTCAAAGACTATGGTGACTAGGGGCTGTGATGGACAAAAAAAGCATCATAATGCAAGTGTTATGATATATAGACTCTGCATTCTGAAGCATGCAGTCACTTTATTTGAGGAACAAATTAAATTTAAGAAGTTTCTCCAAAAATCTTGAAAAAATGTCTTTCTGGCAACCATTGTCTCTATTCGTTTTCATGTTGGCCACGAACTGGATCTCTTTGTCTATTTGTCTCAGATCAGTTGCAGACTTACACTGTAAACAATGGCCGTGATTTTAACGGTAAAAAACTGTGAAAATGCTACGGTAAAAACCTGTTAAATGGTTAATGGTAAATTCC
>JAUMHE010000062.1:14106454-14116987 GCA_032359235.1 Enteromius mattozi | reverse complement strand
TTGCTTACTTTAATATGGCTTCCTCAACATTATTTTCTTAGCTTAAGGTGTGGAGGGGAAGCAAAACGGGCCCCCGTCACCCCTCGTTAGCCCCAGAGAAATGATTTTCTATTGGTCACTTCACCACATAAAATAGAGTCTATTGTCTTGTGAATATCTGCGATCAAAAAGAGCACCAGTCATCTGAAAGAGGGATTTCACATGGTTGGAGGATGGGGAGCCTCCATCAGAGCCTGAGTCACTCCAAAAGAATCTGGCTGTGCATTGCTTTGTCTGCTGCTCAGACCTCTTGCCAACCTTTGTGTTCGCCCTTGTTGGAGCCTAGATGTGTATAATCCTTCGGACTCTTAGTCGTACTATGAAAATGTGTGGCATTAAATCTAATAACCTCCATTAACACATGAAAGCTATAGTTAAATCAACCACAGGGGGCTGTTTTTGTCATATTTTGAAGGAACTCTGCAGATGTTATTATGTACAAGAACACTGTTCAATTGTGGCTCTTCCCTCGAGAAACACAGCAGAATTATTCTAGAATTGATTTATGTCTCTGTAGGTTCAGTCTATTGTGAGCACAATTAAAGGCATTAACTGGGCTTTCAGCTATGTACAATCAGGAAAAGTTTCAAGCCGAGCCTTTCCGGAATCATTATTGCCCTTTTGAGGGAAAGCGTTTGCATGCTGTATCATAAAGGGTCATCAGATACAGAAACAACGAGTGCTTGCCAATGCGCCACAATCCCCTGGTGCATTGTGACTTAGTGCTTGTCACAAAGCCTTGTGTAAGTTTTTGAGCACATGCTTGCAATAAGGCAAGGAGATGGAGTAAGTTAAATGGCCATAGGCCACATCATACAACTTCAGAGAGATTGTGATGAGAAAGTGCAGTAGTCCTTGCTGTTCGTCCCCTGGGGAGCGAATTAGAGGGGTTTTCAAGCAATTTGAAAGATTAGACAAAATGTAACGCAGGGATTGATGCAGAGACCCTATGAGAATATCACTGATCTGAATGAGGGAAGCTTATGAATCTTTTTAGCATGATAGCTTCTGCTTTTTTATAATTATTCCAGAGCATACTCTCAAAAACCTTTCTTTTAGTAGTAAAATTGACAAAACATTATATTATTGATTATGTTACTGTAGAGTACTTTCTGCTTGTTTTGTGAGGTCATAAGTTACAGGAACTGGAAATTAGCAGCTTTTTTGTTTCTTTGAACTTGTGTAATTTATTTCTGTCCTCTAAATAGAGTACAAACGTTTAGATGGCAGTAAAAGCTTTTTAATGAATATTTCAGACATGATGCATGCTAGTATTTGTTGATTTAACTGGCAGTGAGTTCAGTGTTGGTTGGTGTAGTGGTATTTTTTTCCAGAAATGTATTGCTAGATTGTAAAAACAAGTTTGTTGACTTGAATTTTGACAAGCTTTTGTTGACTCCTATAAAGTGTAAATTATTATGCACTATATGCTTCAAAATGCACATTTTCTACTTTTTCAGTTTAAAAAAAATAATAACTTTGATGGGTGTTTTGTTTTATTTTACAAAACTTTGTTCTGTGCATTCAATTTTTAATTTATGTTCAGAGTGACTGATAATTCTGTGTTCTCATGGGACTTAATCAGTGTGTTTGCCAGCCTAAATCGGCCAATATTTAACTGCAGTGTTAAACGAGGAAAGAACAGCAGTTTTAAATAGGTTAACTATTTCTTTTAAGTCTTTTAAGTAGTATAAATTTTAGTGAACAGACCAATACTTTTGAATTTGCATTATGGTCCCCAGTAAAAAATATATATAATAAAATATACTGAAATACATTGATTTAATGCTAAGTATATACTATAAATACATTTACATATTATGTGCTTATAAAAATCCTGCAGTTTAGTACATTGAACTTACCTAAAGTCTGCTAAATTGGAACAACTAATTTTGGACTGCATTTTAATTGTGCGGAAGTATACTTAAAGGGTTAGTTCACCCAAAAATGAAAATTTTTGTCATTAATTACTCACTCTCATGTCGTTTCAAACCTGTAAGACCTTCGTTTTTTTTTGTTTTTTTTGCTCAAAGATGTATTCTCGTATCGGTGCAAAACTGTAATTGATCCACTGATATCACATGGACTTTTTTAACTGTGTTTTTACCACGTTTCTGGAGCTGGGATCATTTTAGTTTTATTGCTGTCTATGGAGGGTCAGATGGCTCTCTAATATCATCAAAAATATCTTAATTTGTGTTCTGAAGATAAATGAAGGTCTTATGGGTTTAGAACGACAGAAGGGTGAGTAATTAATGACAGAATTTGTAATTTTTGGGTGAACTGACCCTTTAAGTATATTTAATAATGGTAAAGCTATTGCAAGTATAATTTAGGTACACTTGAAATATCTTTCATTTAATGTCAGATATTATTCAAAGATCATACAATTCTCATCAATAGTGACATTAAAGCACGTTTTAAAACACAAGTCTTGAGTGATATATCAGCAAATGTTAATAGATTTGAGCTATACTTAGAAATAAATGTATTTTTACTAGAGGTGCAATTCAAACTTCAAATATATACACTCATCTATATACCCATAAATAGTCACACTTTAGTTTGAGAATTAATTCTTACTATTAAATACAACTTTTGTCTCAATAAACTTCTTATTTGCTGCTTGTAAATATTTTGTAAAGTAGTTTTTAAGTTTAGGTATGGTGTAAGGTATGGTCATGCAGAATAAGGCATTAATGTGTGCTAATAAAATGCCAATATGTTAGTAATATGCTTTTTTAATAAGCAATAGTGAGAATTGTTCCCCAGACTAAAGTGTTATGTGTGTGTGCTTTTAAAGCAACAATATTGGTATCACATTTTGAAGTGCATTCTTTATCCCCTGCGGTGCAGATAAACTGACACTCATAATTCACGTCATCTTATCTGTCTTCACAGCAACACAAACCACTGATCTGTCTGTTGATATCTTTGTAGCTTCCTCTTTGAATACTGTATCTCATTCCATAGTTGATGAAAGGTGCAAATGGAAATGTGGCATCCTGGTTTACACAATGTTGTTTGAGACTGTGGATCTGAACAAAGGTTGTTGTACATAAGAGTGTCAAAGTTTACCAATGACCACTTGATGAATAATCTTACACACTTAATAAAGTTAATAAAGTTACACGCTTTCACTACAAATGGGATTTCACGGTTGTGGAAAGTGCTCAGAATGACATTTCTTTTGGTTTAATAATTCTTTTGGCTTTTGTGAAGAATGTCTGTTTATTTTTGCCCCTGATTTCATCATGAGGTCTGAGAAAGCAATTTTCTCAATTTTAACTATACGTGTCCTAATTTTCAAGCTTGTCCAAAGGCAGCTTGGTGTATTATTCTCACATGCGGTTACTCGGGCAACCTAGAGTTTCTGTATTTTCAATTTAAAACTTTGGGTTTAATTCATCCTCTGCTGAATCGATCAGCTCACCTCTGGAGACTTCAGACAACTGCTGTAACTTTTTAGAAACATCAAAATTAGCCTCTAAGTAGCTGCTTGTGGCTTTTTGAAATTGTTGTCAGAAGTTATGTTGAACTACAACTTGTAATTGTCCACTTAACTCTGAAACTTCTTTTAAGTATAACAATAACAAAGAATCTGTGATGTTTCTTGTTTTATCTTATCTTTTATCTTTTATATATATATATATATATATATATGGCTATTTATAAGTTTTCACAAACTTATCACACATTATGTTTAGTCATGCATTCCCTTTGTCTTTTTTAAAGGAGTTATATCTTAATTTGTATGTTAAAAAGTATGTTTTGTAGGTGTAATGTAAATGTAATGTAATCTTATGCATAAAACGTATACCTCATATACAGTATAAGACAGATGTATGAACTTTTATACGATTAGAATTATCGGTTGTATGTCTGTTTTGAATCAGTTCCTCAAATACAAACTTGATTTAATCTTTCTGCACCATATCAGAGCAGCATACGTGTTTCATAATAGATCTGTACCAGATTTTATGACTAGTAATATTAATTTATTTTGCCCTCATTGTGAATATTGATTTTGACAGCTATACAAAGCTGTAATATGACTGAATTTCCCCTGCTGTGCAATAGATTATTTATTTTGAGAGTAAGGGTACAGTTTGCTTTTTATTGGGTTTCTTTTTCAGTTTTTAAGGGAAATTGAATATGGCAGCTTATAAAATGTACAAGGCAAATATTTTATTTTACACCAAACCTCAGTGGATGTTTGGACAGGTGAAAAGCCATTCAGTGTCATATGTAAATCTAAAGTGCTGGCAGGATTATTTAAAATGGCTGTGTGAAATCAAGGTGTGAATTTTAAGTCTTTCTGCAATTCGTGACCCCCATTTCAAACTTTATTTCTCTTTTCCTCATTTAACATCCAGATTCTAATTGTTGGAGACATAGGTGACAGGTGGCCTTTTTTCCATTGGTGTGAACCAAATCACAGGTGACATGACTGATGTTCAAAAGCATCCATTAGTAAAACTTCATACAGAATTCTTCATAATGATTTATTTCAGAATGAACACGTAAGGGACTAAATCAAATCAATATACAGACTTACAAAAGAAAGAACAACAGATGTGCTTTAAGCTGCCATATACACAGAAGTAATCTTCACATTAAGTGGGAAAAATTAATGGAAGGACAGTATATTCTACAGTTACTTATGTTACAGTGTTGAAAATATTGGCAATTTGTTGGAATATATATATAAAAAAGCTACCCTTTTCCATTTAGTCTTGGAAATTGGCATCAATGCACTGGGGCATTTTGAATGAGAAAAGCTTTGAGTCGGTTGAAGAATGTTCATTAGTAATAGGGCTTTAATCACATTGTGAATGGCCCTTTTCAAAGAGTGCATGATATTTTTCCAAGATGTACTGTACTGGCAGGGGGTTCAAACCCTCATCCTGTACACAGACTCCTGTAGAGGCACAGAGTATGTAGAGGCAATATGTTTCCATATTTCTTTTCTGCCTGAGGGTTGTGTTTGTGAGGTCTTTTTTTTTTTTTTTTATTGGCTCAGCGTTATGAAATTGGCAGTAATATAGCACAAATTCCATACACAAATTTTCTTTGGAGAGGTACAAGGCATTGGCATACTTTGCTATATGTTTGGTGTTCACATTATGTGTATTCCTAGACAAAACAGTTGTCCAAGAGAAAAAGTTCAAAGCTGTTGATTTATATTTCACTGGGAGGATTTTGAGATGTCTTTTTTTTTTTTTGTGGTTAAATATTTTTGTGCCTCTATTTCAACAGTCAGATATTTGTAAATCGTTTTAGTTCAGTTTTTCTATATGTAGCTATTGACATGTATTTTTATGTACATGTCAGTTATTCAGCTGCTGTTGAATAATCTTGTCTGTTCTTAAACAGTTGTCAAATATTCCACAAAAATATCAAATAAACCCACTCAAAATTATAAAATATGATGCTGAAGATACAAATGTTTAATAAATTTGGCAATACAATCATAACTACATCTAAACAAAGAAAACATTAGGCACTAGAACTATTCACTACGTAATGGTCGTCATTCAGAATCTGTTTTGTTTTCCTTAAAAGTCACAAGGGGTTATAAAGTGCATTGTTATAGGTAGTCATTACGTCAATTAGTTCTGCCTCAAGGTCTACCTCAGATGTTCCACTAACACTGCTGTTTTATAAAGATTATCATGATTTAGTTTTCATCTCTGAATGTATGAATTAGCTCATTAGTACATGCAGTAAATTCTCTAACCTCTACTTTTGTTTTGTTGACTGACGCACAACTTTCTCTTTTCATGACATAATTTTGCTGAGTGTGAAGAAACATTTACTCCTTACGCACACTCTGATCGGTCAATTAACATTTGCAAGCACAGATGTTTTAGTATCTACAAAATGTGGAAAAAGACACTCTGTTGGTGCACAGATGCCTTCCAGTAAAACCAATTACATTCCCCAAAGTCATTCAGAAACCGTTTGGGTTATACTAAATTGTTCATGTTTGTTTGGCTAAGTAACCCTGCCTTTCCAAGAACAAAAACAAGTGACTCTTTTTTTCATATATGCCATATAACGTTTACATGCAGTTTATGCTGTTACAGGTATCTAAGTTATGAACTAGTAAAATACATAATGAAATAGTTGAAAATCAATGCCCTTTTTTTGTGTCAAAGCACCTGCATGCATTGTCACAACTTCAGTCCTGCCATTGTGAAGTCAGATATTGTTGCATCTAAGATTAAAATATATATTTGAGTTTTGAATGTTTGCTCCAAAATGCCTCATTATTTCAATGCCGTTCTGCCTAACCCAACATAACACAACAAACAAGGAGCAAACACGACTCCAAAAATATCTCTTTACTGTTTTTAAGACGATATATAAAAAAAACATTGTATATACATATCATAACGTAAAAAAACACAGTCATACATATATAATTGCACTTGGCGCTAACAGAGAAGACTACATGGGTGGCGACGATGGTCTTTTGCTGAGTCATTTACTGGGGATGCATATTTGGCAGGTTAAGTGCTGGGTCAGCAAGCATGCCAGAGGACTATATGGTACATATCTGTGACGGTGGGCTGTCAGATTCTCTTGTTATCTGGCAGACTTCTTAGCTCTGCTGTTGTTGGGCTTTTTTCATTCTGCAATGAAGAGAAGCAAAACATTAGAATGAGAAAACGGTAATGCTGAAGAATTTAATGACTGTTTATTTTAACTAAATGTGTTCATGACTTGTTAAGAGAAGCAGGGCATTTTTAAATAGCCTGAATCTCCGCAGTGGTTGCAACAATAAACCTAAATTCTGCTTCTGGCAAGAATGTAAAAAACATCTTAATACATTTTATAGGCAATTTGTATTTGTAACTGTATGCTGCTAGTTTTAATTGTGCTGAAGCTGTTATTTGTTTAAAAAAAATCAACCAGAAACCATAAAAAATCCTATATTTTCAATCACGAGTGTGCAATGTGGCCAAACCTAATAATAATGATTTTTAATTTATTTGGAAATTTGGCCTATAAAGGCTTACTTAAGGTTATCTAAGTATATTAGGTTTGATAGGTGTGTAAAATAATTTTTTATTTTTTTGAAGTTTATACAAGTCACATGACCAGAATGTCTAAGCTGATGGATCTGTTTAGTAGCACATTGACCGGAGGTGTTGCAGATGGCAGAAACCTCCCTCACTACCTGCAGATGTACAACTTCCTTTTTCCCTTATTGAGCTGCACTAATGATCGCACAGTATGTGCTCATTAGCGTCTAGCAGCCATTCATGGGTGTTCAGCCCCAAGGAGCCATCATTCATCTCGGCTATGAGTGTTTTGTTGTGCAGACCGGACAGTTCACACTTTTCTGTCCCTCAGACAATGATTATTGTTTAACAGGTACAAACACACCAATGAAGGTAGCGTCTACTGGTCTGCCATACATCTATAAGTGTTTTAAGATTCACTCAACCCCCAAATTCATTGAGCGTGCATGACAATCTTAGAGCTGGCAGTGAAATAAAAGACGAAAGCAACCAGTCCCCTGATCTAATACATCAAGCTCATGATCAGATGTGGGAAAATGGCTTTCTTCTCATGATTCCGTACAACAAAAGCTTGTTTTGCTTTGTTTAGACGTTTAAGATAACCATCAGCGGAGGAGCTATTAAGGCAAGGCCGCAAAGCCTGAACATGTTTTTCATTTGCTAGGCAGTAGCTGCTAATCTTGCACATCAACTTAAGATAAATATTTCAGAGCGCTGTAAGCGGACAGAAACAATCTAAAGAAATCTGAGAAACAAACTGGGAATGAGCATATTGGGGAAACGGGAAAGACCAGTGTTTTAATGTGCGGGTGAATTTTACGTAAACTATTACAAAGGGCTTTTGATATTTGACGCAGTACATAAGTAAATATAATTTGGTTAAGTGAAATAAAGTGACTTTGTAAGGCTATTTATAGTGAGAACAAGGCTGTAAGATAAATTACACATTGTGTGTGGCCCTGGATTTCCTATCTCGTTTCTCCTATTTCTCTGCTCTAATTTGTCAAAAGCGTTTCCTTACTTGTTCATGGCGTTTCTCAGGTACTGTTGCAGCCATTTGGTGTCTGGGTTAATGCACACCTCCTTGTTGTTCTTCAGTTTGGCACTGCAGGGGAAAAGTGCAAGTTTTCATTATATGCTGTTTGAATATATAGATATCTGAAATTTGAACTTTTTAGACATTCACATTGCAGTATAAGCAATCAATCATTGCTAAGTGTAAAGCTACAAGGGCCCATTGTGAGTAGATTTTGAATGCAGTACAATGGAAACCCCATAGTCAGCATCAGCTATACAATAGCAGAACAGTCATGCATTCAGGCTCAGCCAAGCAGTTGGTTCTCAGTCACTCCTCTCTCTAGTAAGTGATATTACACTGCAGTCTCTCATCACCCTGAGTATTCTTTTTCTGCATCTGTGTTCCCGTCTTCCCTACAGGTCTTAACAGATTTCCAGATTGTTATCTTACTCTTCCTTCTAGCTCTCAGCAAAGAGATTAGATTATAGGTGTCTTGTCAGCACAGGTAAACCATTTGTTTTCAATTGACTACAACTGACACAAACAAATCATTAAACTCTTTCTTATGTAAAGTAATACTCAATCAGATTAAAATGTCATTTTTGGATTTTGATGAAAATATTTTAGCAATACAAGGACAAATCAAGAAAAAGTAACATTTGAATAATGTGATAATGCATTTGTATTACAGCATTAAAAAGAAAATCATTATAGTTGATGATGATGATGATAATAATAGTATTTTAATATAACTTTGGGCTCTGCTTTGGTTATGTGTATTGATGCTATAAATACTTTCTAAGAAATGTTCTTTAATCTTTTTAAACTCTGGGTTTCTGTCAAACATTACAGTTCGTCACACATTCAAACGGTCCGCTGAATTTGCAGCTGTTACTTGTTGTCCTTCTCATAATCCTGTGAGTAACGCATTCCTAAACGTCCCGCAAATGAATGGCGCTGCATGATATAAATCCTTGATAATTTCATGAGGAAGACGCGTTCTTCGGAGATAGGATTAGCTCTAAAATATGCGTCCACCATCATCATATCTGTATCGTTTAAAGTAATCATTTCTTATCTTCATTTCACGGATCTCCCCTAATTTGGTTAGCTGACTCTTTTGAAGTAGCTTTATCAGGGCCTGGCATTTGTTGCTCTATCTCGATCTAGTCAGCAGGAGTTTGAGAGGGTCTGGGCTGCAAACAGCAGGTAGTAATTACTTCACAGCAAGCCAAGGCCAACAGCAAACACTGGTAGATAGTGTTACCAGCATCACTCATCAATGCAGATTTGAAGTATCAAGGGCCCTTGAGCTTTGGGAATCAGGTTCTGATATGCTCTCCAGGGCTTTGCCTTTGGCTTTTGTGTCAGTTGTTGGTGGGTTTGTGAATTTTGAGCATGACCAGCTGTTTTTATCTCGCTGACCCTTTGACACAGTTTAAGTCTTTGTTTACACCTTGGTGAGCATTTATGGTATGGAAACTAAGTGAGGTTAGTAATGGAGTTTGACACTGCCCTGCCATTAATCTTTGTTAAAAATCTAAATAAAGCAGCTGTTTTGAACACTTCACTCAACAGAGGTGAAAACATACAGGGAGGATAGTTCTCATCAGCATGCAAGGCTATGGCGTGTGACTAAGCACATCATTCAAGTCCTTTACATGTGTGAGAAAGAGCTTGAAGAGGAACTCTTTGAGACCCCTATGATGCTGTTTTCCTGTACAAAATACAAATGCATCCATGCTTAAAGGTCCTACCCCCTCCTATAGCATTTCCCTCTGGATGTGTGCAATTGTGAGAGCCTGTCCAACAGTATAATGCAAGACAGGGGAGGCCAATTCCTGCCCCATTCAGTGTCCCTTCAGTATTTGGAGATTGATGGGGTGAAGTGATGTGTTTCTAGGTCAGGCAAGCACCTCATCAGAAGTCAGAAAGAGACAGTTTAGTGCAGATACTCACATGACTTGGAAGGGGCAGTTGGGTGTGTGGAGGAACTTGAGCTCACGAATGCTTCTCTGTGGGACTGTGTTGATTGTGGAACGGCACCAGCATCTCTCTACCAGGCTAATAGGCTTGGCTGGAGAATTAAGAGAAAAAAGGAAGAAAAACTCAATTCAGCTGTTGCTGTGATGTTTTTAATTCACTGCATATGAGTGTTGGATGAAATCATGATGAATAATGAGAAAGTACACAAATGCAAATCACTTTTGCCTGGTATTTCAATTGGGCTCACACCCCATATGCACTTCATAAAAGAAAATAGCATCCTTGACTAAAAATGAAACTTAAAAGATTTTGGTTAATTTTCAAAATCCATTATGTAACCATTATAGTGTGCCAAACTTACTATTGCAACACTCTCTAATAACATCCAGCAAAATTATCAGACACACTGAGGGTGCATTTTCCTCTAATGGCTTTTTTTGATTGTTGAGCAGAGTATAT
>JAUMHE010000062.1:14062919-14103541 GCA_032359235.1 Enteromius mattozi | reverse complement strand
CTACCAGGCTGATAGGCTTGGCTGGAGAATTAAGAAAAAAAAGGATGAAAAACTCAATTCAGCTGTTGCGGTGATGTTTTTAATTCACTGCATATGAGTGTTGGACAAAATCATGATGAATAATGAAGTTTGATGAGAAAGTACACAAATGCAAATCACTCTTGCCTGGTATCTTAATTGGGCTTACACCACATATGCACTTCATAAAAGAAAATAGATGATATTTGACTAAAAATGAAACTTAAAAGATTTGGTTGATTTTCAAAATCCATTATGTAACCATTCCAGTGTGCCAAACTTACTATTGCAACACTCTCTAATAATATCCAGCACAATTATCAGACACACCAAGGGTGAATTTTCCTCTAATGTTGAGCAGAGTATAAACACATATACATATATATATTATTATAATATATTATGTGAAAATGCTTACTAAATTCAGTTTATAAGCATAAAGGATAAACTGAGGTAATTGTATGATACATGTATTGTATTAAACATTTCAGCGTGCATTTTATAAAGCAATTCAAGTGAGTACATTTGATGAAAAATGCTTAGTGCAGTGATACTTTATTTTTAAATGAACTAAATGCAGAAAAAATGGCTATATGAATTGGAGCGTGCGCGCACGTGTACTTTGAAAAGTTTTCAAATTTTTGCACATTAAAGCGAGCGAGCTGGATTGTTCCATTTGGCTCAGACCTGTTACACGCTCAAGGAAGCAGAGACTTCACAGCTCTAGCAGCTTTACATTGTATGTGAAGACCGCACAGCTCACGTACACAAATACTTTAACGGACATTGCCCACTCACAAGAGGGCAAAGGTGTGAAGTACCTGCGACTTAACGGAGCTCTATCCACGTTAGTCCACTTGTAAAATGCTAATGACATCTCTAGTAATCTATTCTTATTGTCATGTAAACGCGCGAGCCGTAGTTAGAGCCGCGCGCACTGACTGGATTGAAGTAAAGACTGGCGCTATCTCTGCGGTTCTGTTTTATCCTCTAATTTGTGGGTAATTAAGAGAAAACAAAGAGGGCGACAAATACACACATTAATCAACGCCGTGCCAGTGGCTTCTCTGCTCTCCTGACCGCATCTGAGTCAGTTTGTTATCCCGAATATGTGTAAAATCACGTAGCATACGTTTTATTAAATTAAAATATAGAGACAAATTGGTTTTATTGACCAACGTTTTCTACGAGTTTTAGAAACAAAAATCAGTAGTGTATTACACTACTACTTATATTTTTTACTTTAAAAAAAAAAACAATTTATATGTAAATGCAATGAAATACGCGTCCTTTTTTACACAGGTGCACGCTGAAAAAATAAAACTTTAATACTTTTGAAGTTTGCGAGTTTGCACTGAATGTTTAATAAACTGATTGCAAAATAGCGTATAAACATGCAATTAACCTTTATGCACAGTGCAAAAACAATGTAAACATTTGCAATATCTGTTAAACAGTAACTCACCATTTGAAATCGGTGCTTGAATGACGACCGCCATCAAAGCGAATATTACGATCACTTTCACATCCATGTTCGCAGCGTGAAGAAGAGATCCGCGCAATGTAGAATCCAGGAGCAACTGTGACAGCAGCAACCGCGTCTCTGAGTTAAATCCGCGCACGGGCTCTACTCCAGACGCCCCAACAGATCCCCCACCTTCAAAAGGGAAAGTGGGTGTTCCCACGATGATTTGTCAGCTATTGGCACATCAGATAGCCGCTGTTACATTTCAGACACCAAATTAGAGTACTCACATTTTCAGTGGAACTGTTTTTTTATTCATGGCTTATGTTATATTTGGAGTTTGGTGGTAAATATTGAGCGTGCATTTATAATTACATTTATTAAACATTTTATAAACATAGAAGTGTAACTTTTATAACGTCTCAAGAAAATGTTGATTTAACATCACAAGTGATATTTAATAATATTTTAAGCAGTATTGCTTCCGTGCTTATTTTTCTATGAAAATAAAACATTGTCACATTAGTTATGCCATTTAAAAAGAAAGAAAGAAAGAAAGAATTTATTCTTTTAATAGACTTTTTTGTACAGCCTCTGCTTTACACTGTCTAGACATTTTTATGTAAACCCCACAAAAAAACAAAAAAAATTAAGAAATTGGAAACATATTCACGCTAAAAGGACAACCATTCATATGCATTGCATTTCTTAATGTGTTTTACTTGCTAGATTAGTCACGTCGTTGACCTTTACATTTCTCAAGTCTTTATCTATATACATTGTCTTTTCAAAGTTTTATTATTGTATATTTCTTTATTTTCTCAAATTCAGCCGCAGAACCCACCAAATTATTCACAGAGCTTACCATGACTAAAGGCAAACAGATGCAGACCGCTGGCTTCTCCAAATTCTATAGACTAAAATAGTCCAGTTTACGTGAATACTGATTAGCAGCTTATGTTCATAATGACTGTTTTGGAAATGAATAAATTGCATCCCTTGAATTAGCAAAATAAACAAATAGTCGTGCAAAATGTAATTTAAATAAATAAATAAATAAATCTGTGTTATTGTTTCATCTTGCTCCTAAGAGGAAACAGAGAGCAAGTGAAAAAAGGAGAGCGAACAATTAGTTTTATATTGGGCCAGAACTTTCCACCAAGCCTTCCAGTTAAATCAGAGTGGGGTGACGTTGATGGGGAGGGGGTGTATTAGTTTGTATAACAGGACACAGATGTGTTCTCAGTTTCCAAGGATATAGCTATGCCGCGTTAGACTTTTGTCCTGTAACGAAGCTCCAGAGGAGAGGGCTGAGTTCTCGTGTAACAGGACTCTAAACAGACCCAGCTCACCGGGTCAAACCTGCTGCTCAGTGACCCATGTGTGCCAGTGTAGTGAGGGGTACAAGTGCTGGCATGCATTTAATCATGCTCACACTCAATTACACCGACACATTAGTAAGTGACGGGGCAGTCCAGATTTGATGTCAGACTGACTTTTGTTTTGGCCTTTTTGGTTCAAACTTAAGATCTTTTAGCATGTATATCTCATTTTATAAAATTTGGAAAAATAGGAATAAACATGGATGTTATTTTGAAGCTTTCAAATGTTGTCTATATTTTCTTACTGTAAGTTTTAGTTACTGTGTGTTTAAACTTACTTTTTATTGCCTTTAAAGTCTTTGAGTGCTCAGCTTTCTTCTCTACAAAAAAACCGGAGGTGAATGCAGATGTCATTTTACAAGGTGCCACCGGTGGGAGAGTTCACACCCACCCTGAGATTCTGCAGGCACATTCCCAGTTGGCCAATGGATAACGAGAGATGGAAGCAGGAAGTTCTATAGTTGTCACTTTAATTCTAAAGCCTCATCAGATCAGGAGCCCTATATTTATATCACTTTCTAAATGCTCAGGCAGCATCTGATATAGCCTGCTTTGTTTCCCTAGCCTAGTCTCGTTTATTTGTATGCTTTTTGTGCTTGTAAATCAATCTTAATTGTGTCTTGTAAACAGTTTGGGCCATAACATCCAGTATAATATTTTAATTATTATAATCAGTTTGATAAGGATGTATATATAGCGTAGTGTAGTTTTTTTAATTAATAAAAAAAAGTGTACCAAAAATGTAACTCAGAAAATACCAGTAAATAAAAAAAAAACATTTAATCTCTTATTTACAAAGTTAAAAATATTACAGCATAGTCCACTCATAAATAATACATTTTCTACATGTCTAAACATGAAGTGAATGAAGTGATTGTACTGAAGTAGGTCACCAGAATTATCTCTTCTTTTTCTGAATGTGCTATTAACAAGCATTGTGTCTTTTAGATTTCATTTGTTAAAAACAAAATGTTAAAAAAATCATCTTAAACTATTAGAACCCTATTACTCACAATATAGCATTTCAAAGCCATGGAATAGGAATATTCATTAAGCAATTTTGGATTAAAGCTCATTAACCCTTTTGATTATCATCTGACTGTAATGAGGGAAGTTCCATTTACAAGAGGTGTCAAGTCATCCTCAGATCTTTCCCCGTCCTAGTCGGCCCCCACATGGAGCATTGGGGCTCTTGCTGTGGAGCACCCCTGAGTTAAGTAAACATGCAGCCAACAGGGGAAACCAGAAGTGTTATCATTGACACGAGAAGAGCCTTCTAGGGTCTAAATCCAGCCCTGCAGACTCCATGCCCCCCATATGCCTGGAGAGTGATGGAGTCCCTCCCAGACATACCAACCACCGGGGCCACCATATCTATGTCAATGTTGTGTTTAACAAAATTTGTTTGTATTGAAACAATTGACCCAATCTAAGTTGCAAACAGCTGGAGTTTTGTAGTTGTAATTCAGCCTCATAATATTGTTTTGGCTAAAAGACGTTTTGTTTTTAATGCTTTAATCTATTTATTTATGGATTAAAATATTGTTTTGTTCCATCAGTCTTAAAAATTATATATATATATTTATATATATATATTTATAAGCATAAACCCATGAAAGAAATTTTGAAATTAAATAAAAATAGTTTCATTATAGAATTTGTAATAGCAGATACGGGGCTAATTGTCACACTTTTTACTTTATATGCATATTTCTTAGATATTTGAAAGGTAGTTTGGTGTAGGTATATCCATTAAAATGTTGGTTGCCAGAAAATATTGAACATTATTTTACAGGAATGGCATGGCATGTTGTCACACTAGATTGGGTAAGTCACTGATTATTTAATAGTGTCTTTTAGTGTTACATTTATTTGAAGTGTAAAAAAAATAAATAATAATAATAATTGTAAATCTATTTTAAAATTAATTAAAAAACGTAAGCTGTTCAACTTGACATTTATGAAAAATGTTGTTATTATGAGAACGCTGTTTAACCTTTTGGTTAAAATCTCAATGTATGATTGATTTATACCTGAGTTGCTGTTTTGTGTTCACTTCTTATTTTATTCAGCTTAAATATATTTTTGTTTTTTTTTTGTTTAGCTGAAATATGATGACATTGGATTGTTTAGGTGTTTGAAATCAAGACAAGTAAATCTGTTAGAACCAAGACAAGATGACTATTAGGAAAAGAATTTGGACTCTTTATTCAAACTTTATAGTTACTAAGATACAGCATCTCCATGTGACAACTAACCCTGGTCTTCCCTCTACGGGAGACAGATTGTAAATGTGCCCCATGATTTTCTTCCTTTATGTTGGTAATGAGTCACAGGGCAGTCTCATGAATGGATTCTCGGCAGGATGCCTCTGTGCTGTTTGTCCTGTACACCTCGGACAGATCTCTGACTGTCAGACTGAGATGGAAATGAGGGGGTTGGCTGCAGATATGCACCTCTGAGTGGGACTAGACGACTCAAAACGCTGATGGCTGATAGTTAAACAGCCTACCACAGGAATCACATAAGAGCAGTTTCATGAATGAGATTCTCTTGCTTAATCTGTCCCCCTCTCATTTCTGTTATTTTTATAGGATTAGATCGATCCTGTTATATTTTTTCACAATTTTAAAGCTTTGAATAGCTGTTTAAGCTTTGTGTGGGACTGTGTGCACAACATCTGCTATTGCTCTTTGTGCTGAGAGAGGCGAAATCACATTACGTGTCTTTGTCATTGGCTCTATGGCAACTATAGTTGATGAAGATAAGTTGGTAGGGAATAAAATCAGCTGATCGAGGGGAATGAGAGCAAACGGAGAGAGAGCAGATGTTTCACACATATTTACTTATCTCACAGCCAGTGTTTGTGCAGACAATCTTCCAACAGGGATCACTTAAAGAAATGTTCGAGGCTTGGTACGAGTTAAAGCTCAATTGACAGCATTTATGCCATAATGCTGATTACCTCAAAATTTGATTTCCTCTTGACCCTCATTTTCTTTATAAAAATGGGGCCAATCTGTAAACTGTACAGCCACAATTACTCACTAAATCACCTTTTTCTCGTAAAGTTTTCCATTTTACAGCTTTGTGGTCATGACATACAGATCGCCATAAACCTTAAAATGACTTACTGTATGCGACTATTTAAACAGTTTTACAGCTCAAGTAACACACAAGTTATAACAAATATTGTGTGGATAAACTTCACATTTCTGCTTTTAAATCCTTTAAAAAGTTGGCCGCATTTTCTTCTTTTGATTCTTGTGTTGTCTTCATTTTTTTTGAATGACTAATGAGTTAAAATAACATGGTATTTAAAATGGTCACATGGTGTTAACATGCTAGAGTCTCTAACAGGGTTAAATCAAAGATGATTAAAACAACAAATCCAATTTATCCCACTCTTTAGTCATACTTGAACATGTCCACCTGAATGCAGTTTAATTGCAGAGATTGCAATTAAACCCCATGCCGATTCTGTTCAATGGATGCAATCAGAATGTAATCTAGGCAACATCTGCATCTAGCAAGGGGGTCGAGCGGGAAACGCTGTCCCACAGGACACAATACCGTCTTGAATGTGAGTGTAGCATTTTTATGTTTAACCGCTGCCGCAAAAATGACTATGGAGCTTTGAAAGGACAACTATGTCATACACAGTCACAAAATAATGGCAGAAGAGCAGATATTTTAAAGCTTGGGGTGTGCGGAGAGCTGTTTTCCACTGTGTTCTCATCATTGATGGTCAATGTAGAGAGATATTGTTTCTTGGCTGCGGTCTGTGATTCACTGACGAAATTTCTTTGGTATCATTGCGAAAAGGTCTCTGCTCCCAGAAGTAAAATAACGTAGCCTGTATGCTTACCACACTTTTAATAAATCTTACGTGTCACTGAAAATGGTTTTTTTTTCTTTGTTAAAAATAAGTTTTCAGTAAATTGCAGTGTTTGTGTCACATTTTACAGTCCTGCAGTGGAACTGGGCCTTGTCTGATTAGGTTTATGCTTAAAGGGATAGTACACCAAAAAAATGTAAATGTCATCATTTACTCACTCATGTATTTCAGGTTTTTAAACAGAAAAGACTCCTTTCTGAATGGCCTCAGATGGCTTGAATGTAGCAAATTTATTCCTGTGATGCAAAGTTTATTTCTTCAAAAATAATTCTAATATGCTGATTTAGTGCTCAAAACTGTTTCTTATTTATTATCCGTTATACTTTTTTTCAGTGTTCTTTCATTAGAACAGCATTTATTTCTAAGATTCTTTGTCACTTTTGATCAATTTAATGCATCCTTGCTTAAAGGGTTAGTTCAACCCAAAATGAAAATTCTTCCATTAATTACTCACCCTCATGTCGTTCCAAACCCATAAGACCATCTTTCATCTTCAGAACACAAATTAAGATATTTTTGATTTAAATCAGAGAGCCGTTTGTCCCTCTTTAGACAGCAATACAACTGAAATGATCCAGACGCCTAGTGGAAGGCGTACGCTTACATTGTGATACTTTCTAAAATGGCGGAAGACGTAAGTCAGGGGAGAAGAATGGTATGCTGATGATATGCTAATTTTGTTTTCTTTGCGCAAACAAAGTATTCTGCTAGTGTCACAAAACTCAAGTTAAGCCACTGGTGTCACATGGACTTTTTTACTATGTTTCTGGATCTGGGATAATTTCAGTTGTGTTGCTGTCTATGGAGGGTCAAATGGCTCTCTGATGTCATCAAAAATATCTAAATTTGTGTTCTGAAGATGAATGAAGGTCTTACGGGTTTGAAACGACATGAGGGTGAGTAATTAATATGATAGAATTTTCATTTTTGGGTGAACTAACCCATTAATTAAATAGTTTATTATCATTTTGCAAGTTGTTTGAACATAAATGTGTGTTAGAGATTTGTGTACCATCCTATAATGATAAAATTCCACCCAGTGTTTTTTTTTTTGTTTTTTTTTAATCCGTTTTAAAATCCCCTTTCTTAAATCAGTTCTGAGATTCCTCTCAGAATGACATAGTTCTTAGGCCCCTCTCATAATAGATGATTGACAAGGTCATCTTAGACCTGCCCTGAACTAGCTGTAATCAGTCCGCCATTGTGTCAAAGACAGGAGAAGACGAGATGTCTCTGATTAAGTGATTGAAGTATTTAGTTTTTCAATGTAATACTAAATATAGTAATCGTCATTTACTCCTGACATCTGAGCTGCTGAAGATGCAGAGAATTACTGTTAGGTTTGTTTTTAAGGCAATGCGTTGATCCCCGATTTACATGCGTTCACGCGAAAACATTAGTGATCCAGCTTTATCTACAGAAGAAGTTATTATAAGGGTTTTTATGAATCTTTGCAAATCACCTAATAACGTGCTAGTTAGCCAGTTTCGCGGCTGATTCTGTTTATTACTCCAGGGAAGTAATAAACTACACTACATTCTGTTTATTACTCCATGGAAAAGAGGGGCGGGGTCAGAAGAGCTCATTAGCATTTAAAACAACATGGACAAGAATGGCTTGATGAAAAAAGAACTGATTTTGACAAGGTAAAGAAGGTGTTTTTTACACTACCATTGAAAAATTTTAACCTAAATATTTTATAGAATTTTCATTAAAGTCCCTAAAGAATCATACCAGCAATCAATGACTCTTACCAACTTCAGGTGTTTTTAACAGTAGTGTTTTTCATATCAACTAATTCTATAAGTTTTAAGGAGCTTTTTTTCATTTTGGAGGTTGAAAGCTCAGTCTTCATTCACTTTCATTATACTCAACTGTGGGAGTATTCTTTAAAAAAAACCTTGACCTTTCATGTTCCATGGAAGAACAAAAATCCATGTTCACATGAAGGTGAGTAGATGATAACAGAATACTTATTTTAGGGTGAACTGTTCCTGTAAAGGAACTTCCTGTGTATTGGTGTCAGATCAATGATAAATGCCACTATAGGATTTTATAGCATAGAAACAAACTTGATCCTTTAAATTTGAGGCTAATGTGTAAAGCCAACAGGATATGGTGCCACATCAATAATTTTATATAATGAAACATGTTTGAAAGAACAATTTGTCTCCCTTAAAACCAGTGGATTTATTGAATCTCCATATATCAATGGAATATTTCACCTTACGTAAAGCATTTTGACTCAATGATGTGATCTCCCATTGTTAACATTCTGTCTTTGCTCTAACAAGCTTGTGGTTTAAGCAAGAAAGCTAATCAAAACATGCAGGGCTCTCATTCTAATGCCAGTAAACATTGTTCTCAAGCCTTGCTCAATCTGAAAGTAATGTCCCTGCCATTTTTATCAAACTGTCATATCCTGTTAGTACAGAATTGTCAGGGATAAATGGCTCTGTATGATCTCTAAGTGGAGATTCATCCAGCAGGTTCTGATGCATTGCCAACTTTATTATGTAAACGTATTGCACAATTCAAGAGAGTAAATAAGGTTTAGAGAAGCTATTAGTTATCTAAGAACACTAGAGTTTAAAAGGCGCAACAAAAAAACCCAACAACAGTCACAAGGATATTTAGCCAATGTCACAAGAATATTTATTAATCCGCTCTGCTGCTGGTCTGATTCTGCAGGCTAGATTTGGTGTAGTGGTGACCGTTTCTGTCGAGCTGACCGTTTTGGTCTGTGTTAGCTGATCTCAGTTTAGCCTCTCTGTGCAATGCATTTGCTACACTTTGCTAAAAAACATGACAAACCTGCTCTGTTCCCCTGAAGCATGAGCGCGGCACTGAGATTTACTGTTCACCATAATCACTCACAACTGTTCAACCACACTCAGATGCTTGGCTGAATCATAAATCTTCAATACGATACAATCGGACACAGTCAGACACCACTGCACATCAAACAGACCAAAGTGCCATAACATTCTCACATTTCTTTGGTAGATTGGATTCAGTATCTGGCAGAATCCTTCTTGGTTTAATTCTGGTTGGCCAATATTTCCTTAAATCGTCATATCTACAACTTGTTCGGTTTTATAATGTTTTTTAATGTTTGATTCTTTCAGCTTCCTACTGTCATATTGGTGTTGCTGTTGTTATTTATTAATTAGATATGCTATAAATTAGTCATTTTCATAAAAAGTTATGCTCATAAGTTCACATTGCCGAATATGCAAAAAGAATTTAAAGAGAATAAGAGAATGTCATAAACTTTAACAAAATGAGAGCTCATAAAAATTACCTTACTGTTTATTTAGCACTTTGCAGAACAAGTAGTTTCACATAACAGCTATTAAGTACATATCCATATGTAACCTGCACCTTTGGTTTTGTAGCATCTTCTGCATATTTGAACTCTCTTCAACACTGACTATTTGATTTTGAGATCCCATTTTACACCGAGGGCAACTAAAGAACTCAAACACTGTTACAAAAGGTGAACACATTCACTGATGCTCAAGATGGCAAAATGATGCGTTAAGCGTTAACCATCCATTTGAAATGGATGGTTGTACTTATTTTGTTCAAAAGTTTACACCCCCCACAGAGCTGTAGATGTATACACATTTCCAGTATTTATTCAACATCTTAAGAAGCATGCGAGACAACATACCAATGTGTCCTTTGAGAAAACGTATTGGCTGAACACATTGTGAGAGCATGGCTTCAAAGTCCCAGATTAGGGCTCACATGCACGACTCATCCTGGGGTGAGGGAGCCATTGAGGTATCGAACCCAGCGGGGGGCACTTCTGCTGGTTCATTGTGGGTCTGAAGTGGCAAGGGACCAACCGGCTGTGCCTTTGTGCTTGCTCCTTTACCTCCTCTGTTGTGTCACAAACTTTTTCCTGCTTTGACCACCGATTGGGCCAATCAACAGATGGAGCAGAACAACACGAAAAATAGTGACAGCCTTTCACTGCTGACACATAGAAAGCATCAATTCTTCACTTGATAGTGAAGACAATGCAGTGCTCCAATAGTTCTTGACATCAGTAACCCATGGGAATATCTGGGAAACCTGAGTTTTGATTGGTGGAATTTCAAAAGAAAAAAGAGCTCTCAGAAGTCATTTACTGTAAATGTACCTTTTAGGACTGATTTAATTCTTATGTAAAGGATTCACAATACTGTTTCAAATCAGTAATTGGTGTGATTTGCATGTAAAATTCTATGTAAAAGAAATGTATTATAATAAATTAAATAAATTATGTTTTATAAATTTACAAAAACAAAAAACTGTCTTTGGAAGAGGTCTCTTACTACATTTGTTTGATTATTTTGAAATATTATTTTCTAGTGCTGTCAAATTATTATTCTGTCAAATGATTAATCACTTTTTTCAGAATATCTTCCTTTGTGTTCAGCAGAAGAAATTCATCCAGATTTGGAACTATTCGAGGGTGAGTAAATGATGACTGAATTTTCATTTTTGGGTGAACTATTCCTTTAAATGCACAGTAGCATATATGTATATAATTAATTTGATATCATATTTATTTGTATATTCTTTGTTCTTCATGAATATTGTGAGACTTACAGAATACTGCTTTCATCCTGCCTTCATTCCTTTGTCCGTGAGTCTTCATTTGTTGTTCGCTTTGTCTCTTTTTTGTCTTTTTATAAGTGGTTGCCCAACACTGAGGGCTGGTGTAAAATTAGAATTCCCGTAAAAGCCTGAATTTTGGCAGGACACTTCAACACTGCCTGAGAACCTGCCACCTGGCCTACAATGAAGCTAAAGCAGGCACTGAAGTAATCTTTCATATGATTGCCAAAATTACCAACAATGCTTTTTTAAGACACGGCAGGCTTCTAAATAAATAAGTGTTTATGAATAAACAGTGCTTCAATAGCATCAAATAAATAAGAGAATTTTTCACAAATTGGTTGTCATTAAAAGATTGCGTCATTAGAATTTATTTGTTTATGCGGTATTCCAGTTTTACATTGTGTTAAAGCTGGATTTTGTCAGAGCGATGACAGAGATAGTCAGCAGGTTGTGGACACTCAGTGGGGTGTGAGATCATTTTGTGGGAGTAGATCAGAGCAGAGGGATCTTTTGCACACATCAATCAACAACACCGAACCCAGAGGACCTGCCTGCAGAGAGGACACTGATTGCCCCATTGCCCTGAAAGGCTGTCCGCTGCCATCATGAAGCGATGCGTCCTGTTATATGAGACCGAATTCCTAATTTCCTCTAAATCAAACAGTGGAATGCACAGGGTTGCTTACAGGGGTTAAGAACAGGACAGAGCCGTGGCCTGAGAGCAGTCAAAATGAAAAGACCTCATGGATTACAACACAAAGCTTGTGCACTTGCCAGAAAAGCAATAAAAATGTTGAAACGTATCTTGATCGCTCCAAGCATGTTATTGATAAGTTATTTGCAATGAGTCAGAACTCATACTGAAAGTTTAAACATAATTTTTTATAAATAACGGCTGCACAGCTGACAGCGAGAAACAACAGTCACAGCAAAGAACACAAACTACAGGCATGCTCATTCATAAATATTAAGCGTGCTCAGACAGTGCAGACAAGTTTATTTTGTCACTGAAACTTAAAACCACAAAGCCCAACGTGTGCCTCAGGCAGCGGAGTGAACAAGAACAGTTCTTGCTTAAAATCCCCGGACTTCTAAGAGCAGGAAAAAAGGTTACGACTAGACGGCTCTTTTATTTGTTTGAAAGAAGGTCACAGCAGTCACTTGCAAGGATGTTTCGGGATCACAGATCAGTCTGTGACTTCTTTAAAAAGCTGCTGACTGTTCGATTGAGGCAGTGGCACTACAGAGGCAGCGGAGCGAGTCTAGGTGAAGTGTGACCCAGACATGTAGACAGGGTGCCGCTGTACTGCGGCTAGCTCTTAAGTGTCTCTCTTCATGGATCCGTGAGCCACAAAGAGTTGGAAAATGACAAAAATGTCTTTATGGAGTGGCTGCCCTCTGAAAGGATCCACACTATGTGTTTGTAGCATTCTTCATTTGTAAGTCTATTTGGATTGAACAAAAGCGTCCACTAAAAGAATAAATGTAATGTAAATGTTTGCTTTGCGATCCCTTACAGCTTCCTGCTCAGCTCTCTGACTTGCTTTTAGAGATGATTTCCTATGAGAGATTTTGATATCTATCAATCAGTAAGTGAACTTCCTCATCTGGCACAATTCATGAATCAAAATATTTATTTTTATGGGCTGAGTATATAGTTTATTTATATGTAATGTTTTTCTTGGTTTCTCTACCTATAGACAAGTCAGCTCAGTTTTCATTTGTATAGCACTTTTTGCAATACAGTGTTTTAAAACAGTTTTAAAGGAAATGATAATGTTAATGTTTATATGTTAATTTTGTCATGCCTTGTAGTTACATTTAGCAGATTAGATCACTTTGAAATGCTTTAAAAATCAAAAAAAGAGTTTTGTTTGAGCACTTGCTTTTAGATTAAATGTATTAATCTAAACAAAAGTTATATTTATAACAATTAGAACTATTAATTTTACATTTATTTAATCAATTATATAAAGATTAATTGTTTAAATTCTATTGGGTACATTTTATTTAAGAAAAGGTATGAATGCTTCTTGGATCCGTTTCATTTACTCACCATATTTGATTAAATGTATTATTATTTGTTCATATTGGAAAAAATCAGTGGTAACCATTGTTGTTTTTGATGCATTGAATTTTATTATATGGACAAAAATGTTCACACTTTAGTTTGGGCACCAATTCTCACAATTAAGATTTTTGCCTCAATAAACTCCTAAATTGCTGCTTATTAATATGTAACACGGCAGCTGTTAAGCAGAAAATTGTTTCTAAACTATACATTTACCACAAAAAAGTTGTAAAATTCTTTGAAATGTTTGAAGACATTAACAATTTTCTTTTGTATTCTGCAAAATGAATAATTGATTTTTCGCTGTCTTTAGTCTACATTGAACACACTGACAAACTCCATAGCAAAAAGACTTGCTTTGAACTGTATGAAAATCAAGAAGTGACTGCTAAGGACACTTTTTGTTATGTATATTCAAATATTTAATCATCTGCAACCTAATTATCTTCCTTTGGTGCCTTTCCCCCCCCAAATATTGAAATATGTGATTCAATGTAATAATAATTGAAATAGTTAAAACAATCAAAGACGCAATCCTACTGCTCCTCAGGCGAGAAACTTTAATGAATTCAGTCATCTGTTGGTAAAAGAGCGTGACTAATGCCACAGAGAGTTCTTGTTTACTCTTTCAATGGGATCAGCATGTGTCAGCGCAAAGTCAGTAGAAGTGAAGAGGTAAAAGACTCTCGTATAGAGCACACCACAGTGGCCATCACTAAAGACATGCTGCTGTCCATCAAACTTTTCTTTCTCAGAGCTGACACTTAAACTTTATTTACAAGCCCCGTCTGCACCATAAATCTACATCTGTTCACACTTTACAACATTTTCGTCTTGATTTCAAAGATTCAAACAGAGAAGACGCATTTAAGAAGGATTGCAGATGCTCCAGCGTCCAGGCATTAGCTGTCAGTCACGGCGAGCAGGAAGCTCATTGTGCAAGAATGACCTCAGTGTGTATATAACAGCAAATGATTACAAAAACAAAAAAAGTAAACTAAGTCCTGCTGAAGTCTGAATTGATTAATTATGCAAAGGTGAAATATTCTCTGGTGAACATTTTGACAGAGAGCAGATGTTAAATTATAGTATGTGACTTCAATTTTCAGTTGCTTGACCTTTGTTGCCTTAATGGCCTTTGTTTCTTAATGGCTGTTATGATTCATTGGCCTTTGCCATGTGACTTTTGGTGACTGGTGTTTATATAATCTGAGTGACTGTGAGTTAATGTCCCCCTCAGTTTTTTTTTTTTTTGATTTTCGTACAGGACACAGGTGCCTCATACAGGAGCACTGCTTGTTTTTCTATGGCAGTAATACATATAATAAGCTTGGGGTTGTTGCTCTGCTTGTTTCTCCACAGTCTGCATAAATTTTCTCTGGTTGCAATACTCAACAGATGCTTGGCCAGCTTTATGACGGGCTGAACTCTGGTTGAGTGAATGAAAAGAGTAAAAGAGAAAGAGGGGCAGAGAATGTTTCGGACTCAGCTGAGCGAAGGTTGTTGCCAGAGCTGTATTTGATTAGCCGCTCCGGCCGCGCTCTGTTCTCAATTAACTCTGCAGTCATTTCTTTTCTTCTTTCTTTGAGGAGTCTTTATTCTGGGTGGCTTAGAAAGACGCATGAGGGACTATCAACCACCCAGCATATATTCTCAGCCTCCAGAGAGGCAGTAAAAGTGTGTAATTATCTTGCTGACGTGAACACGCTCAGGTTTCGGGTGCTTGTGTTATTGTATACTTTATCAGCAGATCAACAAATTTGCTGTGCAAACTTAAAGCATGAATTTCTGGATGTACTTGCATAACATGTTCTGTAATGGTATTTTAGTATCCAAAATTAGCAAGTAAAATTGGGCTTCTTGTAAAACAGCCGGATTTTGAAAACAATCAGGGTGAAAGATCACTCATACAGGCAAAAACAAAATCAGAGCCTCATTTTTTTGCCTTTAATAACAAAGTAAAGTTGGATTAGATTAAAACTTTATTTTATATTTACTGTTGTTCAGAGCATAGGGACATAACCAAAGAAAGTGATTATTTTCATTTATACATTATAAAAAAAAAATTTTTACAGTGCATTTTATAAAACATTATAAGTAGTCTATATTTATTTAAATTGATTTATATAATATATAGAATTTATATTTAAGAATTAAGTAATAATACTGATTTTATAATTTAATTTTTGTGTGTGTGTGTGTGTAATTACAACTTTAATTACAAAACTATACATATGAAAAATATTTACATGTTTTCACATGTATATATTTATGTTTATATAATTAATATATAATTAATATATAACATTTTCTTAAATATATACATGCATGTGTGTTTATCATGATTTAATCACGATTAATCATTGCCCAGCACTAAAAATATATTTGCAACTTTAGTCTATATTTATATATACCATATACTGTTTATGTAGACTACTTTATTTAAATAAGCCTGTATGTATTTATACTTTTTTTATAATATATATTTAAGAAAAATAATAAAAGAATTAAAAAAATATTTAATAATTTACAAATATTTTATATATGTATATATATCCTTATACATTAAAGTAACAAAACATTCATTCATTCATTGCTCAATGTTCCATTTAATGACCACATTGTAATTTAGCATGAATTCCTGCACTACTCAACACTGGAGCTTTATCTGCTCTCTAGATCATTTGATTAGATGTATTCAGGTTTAGAGGAGGGAAAGGCCTTTAATTCTTCTAATTAAGAGTTTAGGGCACTAGGGTTCCTGTAGGCGTATCTGTAGGGTGTCCAGCTGTGTGTGCAGCTCGGGGTGAATCAGTGTTCTGGCATGAGCTGAGATTTTCCTGCTCCTGTGTGGCAGGTCTCCATAAAATCCTATCCAGATTTCTCCGTGTTCTTATCATGATGGAGAGGGCAGGCATCCACAGGAGGTCCTCCACTTAACACCAATTTGCCTCCCTGCAGGTGCTCTTTGATGTGGCCATCATAGAAAAGAGGGAGGGAGCCATAAATAAGTGAACTTTCTAAGTTACCCCATCATTACACGGCCACATGGACCGGACTCTGCAACCTTTCCGGTCCAGAGGTCATAAACCCACCACAGGCTACACAAACAGGACCATGAAGCAGAGGAAACTTCACCACACACTAAGTCTGACTAGCTATGACACATACATGGAATATTTCAACCGTTTTACGATAGAAAGTCTTAATATAAGTTGACTGGATTTTGCTGTTTATACTTTATTTAATTACATCAAATTATATATAATTCCAGAGATTTGTATATTTATTTATTTATTTGATTTATTATATAAATCAATATATTTTATGTATTTTTATTATTCACATATTTTATACATTCCATATATTTATTTCTAAATTTAATTGACATTTAATATATTTATTTTATTTAAAAAAAATATGAAATGTCATATGCAGTGTGCAACAGGCCAAGCAAATAACAAGCAAATAAATACTAAAACATTGCACATGTTCACAATGACAAAATTCCTCAATCAATGAGGAGAGCTTTCAGCAGTTCCTGCCACCAATGAAGCATGGAGAGCAAAACTGTCTACAAAGAGCTTAGCGTTCCAGTGCAATCAGTGCCCCTCTTGCTTTAGAAGGAACTTAAAAATCCCATCATGTTCCCATGTCTTGAAAGGATTATAGCGCCAGTTGGCAAGCAGAGGGTGTTGACAAAGGCTTTCCTTTTCAATGAGAAAGACCACTGGCCTCAGCAAAGACCCTAACTTACGCCTACCGTACATTACATATGTTTTATGCTTAAAAGGCTAGCATATGCTTAAAAAGTGATGTGTAATAACAATCACACAAACTTTAGAGTGTTCTCGGTGTGAATGTTCATGGTGTTCAAACCCAACAAAAATGGGGCGCAAAGTCAGTGAGATTTTCCAAAATCCTCTTCTAGCAAATGATTTTGTTTATATTAAAGGATTTGAATAAGAATAATGTCTTTTTAGCTCTCTAATTCCTTAGAAAGCAGTGAAATGTGTCTGTCTGGTGAGGCTTTGTTGAAAAGGGTGTTGGTGTTAGCCTGCCTCACACAAAAAAGCTGTGCTTGTTAGGTTTGAATAAAGAACACCGGAGTGAAATGCAGGGAAAGCACTCCACTGCGTCGAGAGGGGTCGTCTCCGGATGCTGACAGAATTCTGTTAACCCCTGACTTGCGTCACAAAAGCGTCCATTGTAGCAGTAGGCTGGATGTGCGTTTTTGGGGCGCTTCGGGTGAATGTAAAATAAGCCGTCTCCTTTTCTTCCTTTTGGCATTTCTTTCACCCCCCCCCCTTTTATTTCACACAGATCTTTAGATTCAATTTACCTCTGATTCATTTCTATTGAAGCGTGTTATAATGGTCAAGTACTTCTGAAATAATCTGCTGTTTTCAGTTGCAGGTCTGCCTTTGAAAAGCAGGCCTGGTTTTCTGCGCTGACGTGAATCCCATTAACACATAATAAACATTATGCATAAATGTGTTTGTATTGGATCACAGCCCTGAAAATACTCTAATACACAGTATTCAAAGGCACAATGTTCATGGATGAAACAAAGATCCAGCTCTAAATTAAACTGAAAAAAAAATAAAAAAAAATTATGCAATGCTCAGTTTGAGTAATCTCGGTTTAAATTTTAATTAAACTTTATTTGGATTATTACTTGTGCACAATGCATATTTTTTTATTAATAAGCATAAAATGCATGTTTGTCTCTTTTAATAAGGATTGTGTAATATTCCCCTTTAAATGCAAAATATTTAAAGTGTACCTAAAGTATACTTGCAATAGTTCCACTTTAGCACAATCAAATATACTGAGTATATCTTTAATTGGCCTTCAGCACTACTTCCGCACAATTAAAGTGCATTAAGTACAAAATTAGTTGTTCCAATTTAACAGACTTGACGTATACCAGTTTAGTATACTAAAAGTACAATTGCATGGCATTTTATTAAGTACATAAATAGGAAAATGTATTTGTAGTATACTAAGCATGAAATAAATGCAATTTAAGTATATTTATTTTTCACTAGGGGTATCATCTCTAAACACACATACACAAACACATACATTTATACAAATGATATGTGTATTAATTTAAGGGTAAACTTTATTTAAATTTCTCTCTTTTTTTGTCAGTTCCATTTCTATTTTGGTTTCGGTTGATAATAACCACACGAAACAAACAATATTTATTAGTTTATTATTAGTTTTCCATGTTTACATTTACAACACCTCATTATATACATCGTTACTGATTTGGAGTACACACAAATTAGTCACATTGTATCTGTTTGTTTCTATTTTTAGTTTAAGTTTAATTTTACTGGCCAGTAATCTGTAATTTAAACACCGATGATGATAAAAATTGCTTTTATATTGTGCAGCCTCATCTAAGACTCAACAAACATTAACAAACAAAAAAACATTTGCTTATAAATAGGAGCAGCTGTGTTAAATATGTAATATATTATATATGTTTTATTATTATTATTATTATTAACAGATATTTTCTGAAAAAATTCGAGGAGTTTTGGATGTGTATATTTCTTTAAATATAAATTTTCCAACATGTTTAAAACAAGATGAATCAACATTTATTCATACAATGTAAGTTAGATTTTTTTTAGTTAATAATACTAAAATTAAAATTATTTATTTTGAGGAGAAAAAAACTTAATATAAGAAATATATCTGACAAACTTCTGCTTGCTTCTCAGATAAATGTCTAATGTTTTAAATGTAAACTAGATTTATGTTTATATAGCCCATTAGTTATATAGCCCAACATTTCACGTTTTCCAACAAAGCCATTGACCTATCACAGTTTTCGCGAGTCAGATTGTTGTTTACCATTTAAGAGCTGGCATGGTTTTGGAAATCCTTTTCTTTGCATTCATAATTATCTTTTATTATGAGTTTAATTTTAACAGCACAGGTTATTTAGGCCTTTATGAGCAGCAGCTGAGTGTCTGTGTGTCTGCGAGCCTCCCTGCTGTTCAGGCCTGTGAAAGCTCACTAACCCAACAGCCCTTTTCTCGCGCTCACAACCAAGCTGTGGGCTAGAGCTGCAGAATGACATGTGCTCGGGGTGCAGTGACAGCCTGAGTTCTATCTCCAGATGTATCTCAGATAAACTTTCCACCTGGTGACAGGCAACAGACAAGTGCTTTGGTAAAAGAGCGGTCTTTCGTACACCTTCATAAACACAGCTACTGATGACAAGGCTTTAAGGAGATGAGTGCTGATGGCAGAGATTATTAAACCAGGAAGAAGGTTGTTTTTATCCCTAAGTGAATTCAGTTTCTGAATTTACTGTGCAAGTGAATACTGGTTTGTTAATATAACATACTTTCCGCATGCTAATGTAAAATACAGAGAAAACAAATGCCTTCGTGGCTGATGTTTCATGTGTGGTTTTAACCTTTAGATTTTATCTTACAGTTTTTATGTATCTCACACATTTTTAAAACTTGTCATATTGTCAGATGTGATTAAAGATGCTATACTAAAGTGAGCTCCGTAAGAAACTCAGTTTTATGAGCAGTTCATGTAATGGTTTATTTCTCTGTTGATGTTGGCGAGAGTTAAGGTTTCACAAACAGTTATATAGACAACGCACTGAATAAACTTTACTGTTATCACTTAACCTAAAAACAACGGTAGTGTAACTGTTTGAGTGATTTACAACTTATTTATTCAAATCCAAGAAAAACATTCCTTTTCCGTTCATTTCATCCGAGAACCAAAATTTACCAGAAGTAGTTGAGAAAGCCCTTCTTGCCGTTTAGAGACTTGAAAGCGGTCATTTGGCTGGGTTAAGACCTCTGACCCGTGGCTGATGCTATGACTCTGCATGAAATGAAATTCATATTCCCTTAAGGTCCACCAATTCATATTTGTGCAGCTGGCAAGAGGATGATGGAATATGTTATGAGTGTTTGTTCAGCAGATGAAAACCAATGTACATTTAAGTGTGGTAAAATTATGGAGGAACATTTCACCTCTCCAGAAACAACTGTTGTTCATGTGTGTTCTCTTTCAATCAAAGACAAAAAAAAAAAAATAGCAAAATACCTGTTTGTTTGTCAATTTGGTTTTTTTTATATATATTGATATATTATGTGAAGTCAGTTAAGAATGTAAAGATTCAACATAAATCATAAATTAATTTAATAATGTTTAAGAATGCTTATATATATTAAAACAAGATAGATTAAGATTTTGTGCGTATGTAAAATTAGTGTTCTTTTGTTTTGCTTTTTGTTTGCGTGTTCTTAAATAAGTTATATAATATGCTCAATAATCAAGTTAACTGAATTGAATGTCTGGCTTGGTAAAGAGGTATGCATCAGTGCTAAATATTCTGATTTTCAGTATATCATTGCACAGAAAATCACTAAATATGCAACTTTTCTTTAGTCACCTGCCAGACATTTTTTTAAATGGATTTTTAAACTGCTGGCAAGAGAAGATGATGAATGTTCAATAAAGTGAAAATCATTTGACTTTACAGACACAGTGATGAACATCCGAAATGAATGTTCAACATTTCCAAGATGGTTTGCAATATTGGCTGGCTGAGTGAATTTACCAAGCAATTGGAGAGGTGTTTGGACTCCACCACGGCTTGAAAAAGGAGATCCCTAACTGTTGGTGTCACAGAGAGAAGCCTCTGTTTGTGAACCTCAGCGAGGCTTCAATTTCCTCCATAAACTCTGGCAGCCGGAGCAGTCAGCGGGGTCAGCCATTAAACCACATTTAAAGAGGAAAGGAATGCTAAGAGACTGAGAGATGTTAACATTCTCCTGTCTTTGACTCCGAGTGGATCTGTCGGAATCTGATCGTTTTACAGCTCGGAGAACGAGACAAGCTTTTAACACCACAACTGCTTTGCGTCTTGTCAGTCAGTGAACCAGATCCTGAGGGTTCATCTCATCACCGAATGGTTAATGCCATGTTTTTTTGTTTTTTTTTAAAACAACCAGGCATCCCTGACAACATTCTCTTGATTTATCTTTCGTCGGAGTATGCCAATGTGTGCTTCATTTGCCATCGTTCGTTGTTTCTAGTCCTTCACAACTCAGCACACCAATTAAAAGACATTAAAAGTGATCAATAACTTGTCATTTCAAGTATAGATGTCAGTCAGTGGTTTATAAGCAACATTTAGGGGCCTATTGGAGACTATATAGCCTATATAAATTTTCAGAGCACAGACAGTGTGGCTTTGAAGCAGGCACCATGGGAAGAGGTTGAGCACTTCATCACATCAGGGTGGGATGAGCATGGCTGCTGGCTGTTTTATAGTCGTATAAAAACCACATGTATAAATAAACCTCATTAATGGGCAGAACTGTCATCTTTCTTGTGTGTTGAGGTTCACTCATTTGTACAAAGGATCATTGTGGATCTCAAAGATTAAAGTGATGTTATTGTGGACCGACCAAATGTGAACAAACCGTTTTGATAGACTATTTTCATGGTTTTCAGAAGTTTTATCCAGGCTAAATGTTATGGTTTATAACCAAAACAATATTTTATCTTTATAACAAAATATAATTCATTGTATTAATGCTGATAGATAGAAAGATAGATAGATAAATTTACATTCTTGAACAGGTCTACACAACTTTAAATACCAATGAGAGCAATAAAGATTCCAAACTGCAATCAGCATTCATATAACCATAAATTATTATGTATCTGCATGGACCAGCTGTGCCTTTCTTAACCTGGGTGAGAGAAAAACAATTAGGCCTGGTCCCCGAGTGGAGCACTGGGTCTTTGTTAATGGCTAACATCCTGCAGGCTGTGATCTCACATCCTCCAGGGATCCCTGGCCATTATTCAAAGGGGTTGAAGGGCCACAGGGCCAGGATACAGGTCAGGGGCCTCCTGGTGCATTGGTAAGGTGAGCACTGATAGAAAGCGACTACAAGTCAGATATCAGCACATTTTTGTTTGGTGCATCTTAAAACCCAAAATTTGTCATTTGGAAAGTAAATACTGTACTGCATTTAAATGCACACCGGATTCAGGTTAAAATTTAATTTAAAGCTGTGCTATGATTGGAGCCTATCTTTTAGAATCTGAATCTGCCAGTGTTTTATAAAGCTGGTTGTTGTACATATAAAAGTGAATGAAATGTCTGAAGAGTCACGGTAAAAGGCTAACGCTTATCACATTTAGAAAAATAAAATCACCTACTAAACCTAACCAAAAGTGTTCACAAAAGCAAATGTGAGATAAAAACACTTTGCCGATTTTTGCTTGCTTCACCAAGTCTTTGACCTTTTTTTATTACCCTGACTCAAGTTTCACAGGACACAAGCATTCCACATTGCAAGTGCAATGCTGTACCAGGTGAGCTACCAAATAAATGTACATGTGGAGCTGGTTATGTGATGCATTATGAAGAAAGTTCATCACCATGCTTTTTTTTTTTTTATGCTCTTGTATGTCCTTTTTTAAATGTCTTTACAGTCTTGAAGCAGTCCAAATCATGTATGAAATAGGAGTAGGATACAGTGCCTTGTCAATCTAAAGTTTTTTTTTAAATATTGTAAGTTTAAAACCTTTTGTTTTTACATCCATAGCGTGTGACAGGCTGATTATTACATTATCACAGTCCAGCAGAATTCATGGCTGAAAAGAGAGTAGTTTTCCCATGAAGGAGACAAAACTCCTTCGGATTTGTCTGAGAAGTATTTGGCAAAAATGCGTCAGCAGACATCCCAGATAAGACAGATGGAGAACATTTGTCAGAGAGACTTAATATGGAAATGTCTGCATTGTTACTTCTGTTTACAAACGTTTTTATAATCATTTAGCATTTAATGGCAGAATCAGCACACACATGGTGTACTTACTCAACAGTTTATCACATCTGGAATAATGTAAACAAAATAATATTAACTGAAACACATTTAGCATATTTCCTGTAACTATTTGGGCTTATGGATATAAAAAAGTGTCTAGACTCTATAAATATGCTATTAATTGCGCTTTTATATTCCAACAGGTACTGTGAATAAATCATTTTGACTTTGATAAGTATGATGTGGCAGCTTAGATGTGATTTAAAACACTCACAGCTGTTAAATGTGGTTTAAAATTCATCTGGTTTCAATCAATACATACAAATTATCACCTGAAAACACCATTTAATCTTAATCAAAGCTTTGCTGACATGACCACACAGCCTTGCAGGACTTCTGTTCCTCTGTGGGAAGGCATTGGCTCCTGTGGTACCATTAAAACCACCGTCTATAGGCTGCAGGAGTAAACCTTTACTTTGACATTGAAATAACAGCAGAACATGGCCAATGTTTATCTATACCATGTGTAATAATAGGGTTTAATGCCCCAGTGGCTCATCTTTGAGAGCTTTTGTTTGTCATTCTGCTCAGCTGGGCTCTGCAGCAGTGTGAGAGATGAGCTGCGGATGGCCACACCACTGCCTTGGCTCCATACGCTTGTTCTTGTCTGTTTGTTTCTTTTGGCTCCCCGTCCATTTATCCTGCCGGTGTTTAAATCCGTGTATTCAAACTTATATTGCAGGTGGGAGTTCTTTTTTGGCACATTCAGTCCTCCGTCTGTGAAAACAAGAGTTTAACTGTAGATGTTGGCTCTGCTGTATTATCATCCTGCGGGACATTATTGGTTCACCAGTACAGTACGTTTAATAATTTAAAGTTCAAAATAAAATGAAGGAAATGGAATGGATTAAAAATTTATTTATGTTCTATAAAAGTGCAAATACTTGTGGTTAATAAGGCCATTTAGGACTATAAATTACAACACTCAGAAGTCATAAGAGTGTTTGCTAATCAAATAACAATAAAAAAATTTATGTTTTATAGGGTGCTCAGGGTGCTTTCCAAAACACACATTATCAATGGCTAAAAATATCTCAGGGGTCTCCTTAGTCATTGCCTTATGTTTGCTTGACTGAGATTAAATGGGCTTTGCATGCCAGAAAGTCTTTTTTGTTTGCTTGTATATTTGTTTGTTTGCTTTAATTTCGTAATCCTGGGCATGAAATCAAAATCTGTGAGTAATGATCTTCTTGGAGAATGGGTCGAAGCAACCTTATTCTGTGGAAATATTTTCAGTTTACTCCATAATAAGCAAATGCTGACATACGTCACAATGTCCGTGATCAGAGTTCACTGCCTTTTCAGGGTCAGAAAGATGTCCTTTAGGGAAAGCCGCTCACCTCTATTGTCAAGTCATTCATATTTAGTTTCCTGTTTTGATTGTAAGAATGATTATGTTTTATGCCTAGGTCTTTAGTGTTCATGGCACACAGTGTTATAGACCTTTGGGGGTTTTGTTTTTCCCAAAAACAATGTAGCACTTCAAGAATGATAACTTCACAAGTCTTTGACATGGTATTCATACAACGATTGCAATGAAAGGAAAACACTTAGTAATATAATAAAAACTCAACAGAAAAATTATAAAGTATAATCTAGAAGAATAAGCAGACATAATTCACTCTCAATTCAGCAAATCTAGGTCTCATGTAATGCTTATGCAGTGTCGTCTCTTGCCTGTTTCATGACAGAACTATAACATTTTCAGAGCAACACCCTGCAAACTTCTACAAACCCAGATCCCAGTTCAGAACTTAAAATATTAGGATATATTGCACTTAAATCTCTAAAACATTTGTTATTTATTACGAATTCATGCGAAACAACGAAGATATCTCTAAAATAGGCTACTGCTTGAATTCAGCTGTGTTCCACTAAACACAAAATAAAGCTTTCCAAGAAAACCCGTTTTATATATATCAAATCTTATTAGATGACCTCGTCATAGAGAACAAAAGATCTGCGATGGTTAGATCAAGAGTCTGAAAACAACAGCTCCCTTCAGAGAAAGGAGTCTGGGGTTGCTTCCAAACATAAACTCAAAGGCAAAATTCATCCTTTTTCTGATTCTTTTTCTTTCGGTTCATTTTTAAAGGTTTCTGTTGAAGAGAAATGTGTAATGAAGGCCATGCGGCACTTTTGGTCTAAGCCCAAACACCTTTTATGAGCCTGGTGTTTTCCATTATTTTGACATGAATGCTTGCGTAATCTCATCTGTAATTTAAGAGACTAAGATGAAAAAGTTCTGGTTATCGCTGTCTTTAGTTTAGATTTTGTCACTTAGCCAGTTAACCATAGTTTAGGCTTGTGTTAATTTAGGATGGTAAAACTACCATTACTGTGTTAATCTCATTACACGTGTTTGAACTGTCAGTGCTGTAATTTATTACCAAAGTCTTCATTCATTACACCATAGTCTTTATTTTTCGTTTTCATTGATTTGTTACTGCTCACACTGTAGGTTTTGACTGTTCCTTTCATTAAGGGGAAATGCTTCATATACATAGCCAGTATTTGTTTTTTCAGGCCTCTAACAAAAACAACCAGCAAATACTTTCCTGCAGAATGTAATTTTAGAATATAAAAGCTTTGCAGCCATTTTGAGTTACATGTTTGAGTATTAGCAGTTAAATGTCCTGTCAAATGTGGCATGATGCCATCGTCTTGTGCAAGCCTCATCATGGTCTCCTTTCACTTTTCTTAAACTCTCCATGCTGTGGATTCATAACTAGCCTTTTATTTATTTGCATGGGTGTTTCTGACGTACTGTTTAATATTACCTCTGGCCCAAAACACTTGTCTTACAACTTTTTTGGAGCATAATGCATCCTGTTTGCCATTAAACTGTCTTTGAGCAAAGTCACACTAGGTTTACAGGAAGCAAATTAAGCTGATACATTGTTTAGGTGAAGCAGTAAGGCAGTCTGGTAAATTACCTTTCAGATCCTGATTAATTGCTGCATGCGATCTGAATTCTGGACCACCACTGAGCCATGACAGAATTCACTGAGCTCTATTCAGAAATGTTCAGTCTCTAAAGACAGCCAGACGGGCAGAGCAACTGTGCTGGTGACTGCCAGCTGCCGCTGACTTTAGCGGGCTCCAGTCTGGCTCATGCATGATCCATAAAATTCACAACATACAGCCAAATGAAGTGGGCCAGGAGGTGTCCTTACATTCTGACTTTATTGGTATAGCACTTCTGGGTCATGTGGGTTACGAGAGTGTTTTCTCTTCATGTGCACTGGCCATTTTGAGGCATAAAAATATAATACTGGTGCAACAGTTGGTTACAGAGTACAGCTATAATTGTCATGAGAGGGATTTGGCAACGTCGCAGGTGAATTATGGTTTAAGAGATGTTGTACACTTGGGTCCTAATCAACTTTCTGCTGAGCTAGTAATACACTACATTGCAAATGGTAATGACACAGTATATCATGCTGTTCTCTGGAGAGCGTCGCCATTCTGAAAATCTCCAAAAGGGGGCAGTGCAGCTTTCTGATAAACAAGCTTTTACCTGCAAATTACAGTTACATTTCATTTTTGGGTCAGTTAATAAATGCATATTAATCATCACTGCTTTTGTTTGTGGAAGCAGCTCTTTTGTCTGATAGCTGTATTTGTTGATGCCAATTAAACTGTTGGGCTGTATTACACTCTTCCACACAAAAAGCTGTTCATTTACACTCATTAATCTCTTTGACAAATCAGTCCAATGACAGAAGCCTGGCTCATTACAGTCTTCCATGACTCTCTTTTAATACAAGACTCCAGAAGTCCGCCCACAGCTAATTGACTCATTTATCACCACTATCTGTAATGTGACTGGTGCAAGACGAGGTGCATTGGAGAATAAACATGCAACATACATCTCTTTAAAGTCATTCTGTCTGATGGATTCAATTCTGCAGACACGTTCCAATATTTCTTTGCTATGTATAATTGCTAGTCCTGTGTCAATAGTTCTTCAGAAATAAACCACCACACATTTCTGAACAAGCAAAGTGAGATCTGCTTTCGTGAAACCCCGTTAGTCATTACTCAACAAATAAAAAAGTTTAGTGGTCATTTTTTACTATATGGTTCTTTTATTCCAGAAACATATGGCAGTGTATTTACTTTTCACAAACACATTCAAATAAAAGCCTACGGAGATTGTATCTGAAGGATATGCATGGCCTAATTCTGTACAGCATCTCCATCTTGCTAAACCAGTGCTGTTTCTCATTTAAACTGTGAAATTATTTACTCTTCTTTAAGAAATGCATAGGTATAATTTTAATAGGTAATGTGTTACAGTGCAGCTTCTGGCTTAGTGAAATATTGCTTTCCACAAAATTCTTCTTAAGAAAAATGACCACAGGGAGAGAAAAGATATATTGGCTTTTAAAAACTATTTGTTCTCATAGCTAGAATCTCTCCTCCATTTCCTTTTTTTGAGAGATTAATGCTACTCCTTTGACACACATGGCTTTCCTTAGACATAGCTAGCCACGAATAAATGACTTTGGTGAAATATATACATTTTCTAAAAAGAAGTTTTACATTTGTAAAACCCTACTGTGGTGTTCATTTCTGCTTTTGTGTTGGAATGACATGTCTGGAAATTATTAGCTGACTTTTTTTATTTTTTAGATCACTAGTAAAAATAGTTTTATACATACAAATTATTACATTTTTATTAAAAAAGAAAGAAAAAAAATGGATAGAAAAATACATGAACATTTAATTTTTTTGTATTTTCTTCTAAAATATTAATATAATTGTGTTTTTATTAACATGATCAACGTTTTCCTTCAGTGTGTGTGTGTGTGTGTATATATATATATATATATATAGGGAGAGAGAATTTGTTTATTTGCAGATTTAAGGGTGGTCTTGGACTTTTGAACCCCTATAGTATGTTTCAAATTATATATATCCCATTTCCCTATTATATATTATATTTTTACATTAAAGTGCAATGAAGGTTGTTAGTAATTGCTCAATTTCTGCAATCATCAGTGTATGAAATTAAAATGATATTACTTTAAGATGACTTTCATTGTGCTTGCCTTTATTTGAGTCCATCATTTATATTCCGTTTGTCAGAAGAACAGATGTCTTCATTTTAAAGCAAAGCCCTGACTGACATAATGATGAGCTTACCATCTTGTGCAAGAACTGTAATGATTTCCTGTGCTCTTCAAAATCAGAGCAAAAAATAACCACAAAGTCAGAAGGTGCAGGAGCAGCCCTTGTTATTACAGACAGGGAACGTTTCAGATGTCAAATGCTATGAAAAATTCCTCTGGTGTCCTTCAAGTCATCCTACAGGGATGTTGAGGAGGAGATGTGCTGCACTCCTTTAAACTGGAGTAAATCAGCAGTGAGATGCATGTGTGTGCACCCCGAAGCACTCGCTCAGCTCTCTCATTGATTGTTATGATCCTAAGAACCTCTAAATATGAAAGCACACTAAATTTTAGCAAAGATTCATACTGTACAGTAGACATGGAATGTCTGTTTGTGACAAAACTGCTGATAAAAACCACCAATTTGTTTTATATGGTGATCTAATAGATACCAGCTGCAGGGTATTAGTCTTGTGTGTCCTTCACAAGGACATACTCATCAGCACGGCAGGCTCTGCAGTCATCCACTTGCGGCTTTTTTCTAATCCAGCTGAAGTGCAGCGAGGGCCCCACAGAAACACCATGGTTGTCAGGCCCTATCTCCGCACACAGAGTTTTATGAAGCGCTGCTTAGAGGAACAAAGACTGGAGCAATCAGAAATAATGAGAGGGGCTCAGGCCAGTAACTCACTAAAGCTGAAGATCACCCAGAGATTAAATGACAGGAATTTGAACACAGGGCCCATCTAGTGTGCAAACAGTCCTGATACACCTTTGCCACAAGGGGTTGCAATCCAAATTTTAGTAATTATGGTACATGTTAAACATAATATCTTAAGTGTACACTTAAGATATGACTTTAATTTTGTAGACCCCCACACACACACATACATACATTTTTAGTTAAATTAAAGTGTACACTTAAGATATGAAGTAATTATTTTACATCCTCATTTATTTATATATTTATTGTGTGTGTGTGTGTGTTTGTTTAATTTTATTTCCGTTTAATTTTATTTCAGGATTTGCACGAACTAAGTTCAGGTTAAGTGCACACTCTATCTATCTATCCAACACTTAATAGACACAAGTTTCTTTTCTTTTCTTTTTATTTATTTATTTATTTTTATTTTACAGAATATCAATGTAAATATAAAGCAGCCCAAATATTTTAGGAAGATGGAGATGCAAACATTAGTAATCATATTCATAGATCATCATGATTTGTTATATTTTGCTGGATTTATTTTGCTAAACAGATGTTTTTTGTGTATTTATTTAATTTTTCCCCATTTTATGGTATTTCATGATTTGCGTAACAGCATGAACTATGACTTCAGTTTCTTGTAATTAGATTACTTTCTTCTTTACTAACACATAACAGGAATCAGTTCTCTTTCCCAGTATGAACTGACTCATCAGATAAGCCACCCAAAAGCCTCCTGAATCCCTCTGTACCCAGAGGGGACTCATGGGTAATTTATTTTGTGATCCTTTTGGCTGGGAAGTGGCGGAGATGAAACAGGTCCTTTAGTCCAGGATCAGTTATGATCTCTACCATCTTATTAGAGTATAGCTATGTTTTGGAGATCACAGCAATAGACTATAACAAGGGCAGTTTGAGATGGTGGTTCTGACTCACTGCTGGAGCACTGTCTGTGGTTCCCTTCAGCATGAAGCTACACAGACTCCACTGATGCTCCTCCTGTCATCAGCTGATGCCACCACTCCTCTGACCTCATTTATCATCTCCCTCAAAAGGCAAAGGTCAGTGAGTCCTATTTTTGCATCCTCTCAGTGTTTCTCATGAGTGGTCACATGAAACATATTCCTGTTAGTGGAGTCTGAAAAGCTTTGATGAAAGCCATACAAAAATGCAATGTCCCCTGCAGCCACATAGTGTCAGTGTTGCCATCAAATTTGTTAAATGCATGAAATGCCTTACTAATGGTGTCTCAAGGCATAAAGCTTGAGTGCTTTACCTTGATTTAAAGTTTAAAAGATTACGTGTTGACTGTCTGAAACCAAATGTTGTGTTTTTGAATGAACGCAACTTTTAGATCATGTCTAATGATCTTGAACAAATCTTTAGTAATGACTAAGCAAATAGTGTCTGCAATGCTCGTTTCACCATTTCTCATTAGAAATTAAGTCAATGTGAAAGTGGAATGTTTTTTAATGCATAAATTAATACTTTAATTCATAAGTTATTTTGAACTTGCTTCTTTAGCACTAAATCAGCATATTATTATGATTTCTGAATGTTACACTGAAGACTGAGTAATGGGTGCTGAAAAATCAGTTTGGTTATCATAGGAATAAAATGCATTTTAAAATACATGAAAATAAAGAAAACTTATTTAAAATTGTAATAATGTGTCACAATGTTTAGATTTTGCTGTATTTTGAATTAAATAAATGCACCCTTGGTGACTTCAAGAACATTAAAAAATTGTAATTATTATTTTAACTGCTGAAATGCACACACAGGGCTTTTCCATCTTTCAGACAAAGCTTTTGTGCATGTGATCGTGTATAGCATAAAAAAATCGAAAAAATGCATCAGTATTTTAGTGATCAGTCATCTTGATATTATTTACTTAAAGTACAAAACCTTTTGAAAAATTACTTTTTTCTTCACTTCATGTTGCAACAAAAGCAAAGGTCTTTCTGAATGCAGAGAAGTTTGATGTTGAACAAGAATACATCTCATGAGATGTTTACAAAGCAAGATAAAATTGCCATTGTAATCAAGATTAAATGTACCCCGGTAGGCCGTGATGAATAACAGCTCCATGGCAGAGATCTCATTATAGAATGGGAAATGAGGGGGAGTCCAGAAGCACACATTAAACAATAAGGTCCATCTACAGCTGCGTTTCTCCTATACCTTAAAAAAACTGCAAATCACCTCTTTTTTTAAAATCTAAATATCATATGTTAACATAATTTCTACAAATCATGATTGAACCACTGCTTCCAAAACACAGAGTTCTGACCTCTTGTTATTACAACAGCGGGTTGGGAAATTCCAACAGCTCACAGTGATCCCTCACATATGATTAACACAATTGCACATTGGGCCATCTGATGAAATGCTGTGCTATAACTGACTGCCATACCGTGACACCTTATCAAGCTCATTAACACCATCGTCGCCATTAAATGATTTGTGGTAGATTTGCTGTAGAAAAGGTCTGTCAGCTGTGTGTCAGCAAGATAAATGGCTCTGTGTCATAAGTGATGTTTTTATTTCACTAAAGATAAGATTTTGTGTTGTTTAGGTAAAGAAATATATCAAGCACCGCAAAAGGCCATCAAATTTCATATATCATTCCTTTTGGGAGTCATTCACACCCAGTGTGTGTTTATGTATGAATGGGACAAATGAGTAAAAATCATTTCAAGGCCCATTAATGTGATGAATGTGAATGTTTGGAGTGCATGATTTAGGGGTCCCTTTGACTCAGCAGTGTATGTGTTAGCCAGTTACCAGTCAGTCTTTACAGCATCACAGCTCAGTGTAGTTCAGCTCTGAGTAAAATTATGATTAAATGTCCTTGTAGACAGAACCTAGATATGTTGCAGTCATAAATACAAACCAAAAACTAAAGGCTAGTCTAGCACTGAAGTTGTCAAAAGGAAAATTATGTTTCAGTGATGCAGTTATTCTAAGAAAATATTTTGTCTTTGAATGCTTGCATTTAATTAATGCATTTACATGAATAACAACTCTGATATGCTGTGAGCTCGAAAGATGCATGTAGCACAAAGAGTGTCTTAGCTAGAGATACACTGAGTGGATAAATTTACATTTGCATCTATTCATTTACCAAACACATTCGTCCAAAGCAACAAACAAATGACACAATCAACTCGAGACAATACTACTATTATGCTGTCTTAACAAAATCAACATAATATACTACAGTAAACTAGGGTTATGGTTTTTTCAACATCACAGAGACCAATATTTCCAAATGTAAGTCTTCTAGCTTTCAAACTACACCCACTACAGTAAACTCAGCACATTTCATTTGTCTGTTCTGACTCAGGTTGCTATGTAACTAACTTATTGGACTTTCCCTCGGCAGATGAAAAAAAATATCCCTCAATTGTCTGAGACACTGAAAATTTCTGACTGTAATTCTTGTGATTTTATGTTTTATTATTATTTACTAGATAGCCACATTCCACATATATGTGTAGAGGTTTGTTTTTAATCAAGTAATTCAACTTGTTTTTATTGTTTAGTAACTGTAAATTTACAGTCTGAATCAGGAACGTAGCACAAAAATGCACAAACATACCTAGAATAATGTGCAGCTAATCTGGAAAACTGTTGATCCAGGCAGAAAACAAAGGTAGCCTTGTTCTAATGTTTGGGGATTTACATTTTTCCTCTTAGCAGGAGTCAACTTGGATATCAGAGTTGTAAATTAGAGCAGAAGTCTTCAAGTGTTTGCCAAGATAGACTATTTGACTCTGGACAGTATAAGATGTATAGTACATCATGTCTCCTCCAGGGCCTCAGTTAACTGAGAACTGAAGTCATCTCATCTGTTGGTTCCAGAGTCCCTCTTATGTCCTCAGAATGTCCAGGTCACGTAAACCTTAAGGCTTTACATTTCACATCTGTACCATTTCCCACTTACCCCCACATATCCCCTGTTATTTCTGCTTATTTATGAACATTCAGGATATGTTTTTTTAAAGGATGAGCTGGCCAGCAAGGTATTTCATCTCAGAGACTCTGCGCAGAGGAAGTTATGATTTTGATTTGATCTTTGATAGACCATGAGATTCTCTACAATTGAGTTCAGTTATGTTGTAATGGCTGTCAAGTGTATATGCACATTCCATGATAAGGTGCATTTTACAGGACTTGCGTTTAAAGCATTGACACAAAACACATGATATTATAGATATATTTAATACTATAGTTATTTAACAGAAAATAAATGTCATATTTTGACAATGTGTTTGATTTGAAATAAAATTAAAAATAACAACGTTAATTAATTAATTAATTAATTAATGCATAACTTAACACCGTTTTCCATTCTTGTCTATGTTAGTTTTCAGTCAAACATGTAAAATATTATATTCTTTTTATTATTTAAAATATTCAACTCAGTATATTCTAGTTGTATATTGTAGTTACTGATATTATTTGCACCCTGGTGTTGTTATTTATCATTCTGTTCAGTTTTGTAAAATATGAAGCATGATAAATCAATGTATTACCCAAAATGGAAAAAAAGGTGCTGTTTCAAGTAATGCCAAAGTTATGTGGCTTGAAATCCTACCAATACTGTAGTCACATGGGATCTCATTTAATTAGATGGACCCTTACTGTGTCATGCCGTCATGTGGTGCATTGTTTTTCTAATCAATCGTGATCTGTTATGACTGAGAAAAGTCTGACCTTTGACATATGTAACTAAAGACTGGAAGAGATGGTGTCTGTTCAGTGCGTCTGCTGGAGAATGATTAACATCTGTCTTGTGTCAGAATTGGACTATGAATGTACTGCTGCTTTCTCCACCATTAATCATCCGGTTCAGGACAGGGCTTATCGAGCAGACGTTTGAGACTCCCCCCATGTACATTTACTTTGTAAAACCACATCTGACCTTGGGCAAGGACATTTTTGATTAATTGGCTGATTGGCTGAAGGTAACTTAATTTGAATATGTCCCTCAGCAGCTGAAAAGGGATGGAGGGTGGAATACCTCCTCATGAAGGTCACACTGCTCATAACCTGTAAACGTCCTGCAACAGGCTTGTGTGCAGTTTTGTGTGTGTGTCTTCCCTCAGGAAACATACCTTATTTGTGCTCTATGCTAGTCAGGTAATCTTTAACTTTAAAGTTTTTTGTTGTTTGGTCCCCTCACCTTGAGTAGAGGTGGAATGCACCAGGAACAAGCAGAGGGTGGTCAGTGTTTGGGTTTTAGTTTCTATGTTAGGCTGATTACTAGGGTAAAATCTGCACTGGGACGCCCTCCTGTTTTAGGCAAGGAGATTTCTGACCATGGCACTGCCGTCCTTGCACAAGTTTTGACTGTGTCTATTAATAAATGAAGTATCAATAGAGAACTTTAACTGTCAACAAATGTTCTAAAGGAAAAAAATAGATTTTTACCATGAAGAGCTCAGCTTTGTGGGTTATAGTGGAATGTGCCTGTCGAGTTCTTGGCATCTCAACTGCTTCAGGTAGGACTGCGTCTTTGCTGTTCTTTTCAAGGTCGTTGTTTCAGTGAAAGTGCTATACATAACCTTCATATATAAAACACATTTAATCAAGGAACATGCATTAGTAGTCATTGCAATGTTTTGCCCCGTGATTAAAATGTAGAATTCTAAAATGTGCATTTTTTGTTTATTACCCAACATAAACTGCTTGTTTAGGTGATGACTCAGGAGCAGAAATGTATATGCAAAAAAAAGAAAGAAAACGCCATGAGTAGGGATGTATTACACATAAATGAAATTCCTATATCAATTTCAGTGATTATTAGTTATATGTCACTGCAGTTATTCCCCAAATGTTTCAAACAAATACCAAACTTTTTAAAACAATTATAATATGTTTAAGAGACTGTTCAGGTATTAGATTCACATTAATACAATGCTAATGTGAAATGTTTTTGCTGGCTTTATTGTTTTACCAAAAAAAACCCTCTAATTTATAAGATGTGGAATAATGTGAATACAACAAAAAAAAAAATGTTATTAAATACATGGTAAAAGTACCAAGAGTAATGCTTTTTAGTTTTTTTTTTTTTTTTAATTCAAATGAAGTATTTAGTTAATAAAAATAAATCTAAAGTAAATGTGTCAAACAGACTGAAGGATTTCTCCAATTTCCCATAGTCTTTGCATTACACAAATGCACAGTCCTCTCATATCGAATAACTTTTGATTTGTACATTATACATTGTTTTTAAAACCAGCACAACAATACTGATCTTAGTTTAATTTGCCCAGCAGTGATGTGTGTTAAATCTGTGTGCCAAATCTGACATCTAGTGGCCACAGTAAAAATTGCATTCCATTTTTGTGAAAATTCCAAAGTTTTTGTCTGCTATTTAACTGTTGCAAAATGTATGTATATATCATATCTAAAACACATCGATTTTTTTATTTTTTATTAATTAAATATACTTCAGAATATCTGCGGATTAAGTTTAATGTGAGCGCTGTATGTTTGTTTCATCAGTGCTTTGTGCAGTGGGTGTAGAGACTCAGAGACAGGGGGAGTTCAACAGCTTGGCTGTCTATCTCCTGTGAGTATCAAAATGAGCTGCTGTCGGAGGCGTAGCACCTTGTTATTCACTCTCAGAAAAAAAGAAGGTATCAAAGCTGTCACCGGGGAAGTAAATTTTCACCTTTGTGTCTAAAGGGTACCTTAAAAGTACATATTAGTACCTAAAGTGTATATATTACCTAAATGTTACAGTGCCTGAGAGTTATACATGTTAGTACCTTTTGAAAGTGTACCACCCTAGTGACAGCTTTTTTTTTTTTACTTTGAGTGTTCATATGAAAGTTCTCTGAGACATACCTTCATGTCAAATGTTTTTTTTAAATTATTATTTTATTTTTTCCTCATTAAAAAGAATATATTAATAGTAACAGTGTTTATTAATATTTTGACTGGTTATTATAGTTTCTGCTGTTTTTTTCCCCCTTAAAATATAAATATAAATTTAAAAAGTTTTTATTTCAATTTCAAAGCATTCATTCCAAGTAACATAAATGATTTTATGGCTTTACTTTTAGTTGGTTCAAGAATGGTTCAGGCACTTTTACAATTTAATTGTTAGAATCCACCTATTATGCACACACATATCTGGGTCAGTCCTAGTGTTGACTTTGGACAGGGTTATCATTGCTTTTGACGCCATTCATAGGGTGGTGTAAGCATCCGAACGGAATCATTCTAAGTTAGTTACACAAACAGGCCACAGCTCATCACCCTTAGGAACATGGTTACTGAAGGCCACAGTCATCCCATTTCTAACTATAGCAGGCAATACAGTAGCGCCTCCTGGGAATTACACAGATGGAGGCAAATGGGCCTCTTGTCCCATATTATCTGATCTTTCCGGGCTCTCAGCCAAACAAGAGAGGTTCTGCATGAACAACAGGGAGATATTTCCATTGGGATTAAACCTAAAGTGGCTGTTCACATGCTTGAACACCAGAAAACCATAAACAGCAAGGAAGTTTATGATCAAGTAACCACTAAATGGTAATAAATATCTAATAAAAAGCAGTGATTAAAGTCAACATTAGTCCATGTTCACAGTCCATTTTACTTTATTGTGGTGAGAATGAGGATTTTAAATGAGAAAACTTGTAAGGTGGGACTTCATTTTATTGTCAGGAATTGACTGGACTGTGAAAAGCCAATAATAAAACCTAGAACATGCATTAATAAAGTAAACAAAGCAGGTTTTGATTTCGATATTACTTTTTTGGAATCTCTTATTGAGCTATTTGTGCAGGTTTTTGTTTTGGTATTTTATAAACCACTTCTTTACTTCTGTTTAAATTCTCTACAGGCTCTCCTCGGTGGTGATCATGATTTTAGAAGTTGCCTATTTCATTGACGCTCTGTTGGCATCGTGCCTTCCGTATGTTCAATCAAAATATAAAACAACCATGTACTTGTGCTTGTTATGTCATTATCTGTGATATTATTGTGATTTTAATCAATGCATTTTAGTAATTCTGTTTTTCTTGCTTGGAGTTGTCCACCCACATGGAAGATTTTTATCCTTTGGAAAAAGATGGCCAATGTTGGGGGTTTTCAGAAGTTTCTATACTACACAATGATGTCTTTGATGTGTTTCCTGCATCCAGTGCTTGTATGGCATGCTGTGATACCAGGTGCTTTTTATAAATTATATATTTAAAAAGTAAGTAAATACATTTAGTAAATGCATTTAACAAAATGATAAGCATTATTGTAAAACCATTTAAATAGGTAAATATCTGCTTATTTCTGTCAGTGAATACACTATATAGCTAAACTTAAATCAATTCACTTGGAGTATAGGTGAGATACAATGTATTATTTATTATTATGTTTTTGATTGGAAGTCATATAAAAACATATGATGGGCAGACACAAAGGTTAATATGAGTTTAAAAACTTTGTTTCTTTGCAGGAATTATGCTGGTAGTGACTGGATTCTTTAACTTCATACTGAGCAAAAAGAAGAAATCAGATCCGCCTAAAGAGTCCAGGTCATCGTATGGAGAACCGACTCTGTCTTCTGTCTGTGTCACAGACAGGGAAGAGGATGAACACACATTCTCTTTCTTCCATGTCATTTCAGGCAAAAGAGCAACCTTTTTTCCTATTAATAGCCGACTGCTTGGCCCCACAGACAGGGCTCAGACAGTGAAGAATACCCAACGCAAGAACAGACAAACAGAAACAAGAAATGTGCACTTCGTTGAGAGCCTCAGACATAATGATACTGAATTGGAAGAATACCATGAAGTGGAACCAGAAGAGACCACGTCAGACAAAGCACCAATGATTAGACTGTAAATGTGAGAGATCATAGTATTATAAATCATTTTAGGCATGAGGTGCTTTACAAATACCTTTACTTAAAATCTGACCAATTATTAAAATAATGAAAGTTATTATATTTTCTTTATGTTCGCTTATTCATGTGATGGCAAAGCTGAATTTTCAGCATCATTATTCCCGTCTTTAGTGTCACATGTAATCATTCTAATATGGTGAGCAACATTCAAGCAACATTTATTATTATCAGTGTTAAAACATTTTTTCACATGACTAACGGATGAAGTTTAAAAATAATATAGCATATATTTGAAATCAATTTTTAAAAGAATATAAAAGGCTTTAATGTCACTTTTGGTTAATTTAATGCTGAACAATGAAACTGTATATACAAAAATTATTTTTTTTTTACACAGCGTTTTTGGTTTTGTTACTGTAAAACAATCAGCAGCAGATAAAAAGCAAATACACTGAAAAAATATTGAGTAGCCTAACCTAAAAATCTAAATTGGTTTTATTAAAGTATAATGTAAAATCACTGAATCAACCTGAATCAATATTTAACAACTTCATCCTTTTTTTGTGAGACTGAGCTCTTAAAACAACCTTTACACATTGTCAGCCAAAGAGTTGCTTTTTATTGCAGTCTGTAACCTAAGCCTGTATCTCCTGCATCCAGTCTCCATACGTCAATACAATTAAGAGATTCCATTCATCATACTGGCCCAGACAAGAGGGTTTTCAGCCTAAAGACTGGATAGCAACCCCCCAGGCACTACTCCTCTCCATTAACCTGTGTGGATGACTTCAGAATCCTGAATACTTGAATATGCTGCATTCATGTGTGTTGTTCTTGGTGTGCTTCACTGAAAAATATTCAATTACGCAGTAAACAAATTCTTTGCACTTATGTTGTTATGAGTCTAACCACGTTAATCAAATGGTTTCAGTGTTTTACTGGCATTTGCTAATGGAAAGTCGCACATGGGCACTGTTCAAAAGAACTGGAGTGAAAAATCTATGAGCATCAGTAGGTCAGGTCAGGCAATAATGCTTTCTGCACCAATAACGAGAATGACAAATGCAAATAAACCTTAGAATCTTAGAATTCACAAAACTCTTTTATTTTGTTATTTTAAACAGATGTTACTGGGTCACTATTAAGATGATTAATGTTCTCTTTAGTGAACTTGGGCCCTGTTCAATACTTTCCATTTGTCTCCACACAGATAAATAGCAGAAGTGCAGTTTAATGTGTAGTTCTATGGGAAGTTAAGTTTATTCATGTATGGTTGAGAGTCATAATTTCCTGTCCATTTTTAACATTAGAATATTGTCTTCTCTAAATTTAAGCCAATTCAGATGAAGTCGAAACAATGAGATTTTAACACAAATCTGAGGTCATTACTTGCAGCTATAGCTAATCTTATCCAAAAATAAAAATCTGTCATCATTGACTCATGTTACTATTTCTGAGGAACATAAAAAATATATATATTTTTTACAACAGAAGTCAGTGACCATCAAACTGTTTTCCCTTATTTGGCAAGTGTCGTTGATATAGTCATTTCCCTTTTAAAACAGTTCTGTCTTCCCGCGGGGGAAGTGTCTTGGCAGCTCAAAGCATCTACTTCCTCAAATATTTTATCCGACCTTTCAGTGTCATATTTTCCTAGATGGTATTCTCAGACTGAGCTAAATTAAAACAGGAAGCTCATGTACCCCAGCTATCAGAATGAAAGAAACTAGCGTTGCATTTATATGCGTGCTTAAGTGTTAATCCTTACACATTTTATTTTAACTAAAGCTTTGCATTATTAAAATCCTAAAGCTTAATGAAGTTGTAATATGACAGGTGGACCGAATGCGATTTAACGGCAACCTTTCATTTGCAGCTTAATTGTCTCGTGGTTATCGCAAGACTAGTGATAATTATCTCACAGACATGCTAATAATGGTGTGAACGGTCCCGGCGTTTCCCAGGGCAACCGCAGAAGAGTCCCGCCCACGGACGTCTCTTATTGGCTCATCTACTCAGTGGCGTGTCGGATTGGTTTATACCGCTGCTACTCTTCCGAGCGAGTAGTGTTATTTTGACCGTCTATTCCCCGAAGATGCAGCAGGGTGAAGTGGAAGAGTAGAGTGGAAGATAAAGACGTTGTGTCTTACAAAACAGCTGGGCTGCATTGGCTCTTACAAAGGAACGGCGTTTCATGAGATGGTAAGGGACAATATATGCAAGGAAACAGACAAGAGTGCATTAATAATGGAAATGGTTTCATTTGAGATGTTTTTATTTCTGACTGATTCTGCAGGTGAGCTGTATGGACAGCTGTGTCTTCTTTTGAGGGCTACCTAGGCTTCTTCTGAAACTGTTCTCAGGTGCGTTTCTTTATACAGCTGTCAAAACAAACTACTTGAGTGAACCATCTGACAGGCAAAATCTGCACCAGATGTGTCAGAGTTGTGATATTTTCTGTATGTTTTAGTTTCATGATGAAAGCAAATCAAAAAATAGCCTAAATATGTGTTTTGTCTGTGCCTTCCAAATCTGTCCAACTTATGTAAAATAGTGACACAGAAATCCAGAAGTTTGCAGTTTGGAGGG
>JAUMHE010000062.1:13993309-14054934 GCA_032359235.1 Enteromius mattozi | reverse complement strand
GGGTCTGAATACTTAGGACCATGTGATATTTCAGTTTTTCTTTTTTAATAAATCTGCAAAAATGTCTACAATTCTGTTTTTCTGTCAATATGGAGTGCTGTGTGTACATTAATGAGTAAAAAAATGAACTTATATTGCAGCCATTTGCTAAAATAATTTAACAAAGAGTGAAAAATTTAAGGGGGTCTGAATACTTTCCGTACCCACTGTATATATATATATATTTGACATCTAACTGTTAAATTTCAGAGAAGAATTTAAGAATTGTATAGCAAAATTTAGTCCTACTGTATGTAAACAGACATGAGAACACAAAGAAGTAAAGAAACATTGAAGTTCTCTTTTTTTGAGTCAGTTTATTATATTAGTTCAATTTATATTAAACTGTAAAACAAGCATTTGATCACTGAACACGCATTTTTTAAGAATATGTACATTTATGAAAACAATAAAAATATATAAATATATAAGAATTTCTTAGACCATAAAACTGTATCTTCTGACTCTCCGGTACATTAGACCTGCATAGCATGGCTCAACTCATCTCCGTATGACATGTCTGTATGACATTGGACGCTATCCCTGTTGTAACATGTCTTCATTGTATGCTGTCCTTTGGCCTCAATACACTTGTGCACTCCTCTGAATTCAGCCTTTTCTTATGTCCTTGGGAATGTACATCAGCGCTAAAGCAATTAGCACAAGCTTTGAAGAGTATTCCCTCCTGTTGATCTCTTACGTTCTTTCCCTCAGTGTCTTTAGTATTTGAGGTTAAGACTTGACCTTCCTGGGTTTACCCTGCTTCTTGTTGTTTTGCTTTGGCTTTTGTTTTTGTCGACGTATGCAATTTTTGCTGTCCTTGCCATCATTTTGCATTCTGAAAAAAAAAACAAAAAACAGTATACTCAAGCTCAGCAGATTAAGACTTGTAGACCACCATCATATTTGGAGATGTTTGAAATGAGTGATTTTTGGACAAGTTGTGCTATAGTTTAGAGACTCATTCAGCCATAACACTCTCTTACTTTTGCCAACATTTCAGCAGTCTTTTGCCTTGGGAACCATCTGGACTGAGACACACGCGATTCTTATTTTTCTGATTTATGACTCTAATGAAAAATACAGAGAATAGCACATGTAAATCTAATTCTGCATGTGCATTCAGAATCTTATAAAGTGAAACGTATGTGAACTACTTACATGATCTCATCCTGTAAGCAGTTAGGTCCTTTTAGAGTGACTTTCAAATCTGAAAATGGTCCCCTGACTCTTTTTTTAGCCTGTGGACACTCACAGGTCTTAGGAACATATTGACTCTCCACCACTTGGACTGTATTTAGGAAAATAGAAAAAGTGAAGTTATTAAATAGACATATGATGTATAGATTTTTGTACTTTTTAAAAGAAATAAATAATTTTATTTAGCATGGCATTTAAATGTTTAAAAGTGACAGTAAATGCTTTAAAACAAAAGATTTATATTTAAAATGCTGTTCTTTTTTATCTTTCTATTCATAAACGAATCCTAAAAAAGTAAAAAAATAAATAAATAAATAAAAATCAGACTGTCATCATTGGAATAAATTGCATTAAAAAAGTAATTTTACATTTAAAAGTATTTAACAATATTGCTGTTTTACTGTAAGTATATTAAGCCTTGGTAAGCAGAAAAGACTTCAAAAGCATTAAAATGTATATTATTATTGTAATTTAAGTAATTTATAGGCTAGTTAAACTTGTATAGCTAGTTTTGTAGAGATGTAAGATTTAATAACGTAGAATTTTGGCAACTCAGTTATAAGCCAACAGGTGCCGTTACTGTTTTATTTCAGTCACTGTAATTCACCTGTTCTGATAAACTCACCTATAAGAAAGATCATGAGGGTGAAAGCCAGCAAAGCATACACTCTCAGCGTCATGATGAAAGTGTTTCTGAGTGTAAGTGCTCAGTCGCCTGCTGTCATTTATACTCCCATGAGGGACTTCCCAGCTCTTTTGCCACTCCTGGAAATTCCAGTGCTTGTTGCTACTCCCACGGGATCAAGCCATGTGAACACAGATAAAAGATAGTCATTTCATTGTATAAAATGCAACTTCACATTTTCCAGTTTAAGAAACCTTTTGAGTCTCACATACTAAAAAATACTATTGTCTTGAAACTAAATAAGAACTCGTCAGACAAACAAAATTACCCCAAATGTTGTCCTAACTAGTCAAAGTTATCTGAACCAAAAAATTCATATTGTTGAAATGTTAAGGCTTTGTGAGTTCCCAGCATGCACTTGGCAAATCATAGAGGGGCAGTTTTAAATACTGATATAGAGAAAGAAATTTGAGAGCTGCAAATATATATACATATATATATATATATATATATATATATATAATGTGAAAAAAATGTATTGTGATTATAACTATGATAATTAAATGATTATTTAATAATTCGTTAATTAAAGTAATATGAGCTATATGATGGTGCTTTCTTCTCTTTTGAAGCTTGTCAGATGCATTTACTATGATTTGTAATAATCTGAAAAACAGCTGTGTTAAAAAAATTTCAAAGATTTTCCCTGAGGAAAGTATTACTATTACTATTCTGTGACCTCTCAGAAGGTCTGGAAACATGCCGTGGCAAGCCTTATGGCAAGATTACAAATTCTGGTAACTGTAGGACCATGTGATTTCCTCATATTTCTATGATTACTTTTACTTTGTCGTCAGAGTATTTTTGAAATAACATAAAAGGTATTACTCACTGTTAATCACTCATCCCTCACTTGTTCTTGTTCTGACATTTATTAACATTGTCTCTTTCTCCTTGCTTTCTCTCCCAATGCCTTGCTTATCTCTAGCTGAAAGTCTTTCTATTAAGGAACCCCAATATGGATCCTGACAAGACCTCCTATGTGAGGCTGAATGAGGAGAAAGTAATCGCAAAGTAAGATTTTGATACACACTTAACATTAGAAACATGCCTTCTAACTAAAAGCCCTTGTTTTTAAATCATGTTTCTTTCTCAGGTCTGATATTTTGTCCCTTCTAAAAACATACAACTGTTACCATGAGGGAAAAATCTTCCAGCTTCGGATTTGTGAGGTATGCTACATCACAGAAAGTGAAACTAGCTGTGGACCTAAATCAAATCTTTTGTTTCCTAGTTAGTGATTAATAGATCTAATCTGACCAAGAGCTGAGTCAGAGAGTGTTAGACTGCAAAACAAAAAGATTATTGTCTCATAATAAATATGTGGGACAATGGAGTAAATCCAAGTGTGGAATTCTTTAAAATGCTGGTTAAATGGGAATAGATGACATGTGATTGGCTGCAAAACATTTTTATTATTATCTATATATTATATATTATAATAATTCTATATGATTTATATATATAGATATATACACTTTTTAAAAATATGTGGCTTTATGTATCTATTGGGGAATTAATTGTGATTGTATTTTTCAACAGAGCTGGTTAGATTATTTACAGATCAGACTACTTTTTTCATTACTTTCAGATTAATTTTATCACTTGTTTCACGTAAATACGAAATAATGAATTTGTGCCTTTTAATATGTTTGAAAGACTGGAGCTTTTTTTTAAATTCGTTGGTAATAGCTGTTTGGCCTCTCAATTTTCTGTGTAATAATTTATTTCTATTAAGTGAATAATATTTAATCATGTAATCAACAAAAAGTAAGTAGTCTGATTCCAAGTATTTTAAAATGTAATTTCATCTAATTACAAGAACCTAATTTTTGGAATCTGATTACATAATCTAGATTTATGAATCATTATTTCTGAATGAAAACATAGATACATGTACAAGCATGGCTAGTGAACAAGTGCCTTTATCCGTTTTCGCACTGATGGCCCTTTGCAAGATCACCGGAAGAGATGCAATTATTTACTAAACGATCTACAAATTATTTACAATCTGCTTCTGTCAGTGAACATGGCCGAGAGTACAAACAAGCTCCTAATTATTTCCAGTTTTATCTCAACAAGTGTTTTTAATAGGAGGTTTGTGTGATTTGTCAGCAAACAGGACACAGTCTGTCACATTGTTATGATCTGTTGGATCTGTTACAGTCTCTGGGAAATCCCAGAAAATGAATGAAATGAGTTTGGTCCAATTTAACCTCAGTGTGATACTGAAAGTGAAGAGATTTTCCACTCTTCAGACGCACATAGTGTTTTTAGACATTGTGTGTGACTATGCATAATATATTATACTTTTTAAACTAAATGGCATTAATGGATCAGGAAGTGCTTTATTTATAAATATGTAACATTTGTACATAATACAGACTGCAAGACCCTCAAATCGGGTGCTTGTATCGGGTGTGTTTTACAGTATGTGCCTCTGGTTGTCTTTTAGTTGTCTCTGTGTGAGTGAATGGTAAGTGAACATAAAATCTTTTTTAAAAAAAATTAATTTTGTAGTATTAAAACGTTGTACTGTTGCAAAATAATTTACATTTGGCAAAGTTCTAGGATCTAAATGATGAAATGCCTTTCATGACAAACCTGTTAACTCTGCTGAGTTAAGGGTATTCCAAAAAAAGTTAGTTTTTTTTTCTTTTCTTTTATTCAAGATTATCACATGAGGCTGAGTCCACAGATATTTTGAGCATATACAGATACTACCATGTGATAATATCTGTGTAGAGAAAGAAAGAGAGAGAGAGAAGGTGGTGGGGGAGAGGAGTAGATAAGTACAAATTGATGAAAGACACATTAAGATAAAGACTAAAGGTTCATGGGAAAGTGAAGGCGCTGAAAGGAAATGAGTTACCGTGATAGATTGCAGGATTCTATAAAATAAGTAAGTACTGATGTAGCAAGGGTTGTCATGCTCCAGGTCCCCTGATTATAGTGTATTTCTTATTATCCAGCTATTTTACACCTGTGTCTATTAATGATACAACATGTCTACAAAGATAAGCCCAGATAAAAAAGTGACTATATCTTTAAAGAATATTGCTTTATATAAGATTAGCAAAGGTTTTTGAAGACCTCTACTTTAAATCAACTTTAAAAGTTAAGGAGATTCTTAAATAGGTTAGATTTTATTTAATTAATAAGATGAAATAAATGATTCATACACTCATTCATAAAATGAAAATGATTTACCAGTGTCAGATTTCTGTTTGAGAACTTTTAAAAACATGATAGATTACTTTTTCCCTTCTCGATGTCCTTTCATGTAACTTGAACACTTTCAACTTGGTCCACTGAACCAGCCTAAAATACTTTTTAGAAACAGTTCCATCTACAAGTTATTGCAAGGAAACACTTCAGTGCAAGATAGCATTTTGGTCATATTAGTTTTGAGAGATTATAGTGTCAGATTCCACAGAACGCAGTGACCACCCACAATCTATTCACTGAACTTATTGCACATGTTGCACACAAAAATGCATCTTTACACAACCTGCAAATTTCGAGGTGCACCAGTTATACAAACATGTTAACACAAGTCAAAACACTTAAGGAAAAAATTAATCACTGGAACTGACATTTCGCCAGGTTGGTGCGTCACATCTTTGAAAGATTATTATGCGTAACAAGTAGGTCTGTAACCAAAACAATGAAAATTCCACTTTTGTAAGCAATTTCTGTGAAATAACCTACATCCAGTGCTTAATTTGTAAATTTCGAGGTCCCGGAACAAAACGGGGTGATCCGGTGTTGTGCCGAATTTTGACTCCCTGCCGAATTATGACTCCCCTCGTTGAAATCAATACTAATCTTAACCCCACTCCTAATCCTAACCCCTCCCCCACACCTAACACTAAACCTACCAATACTAGGGGAGTCATAATCCGGCAGGGGTCAAAATTTGGCACTACACCTGAATGTTTCCTCCTTGTCCTCAGGCAGCAGGTCAGAATCAGAGCATTTACTGAGCGCCCTCTGCTGGTTGCTTCAAAATGACATGCAGCCAACAGAGGTCGCCCTTAGCTTCAGGACTGAACTTAGAAAAGTAGTTTCTTTTTCTCCCCTACACCTGAACCTACCCCTTACAGGAAACTATGTGCATTTTTAGATTTTCAAAAAACTTCATTCTGTATGTTTTATAAGCTTGCTTCCCCAAAAAAGGTTGTAAAAATTTACTAGTATTCATATCTTTGTGGGGACAATTGGTTCCCATAATGTGATAAATACCGGGTGCACGCACACGCACACACACACACACACACACACACCAAGATTCTTGACTTGATTTTTAGTTTTTCTGAGTCAATTTATGCATTTACCTTGAGAACTTCAACTTTGTTTCCAAGTGCAACGACTTTTGCAGTGAGTTTTTTCTCTTTGTTTAACTGAAGAAAGTTCTGGCACATCCAACTGTTAATTTCATCAATGCAGTGGCAGAGGGAGTCAATGGAGCTGTAGTCATTTAGAGATAAGGCTAGGAAAACCTTGGTGCAATTTGATTCTTTCTCTTTATTTGACTTAGTGGGAGCATTTACAGGCTAAACAGGAGTGGTGCAAGAATTGAGCCTTGTGGGACTCCGCATGTCATGGACATCCACTCAGACTTATGCTCTCCTATACTCTCCTATAACCTCTCCCTTCTAAGTATGACCTGAACCATTTGAGATAGATAGATAGTAAAGGACACATAAAAAACAAGTCAATACATTCGTAAATTTTATTTAAAAAAAACATAACATAGAAAACCATGTCTTTTACAGCATGTAAACATTAGCATCTTTGTACAAAAAGTCTGTTCAGACAATAAATTAAGTTCAGTTCATGAGATCCTTTGTTGAGTTCATCCATCACTCGTTCAGTGTTATCCTCTCGTCAATATGGCATTATGCTTTGGATCATTAGATTAACCACAAAGCAGCAGGTGCACTGTCAGTCCTGCGCAAATCCTCTCCGTGTGACTGTAAGTGTGTCTGCGCAAATAACCAGTCCAGTGGGTCTTTAGTGCCACGGTCCACCTGACTGTTGAACCTCAGCGTGACCTCGTCCAGACCCAGGGAAGCGCGGCGGGGCTGCAGAGCACGGGAAGCACTGCGTGATGTTGATGTAGAACCAGCATGCTTCCCCACGGGCTTACGCCTCTGAGTCCTTGATATCCTCAAAGGGCCGCAAGCAGGCTGGGCAAGTTCCTTGATGGAGTTCATGTATTCCTCCAGGGACTGTGAGAGGTCCTCGTGCGACTCTGTTATTGTTGGTAGAGGAGCCACAGACAAGAGTAATCTTCTGGGTTTCATGCTGGAGAAAGATGAAAGACTCTTAGTTATTCTTGTATTCTGTATCTTTACTCTTAAAAAATAAAGGTTCCAAAGGGTTTTTTTTGCAACAAGGCAGTAAGAACCAGTTTTTGTTTTTAGCTCACTATGTAGTAAACTGTTCTTAAAAGTACTATTGTATTTCAAAATGTGAGGAATGTTTTAATAACAAACTTTTCCACTATGATGTTTTCAGAACCTTTAAGTGATTGGTTCTTAAAAGAAACATTTTCTTTTGTGTAGAACATTTGAAAAAAATTTGTGCAATGGAAAGTTTACACACTCACAAAGATAAAGTAAAATAATTTTTAAAATTTTTTAAAAATAGTTTAAAATAAACTTTTTTCTTACTGTGAAGAACATCTTAATATTAGAATAGGTTTTAATAGATGTTAAAAGTTCTTCATGAAACCATAGATGCCAATAAAGGAACTTTTATTTAAAGAGTCATTTTTTAATGACCTTTAAAAAGTCAAGGACTGTTTATAATGAACATATATCATTCAGTAAATCAAATATCTTAAACGTACCTGTAAGACAAGCTTGTAGGACCGCAGTGCTGATTGTTGTGCAGAGGTTGTGTCTGAGACTGTATTTGGTTTGATCTGGTTTAGAGGCAGCTCACCGCCCTTTATAGGCCACGGCAGTAAGGGGCTATAAGCCAAGGCTAATGGCACTAAATTTAGCTAAACGTTGACCTTGCATGCCTGACAGGAAGAGTGTGTGTGCTGAGCGGAGAGTAGAGAGGAAGCTGACCAATGGGACCCTGCCGCAGCTGCCTCGAATATTTACATTGCAGTAACAATGAGGCCCTGAGAGCACTCAGCCCTCCACCTACATGACACTTCACTGCACTCACTCACAATTACAACAGCTGCCAACACCATTACAACATTTTATTTTGGTCACAGGTTTTTGTTGAAGAGCAGGTCCTCAGAGATCCATTGGGGAAAAGTCTGGTGGGCTGTAGCTCTGACCTCTGTCTTGCTTTGTGATTGTGTTGAATGATTATTTAGTTGAAGAATCACAAGAATCTCCCGTCGAGAACTGAACAATTAAGAATTACATAAAGTTCTGTGAATTCAGAAATAAATAGCCTAGGACTGACATGAAATGTTGAGACAAGTTCTTCCATCTGTATAATTATGTAAATGTCACTGGGTTTGTTTTGTGTGGTTTTGTGGTTTGTTGAATGAATGTGTCACTATTTTAAGTTGAAATGCAGCTGTGGTAATAATATGAGATGTAAATTATAATGTTCACATGCGAATTGTGTTTTCTCACCTCAGATTCACCCCTCAGCTAAAACCAAAACTATACAGTAAAGCTAAGAAAGATGCTCATCAAATTAGGTTAAATCGTTTAAGTGTACAAAAATAGAAGTTTGTGACACCATTACATGATCTTCTACAACTAGTTATTTTAAGCAGCCGTCCTGAATGAAACCTTGCGGCCTAATCTGTGGTATATTTAGCTCTGTCAAGACAGTATCGTTCTTTGTGTGTGAACGGAAGAGATTTATCTACTTTGTTGACTTAGGCCTTGATAGGATTAAGACTGTGATTAAATGGCATGTTTCTGCTTGAAAGTCTATCTACAGTCTATCTCTCTGTCTATCCATCTGTCCAGCCATCCATCTACTTATCTAGGCCTAATACATTTTTTATAATACATTTGCCAGATATTACTTTTACTGTCCATTATTTAATCCAAATTATTATTGTAATTTTCAACCTTCCAACAATCTTCCAATTCCCCATTTAAAACATGCAGAACCTCAGGGTGTTGCCATTCAAAAGAGTATTTCTCAAAAGAGTTAAAATGATCAAAAGTGATAGTGAAGATATTAATTTGAATTGAATTATTATTCTTTTTTTGCTGACTGTGGACCCACAGTATATTACAGCACTGTAACATTTTCTGAATTGTTTGATTGAAGATTACTGAATTGAAAGCACATCATTTTTCAGAATCAAACTCTGGAATAATACATCTACGTGCTGTATTGTACTCCTCCCAAAGTGACTTTCCATAACTTCATCGCCTTCAATTGAATATCTACGGTTTGCAACTGCCTCTCCAGCACGTACACTTGAAACAGGGCTGAGACATGAGCCAGCAGGATTTCCTTCATCTGACAAAGGAGTTAATGATGATTATTATTATTTCTTGCAGGATGAGGGCGAGCTGATCGTGGAGGGTTTACTCAACATCTCCTGGGGCCTGAGGAGGCCAATCAGACTGCAGATGCACGATGACAACGAGCGCTTTCGCTACGCCTGCTCGAGTGCGTGGAGGTTGGAAAGCTCAGAGTCCAGCAGGTGGGTGGAACCACACCCAGATGCGTCCTTTCCTTCATTATGTCATAACTTCAACTGTTTCTCTCATTAACTCAGTTGTAGATGCTTCAAGGCATGAGCCAAGATTTGATATGGGTGTTGAGCTTTTTATGTGGGTTAAATGACTGCTGCTTTATCTTTTCTCTTTCAGCTCAGATAAGATCATACTGTAGATAATGCTGTGTACTTAAAAGCCAACAAATTATGGTTTTGACATTTGATGCACTTCTGTAATTCTCTAGGGGATGATGACCTGTGGTTATTATTAGAAAGTTTTGTTTTGAGGAACATTATGGCACATGGGTGAAAATGAGTAAAAACTGTGGTTATGTAGTGTTCATCTTTCACCAACAGTGGAACTGCTTATTTAGAGTCCTGGGATACTTCTTCTTCTCACGTGCAGGACTCTTCTGAATCATCTGAATTTTAATCAGCTCTAATGATGAAAGCTGCAGTGACCTTAATTTGATAGTGTGAGCAAGAAGATTCAGCACGTGAGCATAAGAAGATTGTCATTGCATTATTGTATAGCAACAGATAAATCAGAGTAATCAGATGTTTCTTTTGCCAATGAAAGTTTACAGTTACTCTTTTTATTATATTAAGTAAATATTATTTACATTGGTTGAATTAATTAGTTAATTGTTGGCACTTTAGGGTTATTGTTGTTAACTGAATGTAGAACTAAAATCATAAAACATTTATATTATTACATAAAATAAATTAAAATATTTCAAAAAGTCATAGATTGAAAAAACAAACAAAGTGCATATAGATATATTAAGAAAAATCCCAAAATGTATAAAAATAACACAAACACAAAAGAAATTCATTAAAACTTTAAATAAATTAATATGAAAACAAAATAAAATCAAAACTAGTTTATAATATTAACAAAAAATATAACCATATCTCAGTGATACTAAAATAACAATGGCATTTTCCAAGAATAATATATAAAAAGAGGATTTTTTTTTTTACAATTTTGTCATTCATTTAATTTAACAATTATCTTGCATTAATTTTGCATTACATATTGAATGAATTAATTTAACATTAATTTTGCGTTACATATTTAATTACATATTGTTTGATATCTAAAATAATGTGAACCTTAAATCAGATGCTTATGTAAGATCAATAAGGCTTATTGCTTATTCCATGTCCCAGTGTCCCAATGTCCCAAATATTAGTAACAAAAATTAATTTTTTGTTTAACAAACTTTATTTAAATAACAATAAATATGATAATATGTAGTATGATCTCTTTGGATGGAATAATAAAATTTAATGTTTTCTTCCATGAAAATTATTTTTATAAAGCTTTCCATTATGTATTTCAGTTATGTGGTTATTGTTTACAGGAATGAAAATGCTGAACACCAGTTTTGTTCAGAGCCCAACAACAACAAAATCAGTGCCTTATCTATACCCAGTGAGTATGAAAATGATCCATATCATTCTATACACAATTAAAAGCTTTTCATGTTGGAAAATGAACAATATTGGTGGTTCTTAAAGATTAGAAGTTTTAACAGAACTAAATGCATATCTAAATGTTCACCACGTGTTACCTGCACATCACTGAATGCCTCATCTTAACCTTAGCCTGCTCTTGTCTCTGGTTGCTCTGCTGCAGGTGAGGATGGAGCTGAAGACATTCCTCAGCTCCTGAGAACGAGAAGTGACGCGAGCTTTGTGAATATTCAAAGGAGATCCAAAATCCATAGCTCTGCTGATTCACAGAGGATAAAGAGACACCGCTTCTCCATCAACGGACATTTTTACAACCACAAAGTAATATAAACAACTTTTGTGTTAAAATGTTTTTTTCTTTTATATAATAAAAAACACAGGTAACCTTAGTGCACTTGAACTATGACAGTCTATAAAGCATTCACCCAGAGATCAGCAGGGCAGCGTCTCAGATGGGAGGCAGGGATGAGTTGGAACTCCTCCATGCTCCATGTTCAGGACAATAGTACAAAGACAGCACGCCTTGTGCCTGGCAAGGGGCCTGTGCTCTCATAAAGTGCCACAGCAGCATCTGTGACAGGAAGTGTCCATCGTTTAAGTGTTTATGTTGTACATCAGTGTTGTGAGATGGATGCAGGTGTTGAGAGGCAGTGTTTTCCTGTGCAGGCCTTCCCCTTGGCTGCACCATGTGCTTTTATTTTCGAGGATCACCTGCCTCTCTCATAAATGGTCCTTGAAGGTCATATGAGTTGGCCTGGTGCCTCTGCAGATGTAGATAGATAGATAGATGTTATTTAGCAGTGTTATTTCAGTAATATTCAGATACTGGTTTTTTAATGTAAATTTTATGTATATTCTGCTTTTATTTTTATTAGTTTTAGTAATTTTGTATTTTTTTTTCCTGTTATTAGTTATTTCTTTTAAATATAGATATTTATTATTTTTATTTCAGTTGTAGTTTTACTTATTTTAGTACATTAAGTACATTAAACTGAATAAAATAAGAAATGTTTCTTTGACAGCTAAATGAAATAAAATAAGTTTAAGTTACGTTTTTTACATTTAAGTTTTTTTAATTCTACAGTTTACAGTTTATTTTATCGGTGCTTTTGTTTTCTTTTTTAATGTCTTGTTGTTGTTGTTTTTGTTGTTTTTTTACCGTAATTGTACACTATAATTTTATTGTTACTTTATTATGAACAGAAGTGTCTACTAAACATCTGAATGAAACAATTGGTTGTTGACACAGATAAACTGATGACCACAGATTATATATTTTATTAATTTTATACGGATTGTGTGCCACATAATTGATTAAATATTACACAATTATCGCCGAAATTGATCAAATCTTTGCACATTTTCTTTACAGACATCAGTTTTTACTCCATCATATGGATCAGTGACTAATGTACGAGTGAACAGCACTTTGACAACACAGCAAGTTCTTAACCTGCTCCTTCATAAGTTTCGGGTAAATTTTCCCTTTTTCAGCTGAATGCCACAATCCTTTTAATCCTTAAAACTTCTTGTTAATTCCCTGTTCTGTACAGGTTGAGAGTAAGGCAGATGAGTTTGGCCTCTATCTAGTCCATGAATCAGGGGGTAAGCCGTGTCATTCTTAACTTTACCTTATTTTTAAGAAGATAAAACTGATCTGCAGATTATAATTATAAATTTTTTTTATACTTTTGTCTTTAGAGAGAGCAAAACTTAAGGACACTGAATATCCTTTGGTATCTCGTCTGATGCATGGTCCATGTGAAAAAATCGCCAGAATATTTATTATGGAACAGGACCTTGGTGAAGAGATTACGTATGATGTGAGTATTTTGTACATTTCAAAGTTCACAATAGGTCATTCAGAAAGTGCTTCCCCTGGCAAACTAACATTCGGTTGTGCAAACATAGACTCAGTAAACAATAATGTCACTTCCAGATGCTACATATCAAGTCTAATTTTAGGATCCTATCCTGGGGACTAACAATAGTACAAATATTTCTATTGCAGACTCAACATTCATTGTGATATAAAAATGTTGATGTATATGTGCTGGATCTTCATGTATATTTTTGTTAATAGTCAGAATACTCTGTGCTTATATCTCAGTGGTTAATGCAATAATGCATTTGCTTACAGGTTGCACAGTACATTAAGTTTGAAATGCCTGTTTTGGACAGTTTCATCAAAAAATTGAAAGAGGAGGAAGAGCGTGAGATTTTAAAACTAACGAAAAAGTAAGTTTTACAAAAATCTGTGTTCCTATAACAAAACAACAATGTATTCATTTTAATCAGTGTTGTACTTTTGTTTTTCACAGATACAGTGCACTGAGATCAATGATATTGCAAAAACTGGATGGCATCTCTGATACTGCAAATTATGCGTGAGAAAATGTTGACCATTTAGATCAAAGGCATCTTTTCTGTTGTACAGTCAACATTAGTGATCCACAGATTGCAAGTGTTTCATTTTTGACATGAGTGCAATAACTAGTGTATAAAAAGTATAGGCTACTGGTAGCAATTAGCAGCTGTAAGTACTTTTACCCACAATTCTCAGGTGTTACAAATTAGCTAGAATATTATTTTATGATGCACTTATGCTCTATAATTTAAAAGACAAAATACTGTGTTTTTGTTTGTTTGTTTTTTACTTAGAACATATACACCCCTGTCATGTTTCTATAGTAACAATATTACCTTTTATACATTTTAAAATAAAATTAATATACGAGGAATTGTGTTCACTTGGTCTCATGTTGTTTTGCTAACATATTGTACAGTGTCATGTTAGTTTAGTACTCACTTATAGAATATCTAATTCATAATTTCCAGACTTTTGACAGTGTTAAAAGTAAGTTTTGCCATAATATTGAAAATGGATGTATATGATCCTTTGCAACACAATCTCTTAGTCCTTCATTTCATTATCTTAAATCATTGTTTCATTGCTTGAGAGAGAAAAAAAAGTTGTGTTGTTTCCCACTTGTTCACAATGAGCATTTCTTATTGTTCTTTGAGTGACCCTTGCACTGAGTCAGTTCCCACGAGCTCCAAAAGCTCATGTTATTGAGACTAAGACATGAAGTCAGTGCCTTCTGGCTCAAGTGCCCATGTTACACAGTGGGAGGCATCCTGGGAACAAGGAACATTACATTACTCGAGGTGGTTCCCATTTCCTGGACAAGTAGCACAAGGAGAAAAAATAAACTTTGTGCTTGTGTTCACTTGTCAGTCTTTTATGCCACAGAATATGTTAGTTAATGTTTTTGTATTTACTAACATGATTTGTAATGACAAAATGTATTATATTTATTACTTCTTAAGAAGAAAGCAGGGCATTTTATAGATTTAGTTGCTTTTAACCTTATATAGGCCTACTTTTAGCACTATAATCTAAGGAAACCTAGCTCACCTTTTGTGCGACTTATGCAGTAAATGAGGAATTTGTCTGCTGTGTTTACCTTTTGTAACTTTTTTTTTTTCATTACGCAAAAGCAAGGCACACATTGGGCAATGTTGTACATGTCAAGCATTCAATACAGAGCAACAAAACAAAATTAATACAAACATGTAAATTAAACAAAGGTATACATACATTATGGCAGTTGCATAAATTTGAAAAGCTTTTTTTTCTTTTTTCAGAATTTGTATTGTTTGGTGATCTTATATTAAAGAGTGTTACAAAATGTAATACGATGGTTTCTTTTGAATTACTTTTGACTTATGAATATAAAACTTTGTTAAGATAATTAACAGATTGATAATTACCCCATAGACATATGAATACTACATATTTATATGTCTATGGATTACCCTTTGTAACTGGTTGGGTTGCTAACAACGTTACCAACAAAACAAACGTACGGCATCGACAAATAATAATATACTGCCCCCTTCTGGCGGAAAACAAACATTTACAGTTGTGCTTGTCAGTGAAGTACCTATTATTTCAAAAACTAATAAACTTTTTTTAATACGGAAAATAAATTGATTTGCATATGTGACAAATGACCGGCATTACTTCTAGAGATAGCATTTGACTACAACATTTAAAATGTTCAATTAGGTATGAAGTATTTATAATCAGGATAAACAGAAATGACTTCTGGGCTTTAGGACGTAGTTTGTTCAGTGCAGTAAAAGCGGGCTTGGTCGCCATTTTTAGATTAATTTAACAGAGAGGAACCATTTAGACAGTCATATTTCCATATAATGATAGAGATTATTGTCTTGGCGACGTTACGTAGATCAAGTACAGTTCGGGGAGGAGCGTTTGCTGAAGTCCTCAGCTAAGAGACCCTTAGTTCGGTCCTCTGCGTCGTGCACGAACCAAAACAATGGCGCTACGTTCAGCTCGTGATTCTCAGATATTTATAATCGGATGTGGCATCTCGGGAATTGGTGCCGCTCAGAAATTACTTAAACACGGTTTTCATAATGTACACATCATAGAAGCGACTGCGAGAAGCGGAGGGAGAATACGAACGGGCAGACTGGGTATGTGCAGGTTATTGCTTTTAAATCATCTGTCATCTGAAATCACTGATGGGAAAATTGGGCTTTTATAATTTGTTTACTTTTTGTAATCTTATAGGATTTGGCAACTAGCTGTATTTTGTGGGCGGAGCTTAACAGAACTTCCGGCTGTACGAGTTTTCAATGTAAATGTGTCACGTTGTCTATCAGTGGTTCTCAACTAGATCGTGGAGTCATCAACAAAATTAGTTATTAAAATTCCTGGAATGACAAAATGAATGAAAATAAACAGATTTGTCATAATTGCAGAATAAATAAGCCTACCAGTTAACATTACCTTATATTGGGGGCCTTTGAGTCAGCAAAGTTAAGATCTGCAAGTATATATATATATATATATATATATATATATATATATTACAGAGGTTTTGATTCAAAGTCCAGATTTTCCATGTGACCCAGTAAAACAACATTGATATATGATCATGCAAGGATCAGCTATATGATGAAAGTACATTTTAACAGAAAGGTTGAATCATGTTTTGAGGACAAATGTATTCTTTGTAAATGCCAGAGATAGTTACAAATTTATAAAATGTATTAACTACAGTATTTCTTGGCCACAAATAATGGTTTGATAACATTTGTTACCTTCAATGCTTTTGCTCTTTGAATATATGTTATATGATATAGGATATGGATGATAGAAGTCTATTTTATATTAAAGTACAACATTTTACCATTTTTTTGTTGCCAAGACTAGAATATACTTAGCTGAGTAAAAAGCTAGCCATGGTCTTCACAATCGATCACATTTTTTTCTCTATTTGTACAAGGGGATAACATTGTAGAGATCGGTGCCAACTGGATCCATGGTCCATCGAAGGAAAACCCAGTGTTTCGTTTGGCGTGTGACTACCAGCTGCTTGACAAAGAGTCAATGTCTGAAGAAAACCAGGCCATTGATGCTGGTGGTCATCCGCTTTTTGTTCCCAACTGGTTTACCAGTTCAGGGCGAAAACTGGGGCTTGAATCGATGGGGCCAGTAGTGGAGTTTTTCATGAAATTACTGGAAAGGAGTCAGCAGTTCCATGACAGTGGTGGAGAACCTCTGCCGAGCGTTGGGGAGTATGTCAAGGCCGAGGTTGAACAACTGGCCCCAGAAGAGTGGAAGGAGGACCAGGCTAACATTGCAATAAAAAGGGCCATGATAAACACACTGCTCAAGCTGGAGTGCTGTGTCAGTGGAACCCACACGATGGACGATGTAGGCCTGGGAGCCTTTGGCATGTACAAAACTCTCCCAGGATTGGACTGCACTTTCCCAGGGTGAGTGATCATGTACATTTTCAAGTGATGCTAAATATACCAAAATGCTTAATATTGTGAAGTTTTCAAACTAAAAATTTCTTTTTTTTCCTCCTAGAGGTTATGAAGGTTTAACTGATCACATGATGATGGAACTTCCTAAGGACATAGTCTTATACAACAAGCCAGTGAAGTGCATTCACTGGAACTACACCAAGAATGGACCATCAGGAACATCATTTCCTGTTATGATTGAATGTGTGAATGGAGAGACGTTTGCTGCAGACCATGTTATTGTCACTGTCCCACTGGGTACGAATAGATTTAGCATTAATTGTTAACCGTTTGTATCTGTCTGTTAATCTATTAAGTTAAATCTTAACTGAATTTGAAAGAAAGCCAACAATAAATGAAAAGTACTGCATGGAGCACACATTTTTAAAACTGATTTGTAAAGTCAGATTGATTTAGGTGTTATTTTCATAATGTATTTTTGAAAACGTTGCTTTCACCATGAGATCTGATGTGCTATTTTATGCAGGGTACCTTAAGAAGCACCAGAGCACTTTTCTAAACCCTCCTCTTCCACTGAATAAATTGCACTCCATCCAGAGAATGGGCTTTGGGACCAACAACAAGATCTTTCTTGAGTTCGAGCAGCCTTTCTGGGATGAAGACTGTGAGTTGATCTATCTCGTCTGGGAGGACGAGACACATCTTGCTGATGTTGTTTCTGATGTAAAGAACTCCTGGATCAGAAAGTTAATTGGGTTCACTGTGCTGAAGCCCACAGAGAGGTAAACGTAGTATTTTATTTTGCTTCAGCCACTGCAATTTATGCCTTAAGAAATATGACATTTCTTTTCTGTTGTTGTGCAGATATGGGCATGTGCTCTGTGGATGGATCGCAGGACGAGAGTCTGAGTACATGGAAACTCTCTCTGAGCATGAAGTGCTGCACAGTGTCACACAGCTCCTGCGCATATTTACTGGTAACATTTTTACTCTGTACAAGAGGTTAACAACTTAATAGGACATCATTTGATGGGGTCCAAAGGTCTGATACCACACTGAAAATGTGGGATATAGTGGATACAGAATGTGAGATACAGATCGCATCACATGTAATAAAATAATTAAATAAATAAATAAAAAAACATGAAATTTTTCATAATTTTCAGGCAATCCAACGATTACACCAAGGAAGCTTTTAAGATCTCAGTGGTTCCATGAACCCTATTCCTGTGGATCTTATACCTACGTGTCCAAAGGTTGCTCAGGATATGACATAGATAACCTTGCTGAACCCTTGCCGTTGAAAGGCTCAAATTCTAAGGTGCAACTACTCTCATTTTGTCAATGTTTGTTCAAGCAACTAGATTTCATTCTTCTTTTGAACAGTATGCTATATTTAGACATTTTCCCTTTACTCTTACTCTTCCTTAAATTATTATTTGCATTGTTGTTTTTGCAGTCTTTGCAGGTGTTGTTTGCAGGAGAAGCCACACACGGGTCTTTCTTTTCTACAGTTCATGGAGCGTTGCTGAGCGGCTGGAGAGAAGCAGAGCGTCTAATATCTCACTACACTCCTGCCTCTGGGACATTCTCATCTAAACTCTGAAAACTGTCCTCATGTTCTGAAGAGTCAGAAGGATTGACTGACATTTTCATGAGATCCGAGTGATTTTGTGCTTCATAAGGGGAATAGAAGGAAAATCTGTATGTAATGGCTTACAAATATACTGCATGACAAATGTTTAAAATGCTATCCAATTTAATGTAATCACAGTCAGCAAATGTTGATTTGTGGGGAATCTCAAAACTGTATGCCTGCATTTTGCACAAATGTTAATTGTTTTTTGTGATCTGAAAATATTTTTATAATAAACATATCTTAAACTTAATAAAGTTTTGTCTTTAGTTTATAAACTTACAAAATAAAATTAGAAATTGATTTTTTTCTAGTTTAATTTGGATAATGAAGGAAACTGTTCATAAATTGTATGCACACTTTTCAGTTGTCCAAATGAGACCCTCTAAATTTAATTGAAAAAAAAAAAAAATTTTAAGCACAGAATTTCCCCAGGAATAAATATTCTCACTCCCGCTCAGTAGGTGGCAGAATACATATATGTAGTTGCTTCTCATCTCAACTCGTTACTAAAGCCATCGAAGAAGACGATTCAGCAATGTAAACATGGCTTTTCTTTTAGTCAACAAAAAAAGTAACTTTTCTGAATGCAAATAACTGGTGAGTGGCCTGTCATAACGGCAACCTTTCGTTTTCAAGCGGAACCATTTTTCCAGTGAAATCAATGCAGTGTTTATTTACCATGGGTTTATTTTTGTGGTGGTTTTAGTTTAGCAAGCTTTGAAATTGCATTGTGATAGAAGAAGAGGATAATGCAATCTCACGAGTAGTTTTTATATTTAAAAAATCAAATACGTCGTACAAGAGCATTAATATCTGCCTATTTTGTTATAGTTCTGGTTCAGCCTTTGGAAGAATTCACATCCAGTCTCAAGAAGAACTAACTTCAGCTGAACATCAGAAAGAACATCGGAAGTCAAAGACTAGCGGAAATGGAGCAAGGTTTGCCATCTGCGAGCGTTTCACAGCACTTTATGAATGGATGGTTAAAAAGTGAAGATGGCAGTTCACTGACCTTGCAATCAGACTTCATTAAGTCAGAAATACAAGTTAAAGTGGAACCTGATCAAGATGACTCTTCACTGCTTGATGTGAACGAGCTAGGAACGCTTTCTTGTTCTCAGGGGAATGTTAAAGAGGAGTTTTTGGACCTTGGTCTGCAAATCTTACCAACTGGCCTAATGCCTCCAGTTGAGATGGAAGAAGAGCTTGAAATCACACACACTTCTCCAGATAATAGAACTGATAAATCAAGCAAAAGAAAAAAATGCACAGACAAGAAAAGAACATCAAGAAAAAGAAAACCAACAGAGCCAATAGAACAAATTATACCAGCTAAAATAAATTCTGCGTTAATAATGAAGGGAAACGGCACACAACATCCAGAGAAAGCAGGTAAAGGCAGAACATCCGACAGACAGCATAAAGAAGAGCGATTTAGTTGTGAAACCTGTGGGAAAGAATTCCAGCGCTCAGATCTTCTCACGGATCATGTGAAAATTCACAGAAGACAGAAACCGTACGGTTGTGATCAGTGTGAAATGAAGTTTGCCAAACCCTCATATTTGAAAATACACTTGCGTAGACATGCCGGTGACAGGCCTTTTCCATGTAACCAGTGTGAGAAGAGGTTTTTTGACATCTATGACTTAAGGGTGCACCAGAGAGATCACACTGGAGAGAGACCTTATATGTGCCCTGAGTGTGGGAAGAGTTTTAAACGCGTTTACATACTTAACAAACATAAACGGACACACTCAAAGGAGAGACCTTTCCAGTGCTCTGTGTGTGGTAAAGCATACAGATATGGGTACAGTTATAGACTGCATCTAAAAAACCATGTCGATTAGGGTCCATGATGTGTAGCGGCATTTTTTGTAACAGTAAAAGGCTTTTTTTTTTTTTATTCCTTCCTTAAAGGATTAATTTTTCCTTATGTTAAGTGGAAAATGTGTTTTTAGCATTTGATTTGAGAAGGCTTTTTAACTAAAATCATTTTTTATCTATGCTGTTTATGGTGGTTTGAAAGAATCTTCTCATCCACATGAATGACTTTGTTCCACTCTTGAGGAGTGTGTAGTTTATTCCTTTAGATGTCCAGTAATTTATAATAGACAATACACTTTCTCATTACACATTTGTAATGTTTTACAAGCGGCTTTCTGTAGCAAGCTTGCATTAAAATGAGAGGGTTACAGACCTAAATCTCAATTCTTTTTCTGACATCCTGTGTTTGAAGAAATGTTTCAGCTCGGAAGAAGAATCAGATGTGGCATAGAGAAGATATCACAAATTGGTATAGAATAAAGTGCGTATGATAAAGTATCAACACAATGAAAACAAACCTTTCTTTAATTAAATAATGATACATTGTCAGAAAAAAAGCTACTGTTCTGTTGCTGGGGTGGTACCCTAAGGCACAAAAGTGAAAAGGTACATCTTTGTATCTTACCTACCCCTCCCCTAAACATATTAGTACGTATTGTTACCTTTTCACTTTTGTACCTTAGCTGCCCCAGTGATGGAACTGTACCTTTTTTCTGACAGTGAAATGATTTGGAAATAAAGGTAATTTCGCTATGATGACCCGTGTTCTGTACATGCACATGTCAATCTGTACTACTGTTCAAAAGGTTGGGGTTGGTGTCGTTTGTTTTTTCAGTTCTTTAATTATCTTATGTTCACCAAGGATACGTTTATCTGATAAAATACAATAAAGCTATATTTTCAGCAGCCATTATTCCCGTCTTCAGTGTAACATGATTCTTTACAGGAACATTTCTTATTATCAACGTTGAAAACAGTAAATTTTATTTTATGAAACCATAATATATTTTCTTGATCAATTTAACGCATCCTTCCTTAAAGTTCTTTAAAAATAGGATCTTACTATCCCCAAATTTTTGAACCTTATAAATGAAAGTGTTGTCATCATTTACTCGTTCTCATATCGTTTCAGACCTGTTTGTCTTTCGTTAAAGCCATACAATGAAAATCAGCTTTCCAACTGACTTTTACTGTGTGCAGAAAACAGTCCAATCTATCTTTAAAATAAATTTGTTCATGTTCTACAGAGGGTAAACGTTGGGGTGGGTTGTTGTTTGACCATTTCTCCACCAGAGGGAGACCAAATGCTGCACATTCTCACCCCAGTCAGTTTTGCTGAATAAGCAAATGCCCAGCATGCAGCCTGTTCATATCAGAATGATGACAGCACAAATGTTGTATTTTTTCTAAAAAAAGAGAATGTTCTTGTGTGTGCCATGGTGGAAGTTCCTGTAAGTGAGTTACTACAAAAATGTAGTTCACATGCTTAGTACCGCTGATGCATATTTTGAACTTTTCTTAAGTGTACTTATGACACAACTCTGTGCTTGTGTGTTTGTATTTTACAGTTTTGTCTATGGCGTGCCTTAAAAAGCCTAGAGAAGAATATGAATCCATTGCTGCCCCTGATTTGGAATCTGAGGTCTCTGATAGTGATGGCCCAGATTTGACAAAAGGTCAGAAAACTGTCCTTACAGACTTCGAGTTCTCATCTGAGGAATCTAGTGATGAAGAGAGTGAAGATTGCTCGAGTCGATGGAGCAAAGGAGACTCTTACTGGAGCAAATATCCTTCTCAAAGCGAAACCATGACCTTTTCACAGAGCTGTCCAGGGCCTGCACCAGAGTCTTCAGCAGAGACACCTAAAGAGGCCTGGGAACTTTTCATGAGCGAAAACATTATTAATAAGATCCTGCAATGCACTAACTTGGATGGACTGAGAGCAGCGTTAGCAAAAGGTAAAGTGTGGCAAAAGGTCACTAAAGAAGAACTAAAAGCCTTTATTGGTCTGAGCCTTCTCATTGGTGTGGAGAGAAGTGGCGATGTCCCAATCCGTGAACTGTTTATGGATCCGTTACAGAACCCACTGTATAGAGCTACCATGTCTGTTGGTAGGTATCAAGACCTTCACAGATTCCTACAATTTGATGATAAGAAAACCAGGGTCGCAAGAGAGGCATCAGACTGCATGGCAGCCTTCCGAAATGTGTGGGACCTGTTCCTGACCAACTGCAGGAAAAGGTTCCTCCCGAGGAATTGTGCCACTGTGGGAGAGCAGCTTGTGCCATTCCAGGGAAGATGCAGGTTTCTGCAACATGTGCCAAGCTGCCCTACCAAAAGTGGCATAAAAATCTTTTGGATGTGCAATTCTGAGGTCCCCTACGCCTTTGATGGGGTCATCTACACAGGCAGACAGCCAGGAGAGGAGACTGAGGAGAACCTTGCAGAGAACACAGTCCTGAGGTTGTCCAATGGACTTCAGCAAAAAGGTAAACATTTTCATCAAAGAATCCTAAAAAAAAAAAGATTGCCACTAGTATATTTTCCATTTGAGACACTTTGGGTTAATGATCTACCTTAAAAGCACACAGTTTACTTCTTGAAGGGATCTCAGCAGCAACCTTGATACCAGCCCTCAGCCACAAACACTATGCCAGACCATCAGTGTTGTTGTGCTATCTAATGACCTTGCCTTTTGTGTTTGTTTCTCAATATAGGTCTCAACATTACAATGGACAGCAACTTCAGCAGTGTCCCTCTCGCAGAGAAGCTTTTTGAGAAAAACTTGACGATGGTTGGGGCCCTTCACCATAAGAATCCACATGTGCCACCGATTATGAAGCCATCCAGGTTACGAGCACCACATACCTCTGAGTTGGGTTTTTGTGGCAAAGTATTCATGGTGAGCTATGTGCCAAAACTAAAAAAGGCAACGATTCTGTTGAGTACAATGCATACCAGTGATGCGTTGAATGAAACAAGTGCTAAAAACAAGCCAGAGGTCATTCAGTACTACAACCGCACCAAAGGAGGAGTCAGCAGTGTTAGGGTAATGGCTGAAAATTATACTTGCAAGAGGCAAACAAAGAGATGGCCTATGCTGCTTTGGTATAACATGTTGGATGTTGCTATTGTAAACTCCTACTCCATTTTCATTGCTCAGCACCCTAGCTTCATGGGAGGTGGACATAACGCCCAGCGCTTGTTCATAAAAGAGCTAGTGAAAGAGCTTGTAGTGCCTCAGATACATAGGCGCAAAGAAGAAAGCCCTGGATTATCCATGAACATCCTCGAGGCCATGGACAGATGTGGGGTGCCCACATCATTGTCAGCTGTCAATTCTGAGCTCCGAGAACAGAGCTGTCAAAACAGAATAAGAAAAAGATGTTATTACTGTGGATCTGGAAGAGACAGAAAAGTGAGCAAGTTCTGTAGTGAATGCAGTCGCCCTGTCTGCAAAGATCACAGTCACATGTTGGTGACTTGCTTCCGGTGCATGCCTTAAGACCCATATAGAAACAGTTTCTACATTTCTATTCTGCAAGGATAATGACTTTTCTGTTGACAAGTTTGATTTCTTAAAGCACTGTTTAAAAGATTTAGTGTGTATAGTAAATATGGTTTCTTTAATTTTTTTAATTTATTTAATCTTTGATCAATTATCTTTAATCATACAATGTAAATCTGACATTTATTTCTTCTTTCTTCTGAGTGGGCCTTTTATTTTCTTTACTGCTTCTGCTTAAATATAATTGATTAAATTGAAAACAAATGTTCATTCAAAAACTAATACCTGATGTGATTGGTCTTTTTTCAGGTGTTTTAAAGGAACGTTTTCCTGGGATCTGTTTGTGGGTCATCACTTAAGAATCTCACCCCTGTTGTTAAATAAACAAACCCATTTGCTTACAGCCTATTGGTTTCCTTAAGGTGTTTAGTTTCACATATACCACTAACCTCTTCCATGTGAACTGGTGTCAGTTATTTTATAGGGGGGATTTTTAGTGGTTTTCCTTACCCTTAAATTAAGTATGGGAGTGAAACACTAAATTAATCATTAAACGACATTATTTAATTGGTTCTAAAAACAGAATGCTGTATCCGCTCTGTAGGAACTGCATTTTAGACATTTATCTCGTTTTAAATAATTTTGAGCTACGTGAAGCCACGAACTAAGCAATTTTTATATATATTTTTTAAAAGTGGTGTTTTTAAATGCGTTTCGTGATAAATATGAATATTCAGTTGAAATTAGCTAGTAGCCAATAATCATCAGGTTGTTGCTATATACAAGCGCGTATGTTAAACAGCGCGTGTTGATTGGCCGTGTGAGACAATGACGCGCGCAGACGCCACATGAATATTCAATGAGTTCCTTGCAGTTACAGTGCAAATAAAGCGAGATAACGGGCTGTGGACAGCGGGCTAAAACTTTTTATTCTGACATATCAGAGCAATGACTTTTGTGTAATTAAAAACCTGGGACACGGATCCCAGCGAAGGAAGAGGGTCTGTGCTGGAAGAAGCGGGAGAAGCTCTGATTTTTTTTGGGGTGTGGAAAACCGGACGGCGCATTCACAGTAGATTCTGAACAAGTTTGCCTTTTCCAAAAGTAACAGTGGAAGAGTGAAAGTTACAGTAACAACATGAGCTTGTTGTCTGCTATAGACACCAGTACCTCAGTGTACCAGCCTGCACAGCTTCTCAACTGGGTTTACCTTTCTTTACAAGACACGCATCAGACGAGTGCTTTCGATGCCTTCCGACCCGAGCCCAACTCTTCCCATCCGGACCTGAACTACAGCAAAACTCCTGCCAGCGACCTGAGCTCCTCTCTCAACTCCAACTATCTCAACAACTTCTTTCAGCTCCAGAGGAATGAGGTAAGTTGTTTTCTGTTCTCCTACAGGTGATGTTTTTGGAAGTAAGTTCGTGAAGATAACGGTCCCTGCCGACTGGAATAAGATTTATTATGTGAATCGCAGTTGACTATGCATGTCTAATGTACCGCGCGTCTAGTCTTGGCTACATTTGTACAATACATAAATGCTTTTGGAGACATAATCTTTTAATCTCTGAAAACTTGAAACATTAATTTTGTCTTTTTTTATTTTATTTCTCTTGTATAGCTAATAATAAATCGCATTTATTTATTTTATTGCATCAATAAAATCATGCCACTTGCACACTTGCACACTTGTTCATTGTATTTTGTAAGAGCACGTGTACAGCCAAACGAGGCAGTCATCCATGAACGTTTCTTATTTTGATCATAAGACTACTTACATTTAATTTGCTTCTTAATTTCAGCATGTAGAGGTCCAGTAAATCTGAGTTTGATGATTGGTGGCTGATCTCTACAGGCCTAAAATATGTCCTGCCGTGATTGAGCTAGGAATAATCAAACATTATGCTCATTTCTGAGGTTGTAACTGTTGCTGAAGACATATAACACTACATATTTATTATCATCATCACATAAAGGAAGATGCTATTCAGGGATCCTCTCTGAATAACTATTTGATTGAATTATCCAAAAGTAGATTGTGTCAGTGTATGAGAAGAAAATTGTAGGGAAAATTCATAAATGAGTATGTTTGTTGCATAAGTGTTTTATAGTTTAGAGATTAATGTAGACCTACTTTTGGGAACGACCAGTACTGCTATTTTTATATTTCCTGGAAATATTGTTATAAAGCATGGATAAGAAGAAACAAATATGGTTTTCACTAATTAAATATAGCCTAATAGTTATGATACTTGGTAAAGAGCGCATATGGAACTAAAAGTCTATTGAATCCTTTTGTACTCTTCCGTTTATTTTTCTAAATAAGATAATTACTTTCAGAAGCTTGAACATATGAGTGCATTTTCTTTTTAATTATGTGATGACAGTGTTGTGGCTGAGACAGAGGTAAGTGTTGATGTTTAGTGGAAAGTTTGAGGAAGGGTAAAACTTTTATTCGTAATCAGAGTTAATAAAAACATTATGACAAGTTCTCTCTCTTTTTCTCCTTCCACCTCTTTCATTTTCTCTCACTTTCTTTTTTCCCTCTCTCTTTTCTTTTTCTCTTATGTGGAGGGTTAAGAATACTTTCAAAATTCCTGTAGACAAAGACCATTTTTTTCCTCTTTTAGGCCAGAAATCAATCTGTTAAATATTTACAACAAAGAAAAGAAGCTTAAAACTGGAATTCTAGATTTTTTAATTATCTTTGTTTGGATAACTTACCAAATTGTCTACACTTTTCTTACAAAGTGTTAACTGGAATTGTGAATGGCAGTAGTTAGAAGTGACCCCCTGACTGGCTCTCCAGCTGTGTGATGGGGTGAGGAGAGATGTCCTCCACTGGTGTAAATGTGTGTGAGGGCCGTATCCCTCAGGAGACACATAGCCAAATTCCTTTCTGACAGTTACATTATTACATGAAAATCAATAATAATTGTATGAATGCATTCAGACATAACACTGATCATCGTATTTTTTGTATTTCCATGATGTTAAAAATTTGACATTTAAAACATTGCTGTGTGGTTTGTTAGTTTTTGTCTATACGGAACATAAATTTCCATTGCCTTTTCATATACTTCTTGCTGATCTTAAACCTCATTGCTGGTCATAACTCAAAAGAACAGTGTAGCTGGATGCTTAGTTTCTCACGACACAACTTTTTATAGGCCTAATATTTTTAAAAAATAAACTAAAGATTTCTAATTTCATGTACCTCATAATCTTTTGTCTGATGCACTCAGAAGTTTTGAATTTAAGAGGAATTGGTTTTGTGTGTTTCTCATGAATTTCTCTCACAGAGAATGTATATCAGCTGGATTTGAGTGGCCAGGATGGAAAATGAACGTCACATGTACAGCTATAAAAGAAAGATCTAAAAAAGCTTATTTGCTGCATTCAGAGTTGATCTAACTAATGAAAACAGACTCGTCTGAGAGATACGTGCAGAAACTGTTTATTGTCCTGGCTTGCTGAGAACTAGATGACAGTTATCTGGACTTGCCAAGTATGAAGTTTCAGGACTGTCCAACATGAGACTTCAACAATAACATAACCTTCCAAAGCATAACCAGAGGAAGACATCACTCAAGTAACATCTTCCCATCCAAACCGTCTGTAGCGTGTGTTTGATTACCTACTGTACTCTCTGTGGTTAAATGGCAATCTGATTTGTAAATCTTAGACTCATGTACTTATCACAAACTTTAGTGGATTATGTTGTGCCAATTTAGGAACTGATCCTAAATTAGGAATCTCATTTATTCCATAATATGCCTAATTGAGGACATTGTTTTTGATTATGTACTTAATCATATTTTACGTTTTTCTTACAGCTTATAGACTGTATTTAAGAGCAGCATGTTGTGACATGTTAAAAAAGACATTCTATATAAACACAGTATGCTTCAGTTTCATGTTCACATTGGGATAAGCTAATTTTTGGTTTGTGGATGTCCTGTTATGCTTTGCAGGCCCTAAATAATGGTTTATACAAAAGCGTCTCACCGTACGGCTCTCTTAACAACATAGTGGACGGACTGAACTCTCTAACGGACCACTTCTCTGACCTCTCCCTGTCCTCTGAGCCACGCAAGCCCAGCAAGAGACCTCCACCAAACTACCTGTGCCATCTCTGCTTCAACAAGGGACACTATATCAAAGACTGCCCACAGGTAAGCATCCAATGAACTCTGTGCACCCTGGGGAGATAGAAAGAGAGACATGTTGCTTCATTGACCTACTTGTCAAACAGGCATCTCTCTGTCTTTTTAGTCATGTGTATCAAGTTAATTTAGGGAGCTACTGTGCTGAGCATTGAGAGGTATCACCAGGCCACCGAGCTGTCTTTTTTTAAACATGAATATCATCTGATTTTCTTTCATTTTTTAATCTAACTTTCTCTGGCGTCTGACAGTGACATTAGTCGATAACAACAAAAACATTAACACCAAGAATATCACACATATAATGTATTCAGCAGGAAATGAGGCATACAGTCATTTTCAGAAATAGTCTCTTAGCCACATGTGTTTCGCAGGTGATATTAGCCGTTGTCGTTCTAGCAAGTGTAACTAAAAGCTTCATAAATCAGTGTTTTTGTGTAGATGCATGACAATATGTTTACAAAGCAACACGTTTAAACAAATGGTCAAGTTAATGTGATATGAATGGACACAGTGAGAAAAGAAATACTGCAAAATTTAGAGATGCCAGAGTGGGAATGTTTTGCCCTCGAGATAAACAGGTTGCTTATGTGCTTAAATGCACTGTTTTACTAGGAAAGCCATAGGAACTCATGAGAAACCACTCCCTGACCTTTAATTGTCTTGTTTCGGCTATTGCAACAGCATTCTCAGAGCGATGTTTACCCTCAGGACAAGGAAAAAATATATCCAGGCTTCTTTCAGAAACGATTTTAGTTTCAGTCTTTAAACACGAATTGGTATTTTTAATGTAGAGCACTGTTTGTTCCCCAGTTTTTTCCTTTTGTCTTATCTTTCGCTTTCTTCATTCCAATACTGATTTCATGAATAAAAAATAGTGTTAAACTTGCAAAAGTTCCAGAGACAAAGATAAAATACAAGTGTTTGCGAAGGAGACAGTGTCATCTTTAATTTTAAGCCTTTAGTGTTTTATAGTCTTTGGACATTGAGACAGGGTGAGGTTTTTGTTCAGGCCCAGACTCAAGTCAGAGCTGCATGGAATGGTAATGCAGACCAGATGTGGGATTAAAGTGGCAAACCTCCCTTTATGAAAGATGATGAGGGTTCCCTGCAGACTGCTAAAAGTCCTATCATGATAAAATATCTCCACCTCTTTGTGCACGGCTCAGGTAATTTACAGACTTTTCCTTTGACGTTGTCAACATGCTGCACTGAAATACACTGATGTTTGTTTTTATAAGGGCGTTTGCTGTCCCTGATGGGTGATGGAAAATATTGCTCATGTGCCATTAGATCTATAACAGATTGGACTGAAGTTGTATCACTGTTATGGTGTAATTGTAGATTAATTTATAAAAACATAGCATGTTGACTGTGATATTATTGTTATCGCTATTAAGGTATTAAGCTAATTTCAAAAGCAGGGATTTTCAAACTTTTGATTCTAAGGGCCCCCAAATAAATTTTTTCCCGTATAAAGACAATTTTATACTGTGTCTGAAAAAACATGATATTATGAGGATGTTGATTACAAATTAATTGGCCTTATATTGTTACTGTTTTAGAGCAAGTGCAAATTATTACAAAATATAATCTTCACGATACTGACATTTTATGTCTTTTTTATTTTATTGATCTTTTTTCTATTATATCTTTTTGTCCACTTTTAGAAAAATTTTAGATGTGTCAACCTTAAAAGACATATTTTCAATTCATTTCAACCGTATTTATGTTATGTTGTATAACCTTGATACATAATCAAAATATGAAATTTCCTCTCCAGTTTTCTTTGCTGGTCTATAGGAATCTGCACAATGGGGTTCACTAAGTTGGTATCACCCTCTCATGTTAAATAGCTTAGAAAAAACAAATACTAAAAGAACAAATGCTGAGTTTTATTAGGACAAAACACCACAGGCTATAATACTAGCCTGAGACCAGTCAGTAAATCACTGTCAGAACTGTCCTGTTTTAAATTTCAGTTGCTTGTGTGAATGCCAGTGGAAACACAAGAAAAGTCCTGTCCCCCGATAGTGTCCACACCTACTCAATTCAACACCGCTGCAATTTACCTCCCCCTGGGGTCTCACTTTCTGTGATTTACTTTCCATTTGTCATATGCCGCATCCATGTATTTACTCGTCCGGACACAGTGATTCGCCCACGATTCCTGCCAGTAAGGACAGTTGAAAAATTATGAATGTGGTGAGTCTGATCTTGTCTCAGAGGAAATGAATTCCAGGGTAAGCTGGTCCCCACTAAGGGTTTGTCCTGTCCAGAGGACTACAAACTCTCTGCCAACACAAACACGGAGGATTTGACTTCACAGGGCACAGCGGGACCTGTGATCTAAAGCCAGCGCTGAGAATCACATTCTCATGCGTTCTCCCAGTGCACCGTCTCGGTCTCCATTCGTTTCCCAGCAGACGAGGTGCAATGGGCCAAGCTTCCCCAGTCAGGGCAGGGGCTGAGTTTCAAAACACAGCCATCCCGGGGACTGAAGCTGGCTGTGGTGGGGGTGTTTCGGCCAGATAGGAATTGGGGAATGTCATGGCTCGGTTGGGGCAGAGCGTGGGGGCAGGAAGCGTGGTGGTTATGTCTTCTGGTGTGTGTGGTTCAAACTCACATGTGTCACCTAGGGGAAGTGGTTCTGGCCCTAGCGGAGCTCCACAGGGAGCGCTAGTTAGAAAAGAACACCATTGAGCAGGCAGCTGTTTGAGCAACTCTGCTCTGCCCAGGGGCAGCTAGTGAGAGTTATGTAAACAAGCTCGACTAAACAGGGGAATAGTTTTGCCCTGTCATTCATTACCCAGAATTCCGAGACCTCGAAAACCCATAGCCCAGTTCTACTTGTTTATGTTATGCCAGTCGAATATCTGATTGTTTGAGTCGATGAGGCTCAATCTACCCCTCATACAGAGGTGCGGTGGGATTTCCTCATGGAAAATGTGGGCGCTGGAATGTGGCTTGTAGAACTGTAAGAGCCCTGCATGTAAGCTCAGCTCGTGAGTCATGTCCTCTGCAATGCATCCCTATTGCCAATGCCCTTTTTTGTGTCACAGTCTCATAGTGACACTGGATGTCATTCACTGCAAGTATTCTGACTCCCACCCTCACCCCATCAATGTGAGTCTTGTTAGGAAGTCGTTGAAACATGGTACTGGGTGCAGAAAAGAATGCCTTTTGTTGTACAAAGAAATTACTACAGGGTCACAATCATGTTTCTTTCTCCTGCTTACATTTACCCTGCTTGATGTGTTGTGTTAGTGGCACTGTGCAACAAATGGGATGTTGGATGTTTTGAGTTTTTGTTGTTCAAACCATTTAGAAAACTTTAATCACACAGAACGTACTGCCATTGTTCATGTAATCTTTTCTTTTGAGATATTCGAAAATATTTTTAACATTAAATATTTCTTTAAAGAAAATATCCTTAAAATGTTATTAATATTTAATCAAAAGTTTTTTATTGATTTTATATAAATTTGGTTTAAATGAAACCAAATAATCACAAATTTTGTATTAATTTAAACATGCATAAGTGTTTAACAAAATCAGCATGTGATAGAAAAACCAAACACCGGTTTTTATTGAATACTTATTCATTGTCTGTGTTTAAGTGCTTTGTTGTAGTAAGAATGACTGACTGGCATGCAACTTCTAGAGGTTGACTTCTACATTCAAGTTAATGCAATAGATTTAAGCTATTTAAGTTTATGTTGTAGATTTATGTGATTATTAATCTTAAATATGTAGGGTCTAATTAATTAACTTTCCAGTGATGCACTTCATTTTATTGGATTTCATCCACCTTTTTCCTTCAGCGCATACAGGTCAATAATTATTAGCTACAATTATTGTATTTTTAAAAAAAAACTAATTCCAATTCTTTTTAGATTTCTTTTTATCTGCAAAAAACATTGCTGGTGCCCAGTTAATGTCTTGGAGTGTTTTTCTCATCATATTTTGTCAATACTTTTGTCGATAGAAGTAGTTCAGCATGTGCGTTTTCGTCTTGCCTTTGTTCACTCTTTGTTCATTTTTGTCAGTAATTTCATTGACAAGATTAATGCTGCATACTGAATTTGCATGAAAATTAGCAATAAACCAGATACAGTAGAGTAGACTCAGCTGGGGTCTGTAGTCTTCATATCCTTTGATGGGAAAATTGTAGATTCTCTTATGTTAATCAAAAGCACATGAATGCCATTGATTTCATACAGAGCTCTCATTATTCTTTTGACATAATACATCTCTTGTTCAAATCGTAATCATGGCAATGGAATGTGTGTATATATATATATATATATAGCCTTATTTCGTCTTCCTCCAGTTTCCCAATGTTCTGTTTTTGAGTAGCTTTTTACAGTTGAAGCCTGTTTACTATTCAATTAATGTGGCATTTTAGAGGTTTGTTGATGGTGCAGGTTCTGAAAGTTTTTAATTTGTCTTTTTACTATTAATATTTTGCAATTTAACAAAAATGTTACCCGTGTGTTGCATTATTTAGTTCCTCTAAGTGTTTTGGGCCACTTAAGTCTATTGATTAAAGGTGGCAGATTCAACACTCTGGAGGCTATTTTGAACAAATGGTGCTCCCATCATCATCAGCATGAGTGAAATCTACCCTAGCACTTTACAGTTTGCCAACTTCATTACTACCAAAGCGAACACCTTTGTGAACTTGCAAGTTTTATTTCACCGAGTTTGTCCGCCGTTGGTCAGAGCGTTAAAGCTTTTATGATTTGTTGTTGCTGTTATCATTATGTAAGATAGTGAAATTGTAAACATTAGCCCCGGGTTGTGTAATTTTGTTTGACAAGAAACCTTTGTTTGAGACAAACTTCCATTACAACTGCTCCCGCCTGTGAAAGGAAAACACTCTGATGTAAGAGGCAATCACTGAGCTCTTAGGAGACAGTCACCTTCTCCTCAGTCTCTTGCTGAGATAATTACATAAACATGGCTCTAATAGGGAGCCAAAATGACAATGCATTTCCTGCTTCTTGATAGAAACAAATAAATAGCTGCAACTGCATACATAAGCAAGTCCATTTTCAATCAGAAACTATGTCAGGCTCGAGTAATGAGGTGTGAATATGTATTGTTAAAATGCTTTGTAATATATAGAGCGTACTTGGACGTTTGACAGTTCTGTTACTCTTAGAGCGCTAGAAAACTTTTAACGGCTGTATCAAAGCCCACATACATTCAGTGATGTGATATAAATCAATTAACTCTTGGTCCGATATGGATTTGACTAAATGTGCCTTTTGTAATAGATAATATATATTATCTTTATCTGTTTTCGGGACAATTAATCAGGCAGTTGTTTAAATCTAGAAAGATTTATGAACTGAGTTAGAGTTGATTCTCTTCTGCTCCAAAACATGCTGTCAAACATTTCTGGTAATGCTGTATAACGATGTAAAACTGCTTCAGCAATTTTTATCTTTATAAACAATCTTTTTAAGCCTTTTCAATTTTGAAATCCAACTTTAGATATAAATAGTATTTGGCTATTCAGTTTTAGGTTTGAATTTATTGTCATTTCATTAAAAAAAATCTCTTTCCTGTGCAGTTAAACTGACAGGGATGACATACAGTATGATTCTACTAAAAAGAAAAAAAAATTTTTTGTATAGATTACTGGCATTGTTACAAAGAAAAGTTTTTCATTGATGTTATTGTAGGCACATTGCACTTAGTAAATGAATCTGAGTGTGACGTTGCTTCATAAATCTGTTTGTATTCATGTTTGTCCAGACCAGCTGCTCAGTGTTTCTCACAGCCTGTCAATTTGGTGTCCTGGGAAACAACCAGTCTGATGTTGCAATGCAGATTTAGTGCTCACGTTCATGGTCCAAAACATGTGTTTTGGTTGTTTTTATGTATAGTATAATTATGTACAATAATAAAAGTCTTTTGAACTATAATGATTCATCCAGTTTAACACTATTAATAGACCTACTTTTAAAGTCAGTAGTTATAGTTACTATTCATTAAAGGATAAAGCGGAACTGTTTTCAACATTGATTTTTACAATAAAAGTTTCTTGAGCACCAAATCATCATTACAATGATTTCTGAAGTGATGCTAAAGACTAAGACAGTAAAACAATTTATCAGCCCTAAACTTTTGTAATTGTAATGGAAGGGGAATATACAACAGTACTGCATTTTTGTAAATTAGAAATGTAATGCCTCTTTATTTAAATACATCTTAATAAAGCATAAGTTTCGCTGATGGTGTGATTAGAGAAGTCCTTGTCAGGATTTGGAAACAGTCAGCTGATGAATGCCAGCACTAAGGAGAGCACACTTAACACACTTCCTCAAAACGGAAATCAAAGTTAAAAGAATATGAAAAGCTGGTTTCCTGCCAGCTGTTTTGTATTCTCTACATAGAGAATAGCACTCTTCCTCTGACTTTTGCTGATACAACAGCAAATGCGCCTCGCTCTTTCTGTCTTGCTGACCTGTCGATGTCCCTTTGCATGAGACCTCTATGTCAACAGTCAGAGGAGGATAATGATAACAACTCTTCAAGTGAGAGTTGTGATCTGTTGTCATATTTAGAAATGAGAATACCTCAAATGTTACTGGTGTTCTGCTTGTTCTGTTTTTTGGTTTTTTTTTTATTTTTTGTTAAAGCATTCCTCAAAGAGATTAATGAGGACAAATTAAAGGGCACAGTGGCATTCTCAGTCTTAAAAAAAAGACCCTCAAAATAATGACCGAGATTCCTGCTTTGTGCAGACAGGGTATATTGCTCGGATAAAGAGACTAAGATGTTCAACCCCTCAGTGATGTGGACCAGAGTATTCAGTGTAATTATTCAATAAATCCATCGTAATTATCTTTTCATTAACTTTTATTTTTCCAGAATCCTTCATAAAGATTTCAATCATTTCTCAGTGAGAGGTTGTGGTCATGTCTGGTCTTGTGAGAACAAAAGTTAATGAAAGAAAACAAATATAAGAAGTGGATGTCAACACTAATATCTGCTTGTAAAAAATGACATGATAAATTTTGATTTATGGGCTTTTGATTATTATTAGGAGATTTTCTGCAAATTTTACTTCATCTGGATGAATTTGGTTCTCTAGGCCTTTTTTTTTACTGAGATCCAACTGATTTCCTAAAGGCATAGTTCACCAAAAAATAAAAATGATGTCTTTATTTACTCATGTCAATCCAAACCTGTATGACACTCTTGTGTGCCACTAACTTTTAAACTGTAGACAAAGCCACCATAAACCTGCACAAGGTCATTTGTATTGTTACCAAGAGGTTGTTTGTTGTTGTAAGACTATGTACGACCTACAAGTTCCTTTGATTACATTGTACCAACCTAATAACTTCAGCGGAATGACCATTTGTTTGTCCTTATCTAACATGGAAACACATCCTGCCCAGCTTAGAAGAACAGATAATGTACAACCATGAGCTCATCTCGTATCATATAAACAGATAACCCTGACAGATCCATCCCTCTCACCCGAGTCGCTAGATTCCAAACTGAATGCCATCGCTCATATTTTGACCTCAGGATGTAAAAAGGCTGATGTAAAGAGTCTTCTATTCAGAATGAATATTACTGAGGACTAACTGGCAGCGTTCTGACTGAGGGCGCACGAGCACAGTAAGATGGTGTCAGAGGAATAACACAGCAAGCTTTGTGTTCAGGTCTGAATCGGGACTGTCAGGAAGAGCCTAGTGCTGGGAATGGCCGATGTTAATTAAGGGTCCCATTGTTTGTCTTTAGGATCCCCAGACGTAGGGGTCAGGAAGTCAGCTCGTATTGTTCACCCAGTGGGATGCTGACTTCAGCACAAGCGGGGACCACAGATCTTTTTTCTTTTTTTAATCACAGAACAGGCAATCTCCTGTTGGACTTATCTTCTATTAGCAATATAGTCTGTTATTATGGAGGACCAGGGAAGACAGCCAGTTGTGTTTTTTGGTGGAAGTCTATAACATGACAGGATATCATTCTGCAGGCTGACAAATCATTGAGGAGAGGGATTCAAGTCAGGTACCCAAAAGCTTTCTCAAGAGCCAAATAATCATCACTTCAAACTGTTGTTTTTTTATTGCAGTGGTTGCATGACCACCACTTTATTAATATTACTCCTTCCTCTTTCTTCTTCTTCTTTCTTCTTTACATCAACACATTTTTACAAATAGTAATACATTTACATGCTATTTATTTCTGTGTTCATTTTGAAATCGAATTGGTTCTCTATTCTCAGTTTATTCTGACAAGACAATGTTGTGCACATTTAATGCAGCGTTTAATTTACACAGAACCATTAATAATGTAAGCACAGCTACCTTTGGATCAACAAATCTAGTACCAGGTTTTTGATGATGATGATGATGATGATATCATATTTGTTGGTCACTCAAGTGGCTAACCATTTCTTGCCACATTGTAAACACTGAAACAGAACTTTTGTTTCCATATATGTGGTAAAACAAGATGTTATTTTTGTTCATATGTAAAAAAAAATTACTTCTTGATGTTGTAAGAATGACATAGTTAATCTCATACTGTGGTGTACTAGTTCTTGAGCCCGGCACAAAGGACATACAAAAGAGGCTCTTGTAGCAAGCTGGAAGGCCTGTGTTGAGTCACTGCGGCGGCTGGAAGGGCTCAGGGAAGTAGTGGGGGTGTGAGGGAGAGAATGACTGAGGGGGGGAAGGGCAGTATGGGAATGTTTTTACAGTCTGACCTGTGATCTTCCTTCTATTCTGCTCCAGTCCTTCTCTGACACACTGAATCTGTGTGGTTTGAAAAAATTAGTTTACACTTAGTCATGTATAATTGTCAAAATAACCACATAGCATTTCAAAAGTCCAAAAGTATATTTTAATAGAGTCAAAAATTATTTAAATACTTTCTGGTCATCCTTTGTTAATGGTACATGCGCATATTAAATGGTTACTCTTCTAGGACACCTGTGTGAACTTGACTTCATACACCCCCCCAAAAATCACTGTGAAACCAGTTAGTTAAAATTCATTTGAAAAATATCTATAAGGTTGTTCTGAAGGGTCGTTTGCTTGGATTTGCTATTTGGTTTATTATTTAATGAGGTACAAGTAATACATTTCTAGTTATCCAAATGCTGTACTTTTTGGGCCCACTTTACTGTGCGTACATCTTTCCAGAGATAGTGTATAGTTTTAGTGCATGTGTGTGTGTGTGTGGGAGAGAGAAACTGGTGAGACTATCTGAGAGAAGACAGTGAAACAGGCTGAAATATAAACAGATAGAGCTTATCTCTTAATGGCTGGAGACATAACAGACAGCCCTCTCCTCTGGACACGGCTGAGAGCAGCTCATCTGAGGAACGACATGCGTTTACATGGATATTTACTACACAATAAATCCCTCACCGTTATCATAGCGTAGCCAGATAAACAGATAGCATGATGATACAACGACAAACCACACTAAAACAGCTCACATGTGCACAGCCACATCTAAGTGCTCAAAAACAAATGTGCATTTCAGCTGAAGAGTAAAACGTGTCTACCTTACGAAAAAACAGTGGTGCAATATGTTCTCTGCGCTATGTCAACCATGTGCTCTGGAATACGATGGAAACATTTAGATACATTACCTCGATCTTTTTACACATAAGCCAATCAACCTGCTCATGTCATTCATTGCTTCGGTAACTTAATTCCGTTTTGCAGCTGTACAAGTCGTTAGGGTTAGCTGGGCTGGCACAGAGATCCTTGGGAATTGGGTTTTTGACATCTTTTGCATGTGAACATTTTGAGAAATAACGTGAGGGAATTTTTAAGATGCGATCGGGAACTGGGCTGTTGAGGGTCTCTTGTCATAGTCTGTAGCAGCAGATTTAGTTTGTGTAAAACTGTTGCTATGCCACCATCGGATACAGTCCACAATTCCCATCTCATGTGTCATCTGTTTTTGAGGGCCGTGCATTGCATTAAGATGAAGAATGTATGTGTGCCGAGAGAGAGAAGATTTCAAACCCGATCAGAACCGATTAATAGATACATCAGCATTATCCACGTGAGATATTTTGCCAATGCCAGCTAGTGTTAATGCGAACCCCTAGCATTTTTCCAGTGAAACCGAATACATAGAAAACATTTATCTACACATCGGGCCAAGAGAAAACCTTCTCCTGAGAAACCGAAGAACACAATGTGCTCATTCATAAATAAAACTCCCACCCATAATCTTTTCAAGTACAACACCAATTTGAACCTGTTAGCCCAGATACAGTTTTATTAATAACATAGTTAAAATAATGTTTTGAGAGATATTAAAGGGTAATCCAGGCAAAGCGATTTCAGATATGATTCATATTAGTTTACTAAGATAAGTAAACATGCTCTGGTTTGTTTTAGGGGATGGAGGGCTTACTGTACCTGTATTACAGCCATTCGGTTTCAGCTTGAGAATGATGTTTTTGAAATGTATTCTGCCAGGACACTGTTCTCGGAGACTGTATAGCGTCATTAACATCCTTATTGGGAAACTGATATCAGATATTTCATTAGTTGTCTGGCGGGGTGGCCAACACCATTTCTTCAGCTGGACCAACACAAACTGCTGCAGTTTTGTGTGGACAGTATTTCATCTGAACATCTTGGCAAGAAAAGTACTGCAAAGTTTTGTTGAGATGTCTTTTTTTCTACTCTACAACATCAAAACAAAAGAACCCTTGACAGCAAGAGCAGTTCCCATAACCTCTGGTTCATAAAATGTCACTCATAATTTGATTACTCTCTTGACTGACAAGCCTCTGCGATAAGGACACACATCATTTATAACTCTAGATCAGCAGTTGCAGCTCACAGCTAACAGCACATGTCTCTGTGATGTCTTTTCCTGTAAAACTAGAAAGAAATGACCTGGAATGAAGCTCTTGATCCTTGAGAAGAGATTAAACAGCTCTTAGTCTACAGACTCTCTCAGAACAGTCTGTTTACATCTCTCTTGATCTCTTCTCATTTACCGATAGCAGGTCGGTTTAAAGCAGCAATATGTGAGAAATTATGCAGTTGCAGGTGCAGCCAACATTCATGTCTTCTAGATGAATTGTGTTATTTACATTTTATCCAGGATCCAGGAAATTGCAGAAATATGGGTTTGCCTAGACTGTTTTTGTGTTCATTAATTAGATTATTACTCTTAGGAAAAATATTGCAAATATTTCCACAGCATATTAATTATAGATGCTGAAAAGATAAAAGAGCAAAATCCTTTTCATATAAATATTGATGATTCTTGTAAATTTGATGATTTTTTTCCAGGAAATTTTCCTAGTAAAAAATGTATATATATTTAAAATACATTTATTTCATACTATAGTTCAAATCTATTAGCATATTTACTGACATATCGCTCAAGACTTACTCATATAAAAAATATAATTAAACTTTATTTGGAGTACACCTTCTTCACAATGCACATTTCTTAATATTAAGCCCAAAATGTGTTTTTTATAATCTTTCTATACTATTAGTCTTTAAATACATGATATTTAAAGTGTACCTGAGGTATATTTGCAGTAGTTCTACTTTAGCACAATCAAATATACTTCAGTTCTTTAGTTGGGCTTCAGAAATACTTTTGTACAATTAAAGTACAAGATTAATTGTTGACTTAGTATACCAGTTTAGTATACCAAAATTACAATTGGTATTTTTATTAAGAGCATAAATATGTAATTGTAATTGTAGTACTACTTATAAATACTACACGTAATAAATGCATTTCAAATACTTTATAGTGTATTTATTTTTCCACAATATGGTTATCCTTTTATTTAACAAGGATGCATTAATCCAATCAAAGTGATACAGTAGCAAAGGCTTACACATTATTACACAAAACAATTTCAAATAAATGCCATCTTTTAGAATTTTTTCATTCTTAAAATATCCTTACAGAAATGTATCATCGTTTACACAAAAATATTAAAGGGATAGTTCACCCAAAAATGAAAATTATCCTGTCTTTTACTTACCTTTGAAGCATCCTAGGTGTATGTGACTTTCTTCTTTCAGATGAATCCAGTCGGAGTTATAATAAAAATTGTCCAGACCTCTCCAAGCCTTTGAATGGGTTTAAATGGCTGATAGCCGTTTACACTTCAGAAGACGTGAAATAACGTGCGTGTATTCGTAATAAAACATCCCTCACACGGCTCTGGGGGAGGGTGAATAAAGTGCCCCTGTAGCGAATCCATGCATTCTATACGATAAATATCCATATTTCAAACTTAATAAGCACTTTTCTCTCACGTCTGCTGACTGTGGAAACCGGAAGCAGTCTCGGATTCGCAAAAATGCATGGATTTGCTACAGGAAGACTTTATTCACCCCCCGGAGCTGTGTGAGGGAAGTCTTGGTGTGAGCATGAGATGTGAATAATGTAAAAAATTATAGCCACTGTAAATACAAGCTTTGTCCATTGCTATTTTATGAGGAGAGCACTGGATGTTAAGTCATGTCTGAATTAACACAACATCCTGGTTTGAAAGCAGCAGAGGTTAGTGACCTCACTGACACTGCTGTGACTGTGTGTGATGAACTCCTAATTAGAGGAGGAATGCCAAACTTGCCTGTCTAACAGGCACAGCGAGCCGTTTTGCCTGACAGTGCACAGAGAAAAGGCCTTCATTAAAGCCCACATTTGTTCGGACTAAATTTAAATGGGAAATTCAGTGTTATTTCAAGATTAGGCTCCCTTGGGTTCTGGATTCAGGTTTTGATCTACAGTACAGGCCCACTTAGAATGTTTACCCACATGATGGCTAACGCTTGTGTTTGATAAGCCCTCTTGAAAAATATCAGTGGTTTGCCAGCTATTTGCCTGTCACCAGTTTCAATTGAGTGCTGAGATGATTGCCTAACACCAGTTTGTGGATATGTTCGTGCCTTCAGCTTTGCCAGTAGACTTTGTGAGCTTGAAATAGTATTTTCTTATTTAATCCTCCTTTATATTTGTTAAACATTCACTTTAGCTTGATCAGCATGGCTCAGTAAACAAAGTAGATGCAATAAATACTGCTTTCTAGTGCATGATTGAATGTAATTCAGAAGTAGCAGTGTATTTGCATTCAATATTTTTATTTCCAAGCAAATTTGTAATTATTGCAGTGAAGTCAGTGTTGTTCTAATTTCAGTTCTTGTTAAGGGCTCTTAAAAAATTGTCTTTTATTTATTTATTAATGTTTATTTGGTACAGAGTAGTTACTCATGTACAAAAAAGGCAGATTGCCTACTTCCCTGCACCAGCCGAAAATCTGCCATTGAGAGTAATGGGAATGCTAACAGAGTTTGACACAGGACAGTCAATACTACATTCTCACCTTAAATAAAGTGTCTATGTGAATAATGTTGTGGGGTAGGGCACACATTTCCTGTATCACGTCCCTTCGATTGTGCTCTTTGACCCATTATTATCATTGTTAATGTGTTGCTGTATTACAAATCGCTTCATATCATCTACGTGCGATTTTGGCAAGTCACGTCTCTTGGAAATCCTCTGTGTTTTCTTTTTGAAACTGGGGAAGAGATGAACATAGCAAATACTGTGGTATGTTAATAACTAGTTCATTTGTTTGTGTGACTGAATGCAGTTTTATTGCCTATAAATAAGAACACTGGATCCCAAGAAATGATTTATTGAGTGTTATGTTATCTGCAGTATTGAGCTCTTTGCTGTTTTTGCTATAAAATCTTTTGTTTTGAGATTTTGGAGAAGTTTATACTATCGTTACTTTTTATTCATGGAAAGCTATTTGGTATTGTTGCACAAGTATACAGCCTTTGCTGAGGATGTTGCCTCATAAAGCCTTTTCAGAAACCCTGGATAGTGTATTAACTTATAATCAGAGGCTGACTGATCCACAATGACCTCTGAATGTCTGGTAAACACCTACCTAATGAGTCATTGTACCAAAACAGCTTATTTGAAATGAATATTTAAGCTGTATATAGATATGTGTATTATATAAATTAATATAAATATAAATTCTGACTGAATGGGCTACATTCAAAGCCATGCCATCTATATTAATACACAGAGTTGTTATGATGCTTGGCATCCATAAACAGCTGACAGTTAAGGACTATATTATTTTTTGCATTTGATTTAATTGAATACCAGTGTCCTGTCCTATCTGTTTCCGCCTTTTATAAAAGTAATAAGCGACATGAGGTTGTGTGTTAAATTGATTTTTATCGCAGTTAAAGGAATTTTAGGGAAGACATTAAGCAGAGAGCACCCTTAAGCTGAGATAAAATCACTGTAATGCATGTCCTCTCATGACTTATTAAATTATTTATTAACTGACAAATTGCTAAAAATATAATTCACACAATATAAACAAGACAATTTCTTTATTAATTCACCAGTGTAAAATGTTTTAATGCAGTGATTGTGTATGGCTAGCTTTTATATTTAGCATTGTAGATGATAAGAATGCTTATCTCAGCAGTCATTGCTGTAAAGGAGCAGCTGCTAGTGGACAAATTAAGGACCCAAGCAATGCCTGTCTTTGTGTAACTAAAACTCCTATATAGCTATATATAATTTTTGTACATAATCATATGTAATATTTCTGTCCGGCCAGATCTGTACATCTTTCACTGACCTAACCCCAGCGGTACTTAACTAACTGGAGTTTATAAATACATCTGTATGAATAAATAGGTTTATGTTCTGCAGCTCGATTTAGCATAAAGGCTCTCTCTCACACTTAGCTTAGTATTTAGAGGCCAAGTATGAGAGCTGCCTACCTCTGCATCCTCTGTTTCTTTCACACTAGTCAGTATATATGGGTTTGGTCTAGCTATATTAGTCTGGAATCTGTGAAATGCCAGCTCCCACTGCCAGCAATCTCAACATGTTCAAGCAAGTGAGTGGACCATGCTAACGCTGGGGTGTCAACCTCATTTTAAATCACGGCCAAATTGGACTAGGTGTTACTTTATGCGAGCTGATGAATTTGTTTTACTTTTATTTGATAGACCTTGGTGAACCCATAGAGAGTGCTTGCATAATTTATACTCGCACATCTAGGATTAATTAATCAGTATTGGCTTAATGTGGAGACCTTTAGATACAGTAATGTATACTGTACATACAACATTCATAATTAAGGAGTGTTCATTTAACAGCAACCACTAATATAGCGTGTATATAGTATGTCTTACCATTTTTTAGTGGCAAAAATCTCAGAAAATCCAGTGAAAAGTAAGAGACGTAGACTGAGTGCTACAATTAATCCATCCTGCTGTAAAAAGCAGAGTATTACAAATCTATCATACAGATATAATAAATGTTTGGGAATGTTTTCGTCGTAATTTAATTTTTGAAATTAGATTAGACCTCTCCACGGGCTGTATATTCGGACTGCAGGCCATATGTTTGACACCCCTGCCCGAAAGGATTCTGTAAACCCATATATTGTAGATCAAGTGTTAGATTGCTGTTCACTTTGGGCAAATGTCTGTTGTTTAGTGTAATCTATAACATATGTTTCAGTTCTAGAAAATGGAGGTCAAGGGACAGCGAGTGCTGCGATTCCCATCACTGAACGTTTGGCAGAGTAATTGTCGTATTTGTGTGCATAGTGCATCGTGTGTGACTCATTTACAATTGACTGAACAATAGGAATCTTAATCAAAAGATTTGCTGTTAATTATCAGAGTAAACAGAGTGGCGTAGAGAGTGTACCCCTCAGGAATGGTGAAGTTTGATCTGTGTGTGTTTGGGCATCTATCAGCGAATCAATCTCTTCTGCGTTCAGGCCAAACCAAACACAGATTAGCAGAAAGTTGAGTTTTGTTCCCCTCAGCTTCGATGTGGGATAATTGAGCACGTTGTATCTGGTGGGACTGGTGTTCCTGTGCTGTGCGGAGTGCAGTCCCATGGGAGCCGGGCGAGAGGCTCCAGCACCGGGGCCTCCATTGTTTATACTGATGGATTCCAGATGCTGGCAGAGGGAGCAGCCAAACTCCAGGGGCCTACGCCAAAAAACCAGGAAGCAGTCCAGCGCTATCTGAAATACTTGGAAAACATTACTTAGCTTTGTAATAACCTAGAAAAGAGTGAACGCGCCAAAATCTGCACTGAATTTTCTAACTGATTATTAGTGACCACTGGACATGTGTTGGTTTCACAACTCAAAATAGTTGTTTTAAGGAATATGTAAGGTCCAGGGATATTTGCTTAAGAGAGTAGCGTTAGCGTCTATGTGTTTTGCAAAACGTGTTTGAATTTCAATATTGCTGTAGGGCTGATTTTGGTGAACAAAACTGTTACATTTTTTAAAGTAGCAACACATTTTTTCTCCTGTATCGTCATGTATATCTGCATGAAACTGATTATCAAAAAAAGAGAACATGCAGGGTCGGGAATTGGTTCAGTGCATTGACTAAACCGAGGCAGATTTAAATGTGAGCTTGCAGTTGTTTATAAGAAAGGGTCAGGTTTTCAGCACTCATTTCAATGGAAGATTATGTTATGGCATTTTAATAAAAATATGAGGTAAATAAATAAATTGCAGTAAGATTATAATTTTTAGAACATTTTATTGTTCTAATAATTATAGAACACAGTGTTTATTAATATTAATTATTCATTGTTAATTAATTTTTATGTTATAAAAACCTTGTTACAAATGCTAAAAATGTATTAAATAACAATTAAGTTAATAAATGAAATTAAAGTATTGTTCATTGTTAGTTGACACCTAATACGCAAACTAATTTTGATTAATTGAACCATATTGCAAACTGTAACCGGTGACATCATTATAGTGCTGAGGTGTTTATGACTAGTTCTTTATGATTAGCAGCTTCCTTCCCTTTCTCTTTATGAACACAGATCCAGTATCAGCTACTTTAGACTCTCCAACTCCATTCATCAATAAAAAACGTCAAGGCTGACCCCAGGTCAGGAACCAAAGCTATAACATGTCAACATCAACTTTTCTTGCTTTCTAATTTCTCCCCAAATTCTGTCAGTGACTGCGCGTGATTGGATTGTTTTTCCTAACACTGAGGCATTGTGAGCTGAGAGATTTATCATTTAACAGCACACCTGTTCCCTCTTGTCAGTCTCTGCGATGCTGTCCTTGCCTTTCGGGCGTAAAAAGAGACAGCTGCACCCACAAGAAAAGGACATGGAGAGACCCAAGAAAACACTAGCCTCATTTAGCTGCCCTAGTGGGAATTAATAAATAACACCAGCGTGCACCTGACTGGAATGCTTGCTCAAGTCCGGCCGTTCACGGAGCACTCCGGAAATCGCACACAGACGCAGCTGATGAGCTCGACACTATCATTCTTGTGTGTGGGACTCTGGGAAAGGCCATCTGCAGGCTCTGTCTTGGCCTTGGCTGAATCTCCTCATCCAGGCCAGACAGAGCTCCACTTGATCCGTTCTCACATTGTGATGCTAATGACTCAGAGCTCTGTAACACGCGTTGGTACATTCGTGTCTGTTTACATGTGCTAAGCATTGGGATGACACCTATTTATGTAAAGTATTTGGAGACAAGTCACAACTAAAATATCAGAATGTCATTTATAAAAAAATGCAATCAAATAATGCAAGGTTTTCTAATTTCTAATGAAAGTTTAATTTTGTTTAAAATATTTTAAATAAATGTAATTTAATATTTTGTTGACAAATACTTTTATGCAGTTTTAAGTGTGGCTTAAGTGTCAAATAGTCCAAATATTTTAGAGCTACTGTACATGTGTTTGTGTGTGTGTACATGTATATAGGAAAACATTCTGTTCAGCAATTATCAGTGTTTTCTGAGTTCAGTGGGTTCATGTTTACTTAAATTTTGGGTGATATTTGCAAAAAGCAAGAATTTGAATGTTTGTGGACAGCCAGCTATGCGGGTTTTATGATTAACCAAACATTATGCACAACTTTTTTGTACTGCATTTGTGAAGGCAAAAAAAAAAAAAGGAGTGTTTGGATTTTTGTAGTCTCCTGTTGATTCTCTGCCCCAAGAGTTGACATGCATTTCCTTGCAAAACCAAACTTCAGCAGCCTGGGCCAAAGAAGTGGTTTTTTTCAATTACCTCCAAGAATTCTCTTAAACTGCATAGTCACCCTTCCAAGAATTCCTCCATTTTGCACACAGAAAAATATCATAATAACAGCTAAATGTGGTAAATTATTATTAAATTTGTGGCTTTTGTAGATCTGCCGTTTCTCTGAAAATGGATGGCAAGAACCTGTCACACCTCCATATTCTGTTAAACTATTTTGGTTTGCTGCCATTAGACAATGGTTTGGAATGATATAATCAGATGACTTTTAGTTTTTTTAAATTTGAATTTTAAAGGACAACAGAAATACATCATATGTACATTTTCTGATTATTTGATTTGTTTAAACCATTTATTTACTAATTTATTAACTGATTTATTGCACTTTAGCAGGCTGTAGAAAGCAAGCTGAGATGCAGGTTTGTGCACATTTACTTACTTTAAAAAGTGGATTTAAGTGGGCTCATTTTTGAACTCGCATTGACCAGACCCCTCATAATATTTCCCATTCCTTTAAGTCTTATCTCTCTCCAAACACTGAATCCCTATCTCTCACTTTTCTCCTCTGGCACCCTTTTGTATATCTATATAGTCTTAATTGAAAACAGAGGGCTGATCTGAAAAGGGACTTTTAGAGTTTCTCATGTTATACCAGCGTGGAACCCATCTGCTTCTGATTTCCTTCCCCCTTCAGTCCTGTAGGGCCTGACTGAAGGAACGTCTCCAGCTGTGAGCGATGACTGCCGTGCTGTGGTATTTGTCCTGTTGCGGGGAGGTTGGCTCTGCTGCGAGGACAGCCAGAATCGCCCCCCCTCTCATTCAGTCTCCATAGGGAACACAGCTGGAGGGATGGTGAGAGGAGACGCTCGATCTGATCTCTCTTCTCCATAAGTGTTTACAGTCACTGGATACTTCCATCTCTTCGATGTCATAAGCATTCAGAAAGCTCAAAAATGTTCTGCTTGGTCCTCAGAGTGTGACCCCGCTGTCATTTAAGGCTGCTAGGATTAACATTGTGGGGGTCTTTGGAACGAGATTCACCTTACTGAGTGTTGACAGGCAGTACATTTTTTGAGTGTTTTGTGTTTATGGTGAGTGGCTGTTTTTGTCTATTTTTGCTCCAAAAAATAACTATAACTCCTTCGAACAGCTGGATAGTGAGGGTCCTTTTTTCAAAAACCCTCTTACAGCTAATGTATGTTGCTTCTGAAGTAAACATTGACTTGCGGCAGGATGTGAGAGACATATCAAACATCAGCTATTCATTCAGTGTTACTCTTGTCGATTCCCTTTCCTGTCTTTAAGCTGTGTTTCCACTGGACAAACAGCCAGATTGATTTACACAAACCTGCTGTGTCCATTAAGCTCGGGTTGGGTTAAAATGGTTACATTAGTTCTAGAGCAATGCACTGGATAGAACTGTGTAAACACAAATCTGCAACACACAGGCTTCGGTCAGGATGTGTTTAGACTGTGGCGTTTCTGACAACGCCATTAGTTTGTCATTTCCCTGGTGGTGACTGTAAGTAGAGCGTACTCTCCATTGACTTATTTCCTCTGAGATTGTTGCATTTGGAAAATAATGAGTTTGTTTTGAGCAATTGCTTATTTTGTGGGAGGAATATTCTCAGAGCTAAAACAATAGGATAATAAATTTTGGGTTCTTGGGTTTGTGGATTTTTGATCCGGTGGTTAGTGCAAGACTAATGTGTTTCAAATGAGCAACAAATAGTTTATTTTCTGTAATTTATTTAAAGAAATATTTTTTTCTTTTTATTTCATTATTGTTTGCATCTCATCCCCTTTTTTGCATTAGAAAGCTGAGTTCGTCTCTATAAGCTACAGAATGTCAAAATGTCAAATTCGCCAGGTTTCCTTCACACTGCCAGTGTAGCTCTATTGGTCTAAAATCTATTAAAAACACAACCAAAATAGGTCAGACTGCTGTAAACAGAATATCATGTGTGTCCTCTGGCACTAGCCCAGAGACCTCTGCAGTGCTGGATATATAGAGCCTTTTTCACAGAGTTGTGAATTCTTCAAAACTGCTGATCAAATCTGATGATGCCGTAACTTAGGAGTGCCTGTCCGGTCTTATTCAGTTGCGATTCGAGGAGATTTGCCCACTGTTTGCTTTGTGGTATAGTTTAGCATGCAAGGTGCCAGAGGTTTATACAACCCTATATACTGTACACACTACTGGTCAAAATAATTTTTTTACTTTTGCTGAAAGAATTCTCTTATGCTTACCAAAAATGCATTTGTTTGATCAAACATGGGTCAAAGATCTGCATCAAAAGAAATTTAAAAAAGTGATTTTATGTCTATAGAAAGCACATTGATTATAAATAAAGTGTCTACTTTTAAGGTTTTCAAATAAGTTTTTGGAGAATAAAATGTCAAAATTTGGTTAAAATGATGTTACATTGTCATACATTGTCAAAAATCAAACAGCATGCTTATTCTGACTTGCACATATTAAAATATATTAAAGTTCAAAATTAAATTTTTAAAATGTTTTAAATATTTAAAATTTCTTACTGACAAATAAAAAAAAATAGTATTGGACTAATTAGTATCAGAGGTGAAGTAATTAGTCTTATAATATGTAAGAAATTGATTATTTTTGTAAATATGCCTGACAAAATTGTTACACTGAATGACATTTTAGTGGGTGTTTTCTGTAAATCAAGAAAAAATGCATGATATTTATTTTTTGCTCACAAAATTTTATTTTAATTAAACCGAAAACTAAATTTAAAGTAGTATTACAACATTTTCAAGCAGTATTTGACAATGTTTTTTTATGCTTTTTTTCATTTTTGACCCACATATAGTTGACACAGGAATATTGTGAAATATTATTAGAATAAAAAAAAACTTACTCCTGTGTTGGAAAAGCTGAATTTTCAGCAGCTATTACTCCAGTCTATATTGTCACATGATCTGCATTTTTGGTACTCAATTATATTTTCAATACAAATACAGTTATTTTAAAATGTAATAATATTTCCCAATATCCCTCTTCTATGATGTGAAGCTTTAACTCTATCGATTCATGAATTAATACTATTCTCAAAAACTGGGCATCTGGCACACACCTGAGTTTCAGATCATGGGGCAGTCCTTGACACAAAAATCAAACTCCATGTTGAGTTAATTACTTAATGTTTAAAGGAAAGCAGTGGTTCTGACACTAGATATCCCTGATTGTTTTGCCTGTCCTTTGATTTAGGACCTCACTCACACCAGACCACCAGCATTATGATAGCACAGGGACTGGCACCATTGCAGGGATGGCGTTGCATCAGACTTTCTGTGAAGTTTGAAAGTATCGCCAAAACAACAGCCACAACCGTCATGCTTTCCAGCTGTTGTCGACAGTTTTGTTGACAGTGGTTGACTTATGGTGTTTAAGGTTGGGGAGGAGAGCCTTTTACATGCAGTGTGTCAGTTGGCCAGTTGGCTCTGGGTGGATGGAAGCAGATGCTAATAAATGATATCACTTCTTTTTCGCTCATATGGGACCTGGAACTTCATTTCCAAATCTTCTCACCAGTAAAGCAGCTTTAGGCCTCCCTATCCCCTTAACAGTGTGGAATAAACACTTCGGTAGCCAGTGATTTGCTATGCAAGATTACACAAGGTTGGATGCATAGATTCACATTCTAAATCCTGTTTAGTGTCACAGCAATTTAGTACAAATCATAGACACTCATGTGCTCACAATGCACTACTACTAGCCGCATTCTGTTCTCTTTTAGGAGAACTGAGTCAAAAAGGAAGCACAGGGTATGTATTAATGTACACTCTGTGACCAGAAGACCACACCGCAATTATCTGTTGAGGTTTGAAGTCACTTACATAATTAAAATCATTAGAATTCCCCATATACTGAGTTCTCGAATTTGTGTAGTGGTTTGCAGTTTGAACTCTCCAGCTAAAGTCTGCCATACCACACATAGCATCTTGTTCAGTTTAGGAAGATGAAAAAACCCCCCAAAAAACAGTGTCGCATTTCAAGTTAGGAGCTCTCTGTAAGTATCAACATTTTGTTTAGATGTTTTTTCTGTGTTTTCGCAGAACAGCATCAAATCAGTTGTGACAGGGTTTGACAGACTTGAGTTAAGCATTTTAAGTGTGTTTGGGTTTGACAAACATTGACTAAAATGATGTTTGCGATGCTCAAGGGAAAAACCTAGTCTTTTCTTTTTGCTGTTTTAGAGGCCTAGATATTGATATCAGCATTGACTCACTTTGTTGAAACTACACCCATAATATAACCCTTCTGAGAAAATGTATTGTTGTAAAGAAAAAAAGCCAATGTTATAGATTTTAGTAATTGGTCATTTCTCTTGCTGTTTCTAAAGGAGTTCTTTCATGCATATTTCATAATTCAGTTTTATGATTATTGTGGGTAAAAGGTCTCAAAATTAATATCAAATTTTCCATTCTGTAAGTTTGCAATGTCCAAATATGCTTTTATTTTGAATTAATTTAAATAACAGTGCAGAATTTAATATCAGCCATTTATCACTTAATGGCCATAATTTGAAAATAATAACTGGCTTATCAGTATCAGCTAGAATTTAATAAAAATGACAAAGCTGTTTATTAACAAAACTGAATGATGCTCGCCAGCTGTTACCATTCCAAATATTTTAAGAGAAACAACAGTGTTGTCTTGTTCTCAGTAGCATCAAAGATTGTGTGCAATGCTTTACTTATTTGCATAAAATTTGCTCAGTCTCAAATTACAAAATATACAAATTTTCCACAATCCATAGAAGCTTCAAATTGCTTCTGAGCTGCACTAAGTCAGAGCTGTTGCCGCGGATCGGACGAATGTAGATATTCTGAGCTGAACTCTCATTAATCAGACTCTGTCTCTGACATGTCGTCTCAGGCAAGACCCAAAGGTGAAGGACTGACTCCATACCAAGGCAAGAAGAGGTGCTTTGGTGAATACAAGTGTCCTAAGTGCAAGAGGAAGTGGATGAGCGGGAACTCCTGGGCCAACATGGGACAGGAATGCATCAAATGCCATATCAATGTTTATCCTCATAAACAGGTACAGTATCCATGTTTTAACAGCTCATATAATCTGACACTGTATTGCTAAAATACTACATGCAAGTTTCTCTAATCTGTCAGTTAACTGAGTAAGCACATACGGTGGAATCTTCCAAGAAGTTCTTATAGATGGGGCCCAGCAGGTACCCTTGAAACCTGAGACACAAACTCAAGGCATCCGTCTAACCCAAAAACCCCTTGAACTCAAGAAGGGATCATTTTTCAGGAAGTCAATGAACACAAAACTCATCTACACTGTAAAAAGTGGCAACTTATTTGTTCAGATATTTCCACATGAAACGCATTTTTAGGTTATTCTTTTAGTAGTATACACAATACAGCAAGAGTTAAAGCTTATTAATTATTCTTAAATGAAGTCTGGAGACTTTCTGGTTAACCTTGTTTTTAAAGAAGCATTGCATGGTTCTAGGTAAGCATGCAAATAGCTCTTGGGAGGGAAGCATTCAATGAAATTACCTTCACTACAAGTAGTTTTGCATCCACATGCATTAGCAGCCGTTGTACTGAAGGAACCAGCTGTTGAGAAGGCCAACTCTTCCACAGGACAGAGTATTATGGCTAATTCCCTTTTGACAAGCAAATTCTTTAGCTCCTCAGTCTCACCTACTTAACATGTTTCCTGCAGTAAGCGTGCGAGATGTGCAGCGCACTGCAATATATATCAAAAAGCCTTTAAGGGTTTACAGCTGGCCTTCTTTGCCTGTAACTCAAGCAAACATATGAAAATTTCTGTTTTTATTGTTCTCTCAAAATGGAAATCATTCTTCCAAGTCGTGCAGTATGGAAATCGCTCAATACTCCAGATTGTACGCCGTAAAGTATTTTATATCTCCAGCCGCTCCCGACAGACGATTAAGTGAAAGTGTCAGAGTAGTGCCAATGCCACACTGCTACATAAAATAGCCAGAAAGTGCTCGAGAAGCAGGCGTCCGGAGATCCCTGCTTTTATCATTCTCATTTTTAACGACATGCACAGGGAACACGGCTGACATCTTTACAGTATGAGAGCAGACATGGAGCAGAGGTATTATATAAAGTCCTCCCAAGCTTCCTGGGTTTTTTGGTTTTGGCAGGAATTCATTCTGCTTATTAAGAGCATCAAGGCTGCAGTTGCCAAATTATTAATTCGCAGAGGTATTAGACATTTCCTCTTATTATCATTCACAAAAGCCTTTGGCTCACAAGCAAACACTCCCTCGGGTTACAGCACTGTCTCCTCCCAATGGCCCGTCGTAACCTGGTTTTCCGTAATTCACGGAGCGCAACTGAGACGTACAGGAAAGAATAACAAGATTGTAAAACGATCTTCCAAAAGCAGTGGGTGGGAAAACAAATAATTGCAAAAGTATTATTTGTGATCAACAGCCAAAAAGATTTGGCTCGTGCACGTTCTCAGTGTCTTTTGTGTCGCGTCCAAAACAAAGTCTTCCCTCCCTGGTTGTCATCTTGAGCGATGGAATCCTGTAGGCACCTAAACTTGCTTGGGATCCTCTTGCATATTAATCTCTGCAAAATTACTGAAGGGAAAAAAACTAAATGAAGTCTTAATGACAAAACATGTACTTCTGGCAGCGATTTGCAAACACAACAAGGACGACTTGGCTCTTGATAGCCATCCTAAACAAATTTTTGACACACCCCTGCGGTTGGTCCATTGTGGTTTGAGACTTGGACCTACGCGATCCTGATACTTTGTCTCCAAAACCATATCTCCAAAGAGTCTAGCCAAGCGCAAAAAGAAATCTCCAGTTTCAACCTGACTGATGTTGTGGACAGAAGTACACGTGCACTCAAAGTGTGATTCACATGTTCTGCTCCTCTCAGCGTCCTTTAGAGAAACCAGACGGCCTGGACGTTTCGGACCAGAGCAAGGAACACCCGCAGCATCTGTGCGAGAAGTGCAAAGTCCTGGGCTACTACTGCCGCCGCGTGCAATAAGGAGGATCCTGAGGTCGTCTCCACCCTTTCCCATCGCTTCGCCTACCAAGCGCTCCAAGAAAAAGTGAAAAGTGCCAAAACATTCATGTAAATATCTCTAACGCTAGTAACGGCTTTGTGTATCAGCAGCATGCGACGCATTTATTGTGTATAATGGACAATTGAATATGTTTGGGACAGTGTTTCTATCCGTATGGGACGCAGTGGATTACCTCACCACTGCGTCCCCTGATTGTGTGTTTACAGACTCTCCCTTCATTCTCCCTGCCAAGTGAACTATGAGGATGTGCCGAGCACTAAAGGTGTCGTGTTAGTTTGCTCAAACAAGGGCCCAGTGTGCCTTTGCAGAGTTTTTGGGTCAATAGCACATCATATTAACTGTGAATTAACAGAGGGACAATGGACTTTCCATCCCTAGCTTTTGTGTCACATATTTATTTATGTTTGTGTATCGTTTCGTAGTGCAATTGAATTAACTAAACTGGGATAATTTCATCCGTGTTTATATCTGGACAGGTATTGTCTCACCACACCTCTTGCCATTAGAAACTACTGTAGAATAGAACTTTCTAATGCTTCGGATTAGCGCGTCAGGTAGTTTATATCTTTCACGTACAAGTATGAATTGCCAAATGCAAGATGTTTTTGTCAAGTTGGTTAAATGCAGCTCTGGAAGCATTTGAATCGAGTTGTTGGCAACTATGCAAAACCATTGCAGCTTATACAGAGCTATCAGTTCCTTACATTGTTGTGCAGTCGAATGAAGTGTGTGGATGATCGAAACGAAGCCGTGGCTAGCTGACCGTCACCGTCCTTTGAAATGTGATTACGTATGTTGTCAATTGGTGCCAGAAAACTGCTTCAAACGTCTTAGAAACCCATGTAAAGCTGAAGCGTTTTGGTACAGGGGTCAAAATGTGAGCTTTTCAGTCTATGCGCTAGCATTTAAAAACATAACGCCTGATCTTCGCTGAGATATTTAGCTCAGGATAAAGAGTGTGTTTGAATGACACATCTCAGATGAAATAGTGTGCATCTGTCTTATATAAACAACGCTCTAGAAAATGTCATTAATTCATTTCAATGTTATGCAACACATTTATTTTTAAATTTAAAATGACTCATTCAAATCCTTCACTCTTGAAAATAAAGGTTACAAAAGTGTTTTTCGCCCCAAAGCAATGCCATAGAAGAAGAACAGCTTTTGAAATAACTGTTTTTTTATGACCTAAAGAACCATAAAGAATCTTTTGTGCAATGAAAAGATTCTAGGGACGTTTGAATATAATGTTTGAATTTGACCCTTGCACTAAAATATGTTTCATTAAAGAAATTCTCCACTGTTTACACAATCATTCTGATCATATCTCAGAATGAAATCCTTAATTTGTAACGTTTTTATTCCCTAATTTGTATGTTAATACATTGGCTACAAACGTACCTGATGAATTAGAGTACACCCTGTTTAAACTGTGACTTTTTTGGGAAGCATTTTCTATTTGAGTGGACAAATATATGGCTGTAAAGGGAAAAGAAGGACAAAGTAAGTAATGCTGAAGAGTTTTTTTGTGATGTAATAAGAAAAACCATTGGGTACATTTGACTGATCAGAAGATGTTTGATTGAGAACATGATGATGGAAAGATGTTAATATTTGGATGGAAGTAAGTGTGTACAGGATCTCATCTATGTGCCTTTACCTCTTGTTATGGCTCACACAAAGTACTAATTGATCATATTTGAGTGTGGCCCAGGATTATTAAACAATAAATGTAGCTTTACGTGTTCCAGTGGGAAGTCGTAGATGAATATTGCGAGAATTATGTCAATCCTAGATGTACATATGAAGTTAAATGCATTTACATGGTAAATACAGTGTGTATAACTGTTTACTTATTGTTGGAGTCCATATATTTTCTGTTGAATATTAGTTAATGTTTCATTCATTGGGATAAACTCAGATGAAGATATGAATCTTGTCTGAAGGGAACGTCTAGTGCCTTAACACAGTTTGGTTATGAAAAGTCCAGATTTTTGCCAAGGAATGTCATGTATGATGCAGAGGAATTGAAGGAGCCGATTAGATGCCTGAAAATGTAAACTAGCTAGTTTTACTTTAGTTGAAAAAATGGCTTTGAGGTTCTGATGGGAAATTAAAGGAGTATAAACTGCCAGGGAGTCAATCATTAGATCACTGTTAAATAAAAAAACAAGGCTGTTTCTGCGAGTCGCTGCTTTGTTCTTTGGACGTCATCATTGTTTCTGAGAGCCTTTATTTCTTGGTAACTGTGTTTTTCTGGTGTTGCTAATGGCTTCGCTGTGCGTACATTCTTACATGCCAAGGTTTACTTCAGGCCTCATTTAGGCTGGAATGAGTTACTCTGCTTTTTGATAAACACCGTAATGAATGGCGTAATGAAAATAACCAGTGAAATAAACGATTACTGCGGATTCATCATAATCATTGCTGATCACCCATAGCTGGTAGTCTGCACATAATGATTTCCTTGCATCTTTGGGATCAATTCAATTTATTGTCAGGTCTGTACACTTTAACAGATGACCCAGTGCACCACTAGATTGAGGCCTCGTTATTAAATTTGCTTTATTATTGCAAAATTGTTGCATTGCACTATATACGTGACTAAAATGATAACAGCCCTTGTTGAAGGGATATATTACATAAACGAGCTTCCCCTGATTTCTGCTTTATTGAATGAAAGACAGAGCTTGTGGTATTGACAGAGTGTACATGCATTTAAAACTATACAAAGTGCTTTTTGCGCATGTGTTTTTGTCTTGAAATACATATACTTGACTTTTATAGCTCACTTTCAGTATAAACTTGTTATTTTCTATTAAAGGTATGTGTATTTTGGAAACAATATAGATAATGAAGATTTTGGAGCAATTTGATATCCAGACAAGATTTTGATGTTTTCCCTTACAAAGATACTAGTATGTGTTTTGTGTATATATTCGATTACCATCATTATCAAGTTAGCTATTTCGAAATGTTGTGATGCAATATTAAAACTTGTGTATGTGAAAAAGGGCAAAATGCTGAGATGCAAAAGAGCTGGGAGTTTTTTTGGTTTTTCTTCCTTCGATGTTTTACAATAATCTTTGATTATATCCTACAGAAATATTTATGGAAGGATTTTGTTCTTTTTTTAACAATTCAATTCTTTTTTTGTATAAAATATGCAACAGAAGCTACTCTATGAGGAAAATATTGATGACTACATAGAATATTATTCAAAAGTTGGTACATAATTATTATGCCCTTACAAGCCATTTTATTTGTGTTTTGTTATTCTAGATGTTATCGGTATATAGTAACCTTACCTGTTACGAGCATCCGTGTGCTTAAATGTTGTTTCGAATCTTTGCGTGTCTTGCTATATAGCATGAATGTTTTGATTTGCATTTATAGGAAACCTATAACATTTGTTCTAACTTCACAAACAGCTGTTTTTCACATAACAGAGACTGACTGTAAGTCGTAGGGCCTTTTTACTGAGGTGTTTTATAGACGCAAAACAGTGGCAAAAAAACGTGACTAACTCCAGTCATTGACCATAACACTGAATTGCACGTACAAACCTTTTACATGGTCGAAATGTGTTTGTGAATCAGGCCCATACTGTATGAAACTGTGAGCTCTAGTTAGCCGTCTCCAGTTACTGCCAAGTCCAGGAATGATGTCGAAATATTTTTCTTCGTATGTAAAAATGGGGGGGGGAAAAACTATTTTTCAAACAAGTGTGTGGGACTGAAGTTTGCATGTGCATGTTTTTTAAATGATTCAAGATTTATCATTTGTGCAATGTATTCTTATTTAATATTAATAAATGTTTAATTCTTGCCAAGATAGTTTTTATAGAATACACCTCTCTAATTGTTAGTCATTAATAAATGCCTATTCACTCCTAGGATTTCCAGTACTATTAATAGATTTACTGAATGTACTGATTTAACACTCATGTTTGTAATGTCTGTAAAATATTTGTCATCATATTGGAGTGGACCGAGCAACAGATAGTGTGGATAAAAGAGAACGTGCTAGAATGGGGGACGAGATGAAATCTGTTGCTCTGCGTCCATGAAACGGCATTCCGATATGTGCCTTATTTGTTAGTTAGGAAAACTGAGGACTGTGCTTTTAGAAGTTTGTTCGATTAAAAAATTGACTAAGTGAATCATGACTGTGTTTCATTTTTTCCTTATAGCACACAGTGATGTATATTTCTGTTCAATCTGTGCCAAATATATGTACAGCCTGTTTTTGGATTTCAACATGTACTTTGGCCCGTGTCTGGGTGTTGGGAAACTGTGTCCATTTTAAATCAGTCACGCTGAAGGCAGTATGGACTGATTAATTATTTAGATATGGTCCTTGGGAATGATGCTTGTGTAATAGAAACCATAGTCTGAAGCCTTGGGGAACAGTTGTGATTCTGACATCACATTCATTTACTGTCGAATAACCCTTCTTTCAGTTCAGCGTTCGCCTGGTCTTCGCAAAAGCGCAGGTTTGAAGACACAGATGTGTATTTTTTTCACTCAACCTAATTACTTGTAATGATTGTAAACACATGAGTGCTGTATGTGAACGTCAGGACTTGGCGATGACGCTGGCTTTACTCTTGAAGCCAACTTTAAGTAATTGGTCTACACATTCCAAATCCCTTAAACTTCACTAGAGGGTGGAGGCCCAAATTATATCAAGTTTGTTGCAACAATGCAGACTTAAACAGAGCGGGAATGAGAATGTCTCTATAGCAACATTGCAATCGGAGAAGTCAAACAAACCAGTTGTGAATTCAGACCCCATATGGTTTCATTTAGGAAAGAGCAGTGTTTTCCACAAAGGTTCATAATTTACTTTCATAAGGCATTACTGTGATAAGCTACACCTACACATCGTCTAAAACGGACTGCTCATTTTTTTATTTCAGGGTATGTGAATGTCAGCTGGCTGCAGTTATAATGGAACACATCTGACAAACTCGTATTCCCAACCGTCTCCACAAACCATTGTAAGAACATGTTCAGAGGACTCATGCTGAAAGTTTAACGTTGGAGGTGGAGAATCTTCATAGCCAAACAGGATGTCATATCCTGCTTTAGGGGGACAGGAAATCTTGTCGCTGGATAGAGTCTAAAAAAAGGTTTGGGATCATTCTCAGGAAGATTTAAAAAGCATGCCACGCAACCAGATATACTGCTGCAGTTGTAGCCGGCCCTCATCTGGAAAACAGCCTTGAGTCATTAAAAAAAAAAAAATGGGCACAGGATGCAAATATCCTGGAAGAAATTCCATATGTCAAACCCAGTTTCATGTGTAATTTATTTATTTAAAAAACCTCCCGGGGTTTCTCTGGCATGGTTCTTAGAAGGTAAACAATCTCTGTATAGCTTTTATCCTAATTTCAAAACCAAAAAAAGAGGCTTTAACAGTATAAATTTTCATGTGGCCCATGGCATTTGACCCATAAGCAAGATTAGTTGTGTAGGGGTAAGTATTTACCATACTTGCTGAGTCATTTGCTTGCTTAGTAAGCATAAAACACCTTAATGGATCCATAGACTGACGCAATAAAATGTCAATAGGTACTTAGGTAACAAAAAAAAACAAAAAAAAACTTTAAAATACATGCATGAGCAGTTTTGTTGTGATCACACTGAAATGAATGCACATCCTTGGTTACTTGAGTTCTCCACAGTCTGTGATGACAATCTTCTTCACGGTCCCTCCATCATGCAGGCCACAGGACTCCATTACAGAGACTGTCTCCATTCCTTCTCTGACCTGCCCGAAAACAACATGTTTGCCATCGAGCCTGAAAGAGAACGACAGGAACATCAATCCCATAAAAAAAAAATTAAGACACTTGGGATGGGTAACAATTAAACCAAAAACCTTTCCACCATCATACCATTCTGTTTTTGCAGTGCAGATGAAAAACTGGGATCCATTTGTGTTTGGCCCAGAGTTGGCCATAGACAGAACACCTACAAGAGAGAGACATCAGACCACCTCCTGAGTTACTGCATGCTTTTATATAGGCAAATTTGTCACTTTGAATAGTTTAATGATATAGAGATTCAGGGAAAATCTAACAATCAACAGTTCCACAATAACAACCAGAGAATAAAACAAATCAGAGTTTGAAAAGCAGCAGGGGGTACTGGATGAAAGACAACATCTGGTTTGGGTAAGTTACGGCTCTCTACTACAATTACATCCAGTCATGTATTACACAACCCAACACTATTTGCCCATATTAATCTATCAAGAGGGTTTGCTGGTGTAGGATCCCCCTGGCACCAAAAATGCTCTAGGATAGGCTGGCTTTGACTTGCTTAGAAAGTAGGTCATTTGTTTAAAGATTACAAAAGCGATTTCTGCAACTAAGGGGGCCTCACTACCACCTTGTGGCTGTAAACAGACGGACATGCAGCTTTTGCACTTTTCCTCAGGCTTGTAATGATGAAATTGAGCTGAATCAGATCCCAGAGGAACAGAGTAGATGCCATGTCTAGACACATGCAGAAGGGAACTATGGATTTCCACAGAATTGGATTGTCCTCCATTGATAAATTGCATTATTAAATGTTTTTGAATAAATTATGTTTTCTGCTACCAACGTGACTGTAGAACCACAAACTCTGTTATTGCTAACGCACTTCGTTTACAACCTTTTACAGATTCTTAAAGCAATTGTGTTTCATCCCATGTGTAGTCAAAAGCTGTACTCTCTATTTTTGTGACAGTTCATATCAAGTATGAAGTAATGGTGACATCACCTGGTCCAGCGTGTTTCAGCTTGAAATTCTCATCGTTAAATGTCTTTCCATAAATAGACTTTCCTCCAGTGCCATTATGATTAGTGAAATCTCCACCCTGTCAACAAAACATCAGCCGGCCTTAGGACCAAAACATATAACTCATAACCAATAAATAAAACTGAAGAGATAAGATGGCATTTTTTACATAATAAATAATGGTAATGCTGAAGGCCACAATGAACAGTATCATTACTAATTTGATACCTGACACATAAACTCAGGGATGATTCTGTGAAATACTGAACCCTTGTATCCAAAGCCATGCTCTCCTGTACAAAGGGCCCGGAAATTTGCTGAAAGACAAAAACCAATATGAAAACAGCACTGTATAAAATGATGACATTTATATTAGTTTATTAAAATCATGTTTTATATATCATACAGTGTATTTTATACTACATCTAAAATTAATTGTACATTGTGTATTTGATGGTGCATTTCATTTGACTTTCATTTGTGCAAAGCCACATAAATATTATTAGATTTTTCATTTTTATGAAACCCATATTTGCTTACCAGCTGTTTTGGGTACAACGTCAGCATAAAGCTGCAAATAAAGTACGAAAAACCTGTCTTTAGAGTACGGATATCAATGTTATAATAATGATGATAATAATTATGAACACGGGAATAATACTCATTTTTTTCATTATTATTATTATTTGTATAGTGTTATTAGTATTTAGTTATTAATAATAATACATAGTAATAAAAAATTGCCATATTTTCAACCAACGTTATGAATAATTCAAGTTAGTTTTAGCCATTGGATAGATGCCTTGGCAAGAAAAATAACTCTTTTTCCTCGCTCTTCATTGTAACTCAAACATTTATGATACATTACAAATTCAGCTTAAATGACGCGACTTGCCTCAATAATAATTCTTCCAATGAACTCGTCGTCAGCTGCAATATCCATGAAGACAACAGGGTTCTTCACCGGTCCTGAAACCAGTTTGTTCGCAGCGATTGCGACAGAGCAATATTTCATGCGATTTTTCATCTGTAACATTCTTGCTGTAGTTTTGAAAACCCATAAACGAATACATATAAGAACCAGCACTCAAGGTTATAACTGGCGTACTACCGTACACACACACGGCACGTGACCTGTTCTTCTACGATCAAGGAAAGGAAAGCCGTAGGAACGTCAAGTTAAAATCAACAGCGACACCACGTGGACCGATGAGGAGAAATAACTTTTCGTATTCAGTCGGTTTAATCAGTTCAATTACTTTTTGAGTTTTTTGGATCATCAGTATTCAAAAAGTAAAAAGTCCACGTTATGGTCACGTGATGTGTTCTCTCTTTGGCGTTGGATATTTGTTTTACTAAAACTTTTTACAAATACAGGTACTGGTCATTTAATTAGAATATCTTCAAAAAGTTTATTTATTTCACTAACTCCATTCAAGAAGTGAAACTTGTATCGTTTATACATTTATTCCACACAGACTGATATATTTCAAGTGTTTATTTCTTTTATTTTGATGATTATAACCGAAAGTCAGTACTTAGAATATTGTGAAAAGGTTCAGTATTGAAGACACCTGGTGCCACACTCTAATCAGCTAATTACCTCAAAACACCTGCAAAGGCCTTTAAATGGTCTCTCAGTCTAGTTCTGTAGGCGACACAATCATGGGGAAGACTGCT
>JAUMHE010000062.1:13979947-13990187 GCA_032359235.1 Enteromius mattozi | reverse complement strand
CATATACATACATACATACATATATATATATATACATATACATATATATACACATTCTATTCAGGTCTTCTTTTCACAAAAGGAAAAAAATCTGAATTAAAAATGCTACAATACTTTCCTAGTGAGCACACACACAGTTCTGTGTGACATATTCATATGAACTGATTATAGCTGCACATGTATTTCCATTAGTATTGAAAGATATCACTTTAGTGCCAACCAACATGGCTGCCATATATGTGTGGAAAAGGTTGCTTGTAAAAGAGTGAGATATTTACACGAGGAAGAGGCAAAAGGATGGCTGTTTCCTGTTTGCAAAGTACAGAGTCAGTCTTCAGGTGCCTCTCGATTCCTGACAGCCAAACAAATTAGGGCCTCATCAAAAGGCAGACCGAAGGAAGTCAGTTGTTCTCAAAAAGGGAAAGCAGATCGTCATTGCTGCTGCTTGGGAGGTCAGGAGGGTCTAAGTATGACAGCAACTCATCTGGGTTCGCCAGTTCTGGCAGAAGCTGCGGAGAGTGACAGACAGACACATTTATGTCACAATCTTGCAAATGACCTTGAAGAAACTTAAAAATACTGAGAATATACACAGAAATATTCTGGGTTTAAGCTCAGATGACAGTATTTGTGGCATAATATAAGGAGGGAAAAAAAAGTTTTTCAACCCTTGTTTAAAGTAAAAACAAACCAAAAAAAAGCTTATAATTAAGCTCTGAGAACAGAAATTAATGCTATTTGAGTATTATTTGAGCTATAAAGCTGTTCGAATAATCAATTAAGAGGTTTATAGGAATGATTCTTTAGGATTTATGGTATTAGGTTGTCAAGATGTTGTAAAATTGGATATAACTGTAAACAAAACGATTTAGCGAAAATAGTCCAATACCACCATAAAATCAGAAATATTAAGAGATGCAATCCCGCACACTATCAATACTTGCTAAATATTGAAGTTCATTGTCACAAGCACAACTTTTCGGTCCACTGACCTTCATCAGGGATATGCTTTCAATATTTAGCAAGTACTGTACTGATAGAGTACAAGACTGCATCTTTTTTTATTTTAAAAAGGTGGTAGAAATTCGCTTCTGTGGTAATTATGTCAACACTATGCCTCAAATGCTCAAATGATTGAGCTTAACTTGTACAGAATCCAGAATATTCCTTAAATCAGAACTTTTCAGAATGCTCAGATCTTTGGACCATGACGAAAGCGTGAGGCTCACATGACTGTGAGAGAAATGTAAGTAGCACATGACTCTAGAAATGAAAGCCCATACAAGCATCAGTGTGAATACTCACATCCAGAGAAGGCTCGGGCATGTCTGCAGGTCCCTGGCCACCTGCCTGCCCGTCGGCGGCGGGGTTGAAGGTCATGTCGGCATGTGGGTGACTGTTTTGGCCTGGCTGTTGGGGGGGCGGGGGCTGGCGTGGGGGCTGGGAGGATGGAGGGCCGCTGTGATGCAATGGCTGAGCTGATTGGCTGTTGGGGTGAGGGGATGCGTGCATGCCTGGCTGCATGGAAGCATGGGATTGATCAGCACTCACAGGATGGGGCATCTGCGGAGGGAGGAGAGAGGAGCGATGAGTCTATCTACATAAAGTGGAGCACTCTGACTGAGAGAGCTCAAGTGGCAGCCAGAGACAAGACAGGTGCCATGCAGATGATTTGCAAAACAATATATTTGACAGATTTGTCTACGCAAAACTGAAGTTTACTTTGGTCTTAATACTAAAAAGGAAAATAGTTCATTTGCTTACTTTTGGTGTGATTTAGATTTTTCAAGTTTTGAAATCATTGCTCTCAGCAGGTGTAAAATATGAAACTTTTATTTTGAAACAACTCATGTTAGTATTAAACGTAATATGTTAGCAGTACTGAACTGGTAAGCCAGCAAACAAAGTCTGACATTAATTTTCTAGAGGTGCATACATGCTTTGATAAGCTGTGGCAGTGAGACTTTAAAAGGGATTAATTAGGGACCAAACTTCTCAGACAAAGTTTACCATGCAGACAACAGTATGCTCAATTTCTCTCAGAGAAGCTATTCTAATGCAACCTGCAAGTCAACTGACAATACAGGTAACCAAAACAGATTTATATTTATTTATTTTATATAAACAGATTACATTTGTCTTTATGATGAACAGACATACATAATATTTGGTAAACACGGAAGCCCAAACTTGCATGTTGTGATGGGGGGGGGTGTCTGTATCGAAGTAATTTGTTCCCAAAGTGAATGAAGTGATTTACCGAGTCGGGCATGCCGTGGGCGAGAGGCTTGTCGGGGGCCATGAGGCTGTTGGGCACGTCTGGAGGATGTGAGAGCTGGGGTCCGTGCATGAAGTCATTCATGGGAGCTCCGCCACCAGAGTTACTGTGGGAGAAGTCAAAGTTTCCATGGCCCTGGTAACTATTGCCTGATGCACAAAACAGAGAAACAGCAATGAGGAGCGATGACCTCAGAATCGCAGAGACAAAGAGCTAAAGGGATTTAGACAGCTTGGATGGCAACCCAGCCTGTTAAGAGCTCACAGGCGTAAGTTCTTCTGACTGTTACGATTGAAGGGAAAAAATTAAGCGTACCTAAACAATGAAGCTTGTAAAACTCTAAGGACTGTTTTATGAGAGAGACAGAAAGGAAAAAACAGAGTCTGATCAGGTGCTGACCTCTACCTTGGCCCCCATATTCACCATTGTTTCCTCCGTGCTGAGGGGGGAGGGGGGTGTAGGGTGAAGGGCCGGGACCCAGCTGCGCGATCATATCCATCACATTAGGCATGATCATTTGACTGGGACTCATGGTTTTAAAACGCTTGGCCAGAGGGCCATCTGGGTCCTCCTTTATATGAATGTCTGACTTTATGGGCACCGGCCTCCAACTACACGTAGGGTCGATGGTGACCTCTTCAAACTCCGAACTGCAAGAATGGAACAACATTAATGACTGCGAATAATGGGATGTATATAATTGAACATTTTATTATTTTTTTTTACAGGGCTCTTACTGAACAACTGTGTAATCCAATTTTTAAGTGATAAACTTACTTCTGAATCGCATTGAGAATTCCCCACATGTACTGATCCACCTCCAGCCCTTCCAATAATGCTGTTTTACTGGGGACAGACAGAAACGTATAAAACACAGAGCCAAGAGGAACAGCGTATCACATTTATTTGACTGCCCAAAACAATTCTTGTGTGGTTTGCCACGTACTTGCATACAGGACATCTCCACGTTCCTCTCTCACAGTTCAGCTGCAGATAGGACTCTAAGTCAAAGCACTGCAACAGAAAAGCAAATGTAAATTCAATCAGTACATCAATCAAACAATACACACACACATATCTATGTATATATATATAGAGAGAGAGAATTTCAGTAACTGGCATGGGATTATGGGGTTTTTGCACAATTTGTTTTGATTCACACATTGCCACAAGTTTTGCATTGATGATGTGGGAAACCCCCAAACACATCTACTTACATAAAGCAAATGAGTGAGATTCTATATATATCATTCTGATCATAATCAGTATTTTTATCATTTTGTAGTATTAAGTCTAAACATCCTAAGAAGTTTTTTCCAGTTTTTCCAAAAAGTGTATAAAGTTTAAATTATTTCCTATTAAGTATTATATATATATATATATATATATACACACACACACAAGTTATTTTGATTGAGTTAAACATAACTTAAAAAAAAAACTAACACAATAAAACATGATAACATGACTTATCTGTTTTTGCAAATAAACTCTCTTTCTATATAAAATACTGTTCAGCTGCATGACATGTGACCATTAATCAACATCAGAGAACAGTGAACATAAGTGGTTAAATTAATATAAAAAAATAACTTAATCTCAAGTAAATATTTTAGGTCTGACAAACACAAAAAACTTGTATCATCTTAATTTTGTGACATGATCTTTAGATTTTTATCTTTAGGTTTTCTTGGGAAAACAAGTACATGATTAAGAACACTTCAACTCTGTGTACCTGCACGTGTTTGCAGTCATGTCCCCTAGCAGGGAGCTGGATCCGTCGGAATGTGATTGGACACTTGAGGGACACTTTGATGGCTGTCTGCTCTACTCCATCCTCTCCATTTAGTGTGGCATTCCCAGAGGACGCTGCTACGCTACTGAAGTTTCTTTTAACTGCAGGAAAACAGACAAGAGACATTGCAAAGATTAGGGGTTGATGAAGAAGATAACACAGAGTGACAGACATCCACAGATTCCAAAGAATCTACTTACTTTTGGTAATGCAGTGTTCGGCAGGAAGGAGCCTCTTCTTGAGGAGCCCTTGCAGGACCGATCGCACCGACGGCCTATGGACCAGCTGCAGCACAAACAAGTGCGACTGCAACAAGACCAAACATGTGTGTTATATAACAACCCGTTAGCAAGCATCTTCACATCAGAATATCCTTTACATGATACAGTATCTGTACCGTTCAGCTTTCAGACAGGGAAGCATAAAACTGATACCAGCAAATGTAGGGGGAAGGCAGAGAACAGAAGCTGCTTCAAATCAGTGTTATCTGATTTCGTATCACATGCTGTATAACAGCTCCCGGACACGGCCGCTAAATGACAGACTATACATTACTGAAAGGCAGCGGAGGAATACTCACACAACAGCAGGCTGTGACTGTTATCTGGATGGTGTTTCTTCCTGGTTGACACACGTGCTTTAGGTGCAGGGGTTTGTGGGATGTTTTATTGTCGCCCCTCTCGATAGTGAGGGGGGTGGCGTTGACGCTGACTTGGACGGATGCGGGCCAATTGGTGTTCATTTGTCGGTCCTCATGATGATAGCACTTAAACTGCAGCTCCAGATCAGATCTGTTGAACATGAGGAGAAGGTTTTAGCATTAATGGAACAGTTCTCATAGCGTTCCAACTCATACTGTAAATAAGAATATTCACACTGCTATATTCCATTTAATAAAAGTGAATGGTGACTTTTCATTAAAAAAGGAACTCAAACAATTTTTCAGAAGTGTATGTTCTGAGGTCGTACAATAGCTTTGTTTAAGTAAAAGTCCAAAAAGCAATTCCTCATTGATTGAAAATCCTTACATCTGTGTGATGTGACTATGTATATATTAAAATCTAGTGGATAATGTAGCTTCAGAAGACTTGTGACAGACAGTCATGCTTTTTGTCTTTTGTCATTTTTGGAGACTGATAGCCATTCATCAACATTCACTTATATTCTATCAAAAAGAGAAGCATATACGAACTGCTAAACTTCTTTTGTCTTCCACGGTAGAAATCACACAGGTTTGAATAAACATGAGAATGTGTAAAAAATGACAGTAACAAATGTGCAGTTTATAGCAGTAGCATGCACACCTCCACATGAGCGTCTGGTGGACGGAGGGGCGTAGATGGAAGACGTGGTTACTGACGGCCAGGTTGTGCTCTAATCTGAAGGGCTCCAGCACCACTCCATCTCTCACTGGAAACGTCAAACGCAGCTCCTCGTTGGGGTTGGCTACGGGAACAAATATTGAGATTAGATGGATTCATAGTCCTTCCATGTAGACCATAGTATCAATGTGTAAGATGCTTTCAAGTTCGGCTTGCACCTCACCTAGTTTCACCCTTTCCCACCGAAGCACATATATTATGAATGAGCTCTGAGTGGATGTGAAAAATGCATGAATCTCAGATAAATGTGCAATGGGACTTTTTTTTTTTCCCCACTCAGCTGCAGGTGGCAGATCAAAGGGTTCTCAGGGGTTTATTCTGATAGACTGTGACCGAGTTTGTAATACAGACAGAGCAGAGATCAATGCAATAAAATGGTCGTGTGTGGGGTTTCTTTGCATGACTCACTTGGAGGTGGAGGCAGAGACGTCATGTTTGGCTTCATGTCTGGAGGAAACGGAGGCTTGACATCTTGACTGGGCGACATGTACGGTATACTACTTCCTGGGGTCATGGGTGGGGTGGGGTTCCCAGGAACCGGTGAGTGTGGGTAGTTCACCACCTGCCGAGGAGGCTTTAACCAAAGATAAATATGATTACTGAATGGAGTCACTAAATATATAGCAAATCTGTACATTTTACCCTGAGTACAAATGGAAGCTTACTCATAATTGTGTATGAAAATAAAACACTAGGTTCACAACCTACCCCATTTCCTTGATTATACCCATATCCACCTCCAGAGAAATTGTTGTTCTGACCATTAAATGGCTCTTGCTGAAATAGGAAAGAGCACACAGAGTGTAAAGCAAGAAAGCGAGATACCTGCTATTAATATTTTATTTCTTTTCTTTAACCTACCAAAAGTAAACTTGCCAGTTTAAATTGAATGTGGCCTTTTCCAAAGTGTGAGCCAAATTTTCAAAATGTCCTCAAGAAAACAGTGTCTACAAATATTGCAAAAACCAAGCAACATGAATTTACCTTATAGTACTGGCCCATGGCTACCCCAGTAGGGGGGTATTGGCCAGACCCCTGTTGTCCCGGCATCCTTTGCCCAGGGTAATTGGGCGAAGGAAGAGCTCTAGAAGCGTTTGGGTTAGGGTACTGCCCTTGCTGGCTGGGAAACTGGCCATTGGGTCCAAACTGCTGGCCTCCATAATTAGGCTGTGAAAAAACAAAAAAACAAACTGTTGGTTCACCAAAACAAATAGCCAATTCAAAATATTTGCTGAAAGTCCATTTGAGCCATTGGTGGTCTTACCTCTCCTGGATAGGGCCTCTTGGTGCCCTGCATGGGCATGGACTGAGGTCTGGGTCCAGGGTAACCCTGTTGAGGCATCCTTTGGCCGTGGCCACCGAAGGGCCCCATCCCTGGGCCTCTGGGCTGATTCATACTCATCGGCGGGCCACTCATGTTGGAGCTATTCATGCCACCACCCATACCAGCTGGGTTCATGCCTCCAGCCATGGACGGGGGCCCACGGGGCCCTGGCTGGTTCATGAACTGATTATTGTAACCTTGCGTAGGCCCCATCTGGAAAGAAGAGCAGACCTGTGGAGAAAGCCAACAGCAGTTCAGATGAATACGAGGACCCAGGGTAGGTTAGAAAGCCAAAACCAGTGACCAACCAACCTGGTTGTACTGGTTCATGTCTTTATTGGTCTCTTGCAGAGCTGCCACCGTTGCTGTGGCAGTAGCTGTTGCGGTGGCGGCGGCAGCAGCGACGGCGGCAGCGGCGGCAGCAGCAGCAGGTTGGGTGAAATCAGAGGGCGGTCGTGTATGAGGGGGCATGCCTATGCCACCCGGAGCATTTGGCCCGCCTGGGTAACTGAGCAGAAGCAATACACAACACATAAACATCCACATCACAACTTACAGAGTCAGAAAGGTCTATTTATTGGAATAAAACTTGTTGGAAGGACACATAAATCTTTCCTGTATTTGCACTTGGCACAGCAAGAAGGTGATATCATCCCTTTCAAGAAAAACATCCTTGAACTGAGTATTGGCTGGGCTTTAAAACCATGTGTCAAGTATCACTAATGGGAGACTCTTCTTCAGCTTATTGAATCTCCCAAAGTGATGCAAAGCAACTTTGTCAAACAACTTCCCATCATCCTGTCTGGAACTGCATCTCTAATGCTTGAAACATTACCTTCCACCAAAGCCTCCTCCTCCCGGGTGACCTGGACGCCCATACATGCTTTGCTGCATGTAGGCCTGGCTGGATCCCCCTTTGGCTGAAAACTGTTGTTGTTGGCCAGGGAACTGAGGTGAGTTGATCCCTGGGTTGTTGCCTGACATACCCGACCCTAGTGCATTGCCTCCAGGGTTCATGGGATTGTTGGTATTGGCCATGGGGTTACCCAAGACCTAGATCAAAAGCAGTCGGTTATAAGATCAATGTTATTACTGTTACTGTTTTCATAAAGTGACACTATATGTGTGACTCACCTGACTTTGTGATGTATTGGTAACTCCCCACACCGTCGTAACCACCGACAGCGAGCCCGGGGCCTGGTTAGCATTTTGTTGCCAGGGAACGCTGTCATATGGAAAGGACCCATCACTACAAAACAGTGTTCAAACAGTAATGTGAGATCAGGGGCATCAAACATGTGTTGAGAAAGAGAAAAGTTGACTCCAACACAGCCCGATAAAGAAAAGCTCCCTCCTGACGACAGAACATTAGCTTTTCCATGAAAATGAAGCTGTAATGTTTGCGAAAGTGGCCAATCACCAGCCCTGGAGCACAAAATGTTCTTTAAAACATCACTAAGCTAGTGAAATTCCTCAGCGTTTTCTCTGGCAATCTATCAATCTCTATTAACTTCTAGTTGATGTACATAAACGGTAATGTTACGATATTATATTTTTATCTGCTGTTGTTTTGGACCACTGTGAGAATGAAGTTCATCTGCACAGCCTTCAGTGATGTCATGTTTACAGGGTTGTAAACGAAAGCTTGGTCAATGGATTCTTGGAAAAGCCTTGTCTTTAAGATCACATGGCACATAAAAACAAACAATTCCGTGCTGGATGAGAACACACTAGGAGGAAATTCTGAGAAAGGGGGCGAGACCCCTGTAAGTTTAACAGTGCTTGGAACTGCTCCAGCAAGTCTTGGGTTAGAGCAGAGTTTTGTCTGGGTACTGACCCATGTGAGAGCGAGGGCTTCATGGAGTTCATGGGCGGCTGCAAGGGTACTTTGCCCTGTGGATCACTCTGACGATTCTTCTGATGCCGCAACAAGAGCAGCCGTCCCAGCTCCTCGCACCAGGATGACAGGAGAGCTGGAGAGAAAGAGACAAACAAAGAGAAAGAGAGATCAGGAAGGGTCACGGAGACAAATCACCTTTTGGCTAAACAGCAATCTTGCTTGTTTTATCTCCAGATTGCTATTTAGCAGGAGTAAAACTCACTGCCAAGTATTAGCACATCTTTCCTTAACATGTTGACAATTTCAGGTGTCATTCAGTTTGGTACTCATTCAAATCTAACCTTCAGGGTAAGCAGTGATAGTGATGCCAAAAGTGTTGCAAAATCTTAATCAGTTCATGTCTTTACCACTAGAGGTCACTACAATAACAGCAGCGACACAAGCATGCTTGGGATCCTCTATAATAGCTTGTCAGTATGCTTCTCATAGGATCATATGCTTTTCATCTGCAGTGCACTTTAAGCAATGATACTACTACAGAAGACCTGTCTTCCCCTCTCGTGAAAGGAGAATGACGGAGGACAGGGCGAGAAAGAGCGAGAAATGGGAGATGAGAATCAGTGCTGAGGACAGTGAATCATGCCGGTGATGTGTCCTGGCAGCACTTTACTCCTGAGAGGGGTGACAAAACGAGCCTCTCGCCATGGTGATGGAGTCGGTTCGGGATGGCAGCAGCTGGCATGTGGCCAGATCTTGGTCTAATCGATTCTACACGCCGCACACGAGCGCTGCATTTAAGTGCTCTTCATACAAACGGTCTTTATACTTTCCAAGTGACACTATTTAGATAAATACTAACTACTAGCTGAGTCATTCTATGACAAGAGTACTATTTGTGTCCACAACATCTGATGAAGTGCACTAAGCACAAACAACTGCTATGAAGTGTTTTAACTTAAACATATTTGTTTAAAAATTTAGTTCAAATTTGTAGCACTGAAACATGCATGAATAAATCTTTTGACATGCCTGTCAAGATTAACATTTGACAAACACCCCATATTCAATGAGTCATAAAATACAAACGCAAACAGAATTTAGAAAAACACTTTTTTTAAATGTTCCACCTCATCACATTTCCAATGTGACATGTTCAGAACCCCTCAAAATAATAATTTGACTTGAGGTGGCACAAGGCAATTTATCAGCACTTAAAGACATTCTTCGTCCGGCAGAATATTTCAAACTGCTTAAAAAAAAAAAAAAAATCACCTTTCCAACATGAAAAAGGTGCCTGTTTCATAGAAAGACAGAGCTGCAGACAGAGAACAAGGAAGAAAAAAATATTCTCCAAAAAACTATCACACACCGACAGAACAAGAACAAAAGCCAGGAACTGTTTCAGTAGTGCTGCACCTCTAGTCTTCCTTTGCCATCAAACAGATTCTGCAAGGGACCTTATAAAATATTCTCTTTCCCCTAAGACAAGTTCATACACGGAACAATACCCCTCTTTCTTCTCTAAATCTACTTCACAGACAGTAGATGAGTAAAAAAAAACCTGCTATGGCTATTTGAACAGAGAGGGTGGTGTCAAGAGTCCAGAATGTCTCTCTCTCTC
>JAUMHE010000062.1:13929552-13979847 GCA_032359235.1 Enteromius mattozi | reverse complement strand
TCTCTCTCTCTCACTGAGGCTGGTGCAGAGAGACAGACGTCTGTCTTGGCTCTTTCCTCTGTAAATCGATCAGCCAGTAATGACTATGAAGACTGCTCAGCTGTCTCCAGCACCTTTATTGCTGGGGGAACGTAAACCAGCACACACGCTCCTGAAAAACACACACCTCAGTCTTATTTACCACAGTCTGCACTTTAGGGATAGTTCGCACAAAAATCATTTACTTGCCCTTATGTCATTCCCAACTTTCATATACTGAAAATGCACAAGTGAGATTTGAGAAGTAAGGTAGAGGTGATTTAGTTTGATCGGTTCGTCACACAAAGTTTTTGTATAGAATGTTTTTTATACTTTATGGTGATTTGTCATTTTTTGAGTTGGACAGACCCTAAGTGGCATTTTTCTTTGGAAAAGGGCTGGGACCTACCATAACTTTTTGTGGTCTAAGGAAGACAGAAGGTCAAAGAGGTTTGGAACCACAAGAGGACTGAAGTAATGGAGCGGAATTTTGATTCAAATTTGTGCAACATTAGTCATTCAATGCCTGTATTAATAACCATTTCAGAATAAAATTTAAGGACCCTTAATGCATTGCTGAATCCGAACTGGAGTTCTTCCAAGAAACAGCTTTAAGTTATTCAATATCACAGCAGCACCTGACGCACTTTCCCTTCCAAGTTCAAACACACAATTACAGTGAGAAAATCGCGTTTGTGTAAATATATCAAAGGGGTCTGTTTCAAAGAGAACGCTTCTCACCTCTCTGCGACAGGCGTGAAAGCCGTCCCAGCAGGATTGGAGCGGGAGGCTGGAATCACCCACCTACTTCAATGAGAATTATTCTACCCTGCCATTACAGAGAGCTTATCGGCCAGCTAAATCACTACCTCTGCATGCTGGCAACTGCTATTTTCTCACAAAAGACCAACTTAGAGCTCATATGACAGGTTACAGCCAGACGCCGCCTGCCAATTTTCAACTGTTGTTCCCCGCCTAGCATGCCTCCCACACGTAACAAAGACTAGAGCTCTCCTGCCTGTAATTCAACCAGTAAACTCACAGAAAAACAACCTAATCAACACGGCACCTTCCAGCAGCGTACAGTATCCCTCTCACCTAGCTGAATACAGCTACACCATTTCTCCCACAAACATCATCGCTTCCACCACTACCCACGGGGCTGTGTTGTCATATTAATGTAGAACATTTACTGTAACGCAATCTCTCATCAATAGGGATGCACTGATTTTTGGTCCAATATTAAGCTCATTTACTCTTGAAATGCTCCAGTAACAGAAAAGATATCATTGAGCGTACATACAAAACATTTTGCATAAACGCTGCCACACAAAATGTCTCAAGATTGGAGGAATTTCAAGACAAACGACATCTAATTAATTTGCTGTAGTCACGCCTGCATAGAGCTCCTGTTGTGCAACTAGACAACTGCGCAAGCGCAGAGGAACAGAGGAGCTTTCCAAAAATTATTTGACTTAAAGTGGTCAGAATCATGGATGTTTCATTATTTAATACATTTTCTTTCTTTTTTTTTTTGGTCAAACAGTCATGCTGTCCTTACATCCCACTGTATTTTACAGCATTACCAAAATAGCAGCAATGAGGAGCAAAAGGAAAGTTTCTCTAACAAATGATATCATGAATCCTTACTCACCAGTAAATTGGCATTAATCACATTTCTCTTTCATTCCCTGTATTAAAACGCCTCTCTCAGTCTCCGTTTTCCTTTCATCTGCCTCCCTTTCCTCATTTAGTTCTGCCCGCATTGCCAGACACCTGCTCCAGAAAGGGCTGTGTTGAGTGTTAAGTTGGCAGTAGGCTACTGTAGCTCTGTGGCAATGGGCATTTCGGTGGCATGGCTGTATGTTGGGTCTATGTCAGCAGGCATTATGGTGGCAGGGCTGGCTCACAGCGGTGTGCACTAGGCAGTGATCCCAGCAGGAAGAGATGAGTACCAACACAGAGCATAGCTCTCACAAAGCCATGCCAGACGATAAAACTGAGGTTTGCTTACGCCAGCCAAACTCTAATACAGTCTGAGACTTAGCATACTTGGTGTGCCATTTATCACAACACAGCAGCTTCAAAAACGGTTGTTAAACACAGTGTAGGAAAGTCATTTCAAGGTGAGAACAAAGACATTAACAGTGTTTACAAATCAGTGTACAGTGCCATATTGTGTCATCATAAAACACTTAAAATCTTAATATAAACACATTTTTTTGAAGAAAAGGTGGGCGGTAATTCCAGTGTTACTGTTAACAAAAACTAAAAATTAGTCAAACGTTTTTGTTGTTAAAAACACCACCAGGAAAATCTGACTGCACAACTAACTAAACTAAACCAATAATGATCACAAATGTTATTTTTGGTTTGTTTGTTTTACGGTATATTCTAAAACTTGGCAACCACATAAATTCAATAATTTTTTAATAACATTTTTAGATTATATCAATTAGTGCATTAACTTTTGACTAAAATAGTAAAACTAAAGTAACTAAAAGATTAAATGGAGTAAAATTACATAAAAAAAAATTTAAACTACAATAAAACAACCCCTTATTTAAGACATTTTTGTCACTCTTTTAAAAAGAGAGCACTCCAAAGTAGCAGACAGCAACATTTGCTAACACTGTAAGATCCATGCAATCCATACAAGCTCTGTGACTCATATTAGCCATGTTCTGCCATTTCTAAAGGTGCCAGACTGCAGCAGAAACCATCTTACTGAGGGGACAACAGCCTGTGGCTCTACAGACTTCTGGCAAAACAGAGCAGCGAGACAGACACTACACAAACCAACCCCCCCTCCCTGTCTGCTCTTTGTCTAGAGAAGAGGCTCTCCAAGCAGGTTTAGTGGGCTTTGAATAACTGACCAGGGTAAATCCCCAAATGATCCAGTATGTAGGGAACCCAGGTCACCCCCGGTTACCCAAATCGCTTCTGAAGCAGCCCCAAGAATGTTTGCCTGTCGCTCCTTCTCAGGTTGGCTGCTTCATCACTGCCAGCACCCCTTCTCGGCCAAACTCTCAGTTTTACTGGCTTCAACGCCTCATTATGAGCTTTTTGATTATGATGTAGCTAATAAAAGGTAGATGCCAGCAAAAGGTGGTTTGGACAAGGGAGTTGAGTAGAAATCAAGAAACTTCACTCGTTAATCTATTGAGTTGGCCTACTACCTACACAGGCAGCATCCTAAATTAAATGAAACATTGTAAGTGACAGATTTAAGAAATCTAAACAACACATCTATATAAAAAGCACCTTTTAAGTACCTTTAATTTGTGTTTGGCTCAAATTTGGCAATAAATAAATAAGAAATAATAATAGATATATTAGAAGACGCTTTAATGATGCTTTAAAACTACAATGCTTCAAAATGCTAGGTAGGCAGTTCACTAGGGTTTGGAACAAATCTAATGCTTAGTTAAAGACCTGATTTTCTGCCAAAGGCCAAACCTCAGTGAAAGAATAACACCATCTACGTCCCATCCACTTCTTATTCACAGAATTTGTTGGAATTTTGACTAGTGCAGTTTTAAAAAGTGAAAAGATTTCAAACCTCATGAGGATATCTAGAACATAAAAATGTGGCTGGAATCATAACACGAGCCATATTTTCAAATGTCCTTGGAGACCTTTTCTCTCATCCTCACTCTCGATCTGTGAGTCTGTGAGAGTCTCAAACTGATGCCACAGTGAATTGGCAAACATGTCGACTGACCTTCCTTGACCACTTAGTGAAAATATGCAACCCTGCTTGTCCACATGGCCATACTGTGTCTGCCCTTCATCCTCACTTCACTAAGATCATCACAGCACCTTACCTGACCTATAAAACCAACCAAAGAGAAATCCAACAGCAGGCCATGGCAAATAGAGACCATTGTAGAAACTGTTAAAAGCTGTTTTTAGTCTATAAAATGAAAAAACTAGCATTTATGCAAAGCTTTCAAGTCATTCATGCAATTTAAAAAAAAAAAAAAAATAAACAGAAAATGATAATGAATTTAGTTCAAGTCGCAGGTAATCTGTTTATTTGAAAATAATGGTTTCCTCAGCCTAATTTTTACGAATTCCTCCTCAAATTTATCCATCCTAAATACTTCAATCTGTTAATGCAGGTCTTTTCCAGTGAGTGTAAGCAGCTTAATGAGAACTTCCCAACAGCCTTCACAGAGATTTGTGTAAACCGCCACACACATGCCAGAAAAATGCAGGTTTGTGAAGGGAATACAAGAAAAGACAACAAAAACACAAGCTAATAATGGTGTATACAAGGAAACAGCATGCCAGAGCCAAAATTCTCACAGCTCAAACATATTTTAGATCTTTAATTACTGTGTTAGTAATATCCATACTTAACAGACTAATAATAGGCATGTGTTGCAAAAAGAACAACCATCGTTCACAAAGTTTAACAAATTCCAATCAAATGTTTGTTTATTAATTATTTTGGCTAATTTATGCTTCCTGCTATCAGTAAGAACATAGTATTTTCAGCACAGCTGAACAAGTTTTACCATGTTTACAAAATAAATAAAAATTGAATTAAAGTTAAATATCTGATTTTCTGCCAAAGGCCAAACCTCACTAAAAGAATTACACAACCTGTCCACTTCTTATTAACACAATATGTTGAAATTTCAGCTAGTGCAGCTTTTTAAATGACTATGTAAGTAAAATCCACACTTAACTCACTAATAGGCATGTATAGGGTTTTGCAGAAAAAGTACAACCATCGTTCACAAAAAAAGGTACAGGGGAAAAAAAAGGGAAAGCGGCAGTCCCTGATAATAGGGAAGTTGTAACTGTAAAAATGCACTGTGGCAAAGTGAAGTCTATGGAAACAGTCTTCCCTCCGTTCCCACAGTTAGTACAGTAATACAGCAGGCATTTGCTCAGGCAGCACACTACTATTAACTAATGGTCCTCTCGTACGAGAGGCTCACATAGTAACTAGACAAAAAAGTTTGTCGAGACAAAAGTTTGAAAGCTGAAATTTTAAAAAAGTTTGAAAAGTTTAAGTTTGATGTTTTCAGTCTGTGATACTTAGAAATAGTCAGATTATAAAGTCAGATTATAGATAGATATAGTAGCATGCTACTAGCATGTTGCCAGCATGTTTCTAGCATGATTAGCAATTTACTAGCATGGTTAGCATGTTACTAGCATATTGCTAACGTCATTAGCAAGTTACTAGCATGTTGCTAGCATGATTTTAGCATGATTAGCATGTTACTAGCATGATTATAGACGGTTTCATCGGGCACACACGCCTGGACTTAACTTCCAGTCTGGTTAGTGTCGCGGGCTACAAACGTGGCTAATGATGAGTAATGAAGTCGGTCTCAGGTTATTGTGCCGTGGGATGTGTTTCGCAAACATTTATTTATTTGTGGTGACATGTTGTTAGCATGATAAGATAGTTACTAAGTAATTTAGTATGATCAGCGTGTTTTTTAACATTATTAGCATGTTGCTAGCATGATTTAGATGAATTAGAAATAGTATTAGAGTGGAAGCTTAAAGGAGTTTAAATGGGTTAAAAAATAGTACATAGAAGGGAAGTCTCATTGAGTCTAGGAGTTAGAGTCAGAAATTTTAGTCTCAGAAGAATAATAATAAGTTTAAATAGCATTTTAGTAAGTTGGCTTTCTCAAGCCAACTTAATTAAGGCCAGCGCTGAACCGGAGTGCAGTCTACACACACTCACCCAAGTCAGAGTTATTAACCCCTAACTGAGGCTAACAGGCCACAAAGTGACCTGGGTGACATAACCACTCAGGACACTCTGGTACGACACACACACACAGAGTCAGATTAAAACACTTCACACAGATTTCCACAAACACAACCACAGAGTAGCTGCTTGAACAGATGAAACTGATATTTCTCATTTGAAAGCATAAATAAACGATCACGTCGTTGTCTGTTTCTGTCAGTGACAGATGTAATGCGCCTCCTACAGTGCAGTAACATCCGCACAATGTGCGCTCGCTGACTTTCTGCTGTCTGTTTGAGAGAATCGAAACAGCTTGATGCTCTTTTGAATTGGAAAGGAATTTGAAGCACACGGCACAGTGCATTGTCGCTACAGATTGGGCTAAAATGGGAATGAATGACTGCGATGAAACGGAGAAGAGCTGACAGAAAGACTGGCACGTGACACAGGGCAGCCCTAGAAGTGTGACACACAGATGAAGGCTTTGTTTTGAACATAAAATACAACAAAATGGTACGTCATTCCTGTTCAATGAGCTGCACAGTCCAGAAAATAAAGCTGAAAACCTGGGCCGTAAACCAACAGAGTGCCTTCGCAAAAGATGACGGGAGAAAATCCCGGGATAATCTGAGATGACAGTGCAGCCCATGCGTCTGTGAAACAGGTATGGATGCTCAGTCAGAAGCCAATGACCCCCCACAATACAAACCCCGCAAACAAAGGAAGCACATCAAAAGCGTCTGCGTCAACGTGATTCATCTGCGTACAAATGAATAAAAAACAAAACAAAACAGAATGAATGCCCAGGGTGACAATGAAGAGAGAGAAGGAGAGAGATCTCTCCACTAGATGTGTTTCACAAGCCAAACAATGCTAGAACACAGAAGAGTACCTGTGTCACTTTGACATCTCCTGCAGGTGGTGGTTTCTGTAGGGTTCAAATTCAACATTTTACTCAAGGGGGCAAAGAAATATTAAGACAAGATAGTATCAGTAAGCAGAGTTGACGTCATCAATGGGTGAACTGATGTCCTGGTTGAATTGATGGGACTTAACGAGGTTCTTAACCCTGGTTCTGGACGGCCTGCTCCGCGAAACACTGACTTCTCATCTCACTAATTATCAGTGCATTGGCTGAAATATTCCAGGTGCTTGCACATTTGTCAGAAATTTCAAGCTAAGCAACTCAAATGTAATCTAGGATTATGGTCTAACACAATAGTGGTAGTATTTAAAAAAACTGATACATTTAAAAAGTATTAACGAGTATTTGATTGTTTTGAATTTAATTCTAAAATCTTAACATGACATTCCAACATCTACAAATCTTAATATGTCCAAAAATACACCACAGAATCTCTCATGACATATTTAAATTAAAGTTGGACAAATGTGCAGAAATCTTGAAGGTGCTTTGTATGACTAACACATTTGTCACAGTATGAGAAAACATCTAAATATCAAATTAGTCATTAACAAGCATATCGCAATTCAACTGTCAACATTTTTTTCCTACAGGCTATGACTACCCTATATTACTAATGGAAATTCTCTATTGGGCTTCATAACTGGCCTTTATGACAAGACAATTTAAGCACAGATGGTTAAAACGATAATGATTTAGAGGATGACTTAAATACACTGTACATATGCATCAATCTTAGCTGTTCATTCATATCCTTGTTTACATCATTGATTGGTTGTGTATTTCTACACTTACGGTTAGGGTTAGGTTAAATGTAATAAAACATTTTAAAATAACTGTTTTCTATTTTAATATATTTTAAAATGCAATTTATTACAGTTATGTCAAAGCTGAATTTTTAGCATCCCAGTCTTCAGTGTAACACAATATTATGATATAATAATTTGGTGCTCAAGAAATCTTTATTACTATTAACGGTTGAAAATTATTACAAGTATTATACTTTTTCCCGGATCTTTGATGAACAGAAAGTTCAAAAGATTATTTGAAACAGAAATCTTATATAACATTATAAGCGTCCTTACTATTGTGTATGCAATGCATCCCTGCTGATAATTTCTTTCAAAATAAATAAATAAAATAAAAAAATTCTGACCCCACACTTTTGAACAGTGGTGTATAAAATGTTTCTGAAATTACTACAAATATATATTAGATTAAAAAGATCAGTGTATAATGATTTTAAATACAAAATACATATTAATTAATAATATAAATAATAATTCTGCCAACTAACAGTTCACTAGACTGATGTCTATATTACAGTCTTTGAACACCTCTCATCCATTTAAAATTAAAAATCCAAACTATCCTATCAAAAACGTCAGCATTAACATAAGTTATGGTTTGCTTAGCCAAGTTCTTTAGATGTTTACCTTGCATACACTTTGTAACTAAGCACTCTGGCAATGGCACTTTATCAGTGTCGGTGGAAAATTCATGAAATGCATTTGCTAGTCTTCTTTTTGTACTCAGATGAACAACAGCTAAAGCTGTAAAGTATAACTTGTATTGTATGTTATTCTCTTTTGTTACCTAAGCCGCTTACTGTAAATGCAGCAATACATGACACAAGTCTTTGTTACTACCACTATAATTTGCGTAATTATTCATTTTATACATTAGACAATCAATCAACACCCATAAATTATTCTAATATCCAAATACAATCTTTAAAAAAATACACAGAAATGTCTCACTGTCTCAACCTCAAGGGAAACTAGCATAGTTTTAGACAGCAAATTGAACTAGTGTAAAACATTACCCATACGCCCATACGTTAGCATAACACTTGCATGTTTATTTAAGGTAAATCCAGCAAACACAAATGACACACGGCAAAGAGCACCAAGCTATTAAAAGCTCCTCAGCACTGAAGAGGAAGTTTCACACATGAACAGCAGGATCCTCATTACAGCAAACTGCTGTTTATTTCCCCATCAGCATGTACTCCGAGGCCGAGAGCTTTAACAAAACTTCACAGGAACCTGTAGACTTTGCTCAAGCAGTATATTATCCTTACGACGCTTTAACTGCCGCCCTGTAGCATTTACAAGAAACAACTACTTACTATAAATATCTAGGGATCGTGCCTCAGACACTGCTGTAGAAACAGAAGAGATAAAGCCGGCTTCTAAATATACAAACAACAGGGGCACAGGCATCACATACCCACCCCACCCCACCCCCCCATTCACAAAAATTCCCACGTTCATTCCCTCACAAATCTGCCCGCTTGAACAGCACTGCAAAAAAATGCTCCCCCGTTCAATGATTTACAACGCCGTAAAAAATGAACACACACACACTCTCGCAGTAGCCGGCATAGAGGAAGAGACTCCATGTAACCGGCTGGAGCCACGCTGTCTCCAGGCTCACGTCAACCCGCTAAAGGACTGACAAAAACACTGTGCCTCAAGTAGGTCAGCTCTCCTCCTGGAGATAATCAAGCCCACTCTGACCCTCTATGTGTGAGAGTTTGTGTGGGAGAGAGGGAACTAGGTCAAACGCAGTTAGTTGTTACGACTCGATCATGTGCAGGACTTGCGCATACACCTGCCTGCAACTCGCCCGCATGCACTCCGACCGTCACGTGACTTACCAACGCTCGAGATCTGGCTCTCATCGCAGTCTTCTCATTGCACAGAGAAAAATGGGATTTTACCAGCAGGCAAAGACGAACCCGTGAGAAATCTACGAGCTTTTCTGTCTATCTCGGTCTGATTGTCTGGGGCTCTCTCTCTCTCTGTTTTCCCTCTCTTCGCCTGTCCAGCGACTGCACAATGCACATCAATTATTCAGCGGCGGTCTCTGGGTTTCCAGTGCAAAGCCAATCACAGATGGAGTTCTGTGCTAATGGGCTCCTGCTATACCTGGCTCCTCTGCTCCAAGACGTAGCCCACAGGGAATCAGGTTAAGCTCTTCGAAAACTTCAGACACACACACACATACATACAGAACGACAAGCCTGTAAAGTGTCTGCAGTGCAAAACCACAAAATAAACAGGAAGCACCGTTGTGTTTCAAAAGGGTTAAAAAAAAAAAAAAAAAGCAAGAGAGAGACAGAGAAAGAGAGGGACGTGGGGGCAGGGAAAGAGAAGAGAGACAGAGGAAGAAAAAGCAGCAATTGTCCTCTCACCTCAGATGTATGGTGTCCTAAGTGATGTCCACATGCCTAAAACCCTCATTCATTCATACAAACACACACGCATGCATGCATGCACGTACACACTCACACACTCTCTCACACACACACACACACATAAACATATCCATGCAATGCGATGGCCACTTTGCCAGAGGGCGGAAGGGGGGGGAGAAAGCATGGGCGGCTCACATTTCAAACTTGCAAAGAGGGGGCGGGGCCTATAGTGGCAGACGGGCTGTATCTTGGCCCTCAACCAAATCATCCGGAGAAAGACTGAGAACAAACAACACGCTCGGATCAATTCAGTTAAAGCTGTGTTCGCAGCCCCGCGATTACTGCTATCAAAGCGGGTGAATCCCGTTCATTGGTGAGCTAATCACATGACACTGATGTATAAATCCATCAGACCGCGCACGCTAATTAAGCCCAGGGCTGGTGGGCGGCCCTCCTGAGTGTCATGCGAGGGTGAAATTAATGGAAACTGTGTTAGCTTTTAACGCTAAGTGCCTAACTTGACACTTGCTAACACTGTTAATTACACACATCTAAAAGTGTTGAATATCAGAAAGGGATCCAGCACTTCCCCAGGCTGTCAATAGCGTGCGTCCATTAATGAATTAATACATAGCTGTTCTTCAGTCCCTGAATTAGCGTCGCCTAATCCGCTAATAAAAACGCTGTATCAACAGCAGGATTTTTCTTGACGCTGCACAAAAAAAAGCACTGTAATAATTTCAAGTGACATCAAATTAGCAATAATTCATTGAAAGCTCCAACGTACTGTAGCCACAAAGACTTACTATATAGCATGAAGCATCAAGACCTCAGTGTGCGCGCCTTCTCCCCGGCTGGCATTGAAGAGCTGCGTGTGACAGATACCTTTAATATCAAGCTACGAGGGGATGAAATAACTCAGAGAAAATGAGAGATGTCAAGGCTACAGGCTACATGAAAAAGGAGGTGAAGAGCCAAAGCTGGCTCAAACAGGAACTTGAGCTTCCTTTAACTTTTACTGCAAAGCAGTGAGTCATAACCCTCCACCAACACAAACACATCACTCCAGTCATTCTCTACAGCTCTCAACTTCAGTACTTTACAAATGAGCAATCTTATAAATAAGCTGATGTTTTTGATGTAAAAATCTATCATAACACAGCATAACTGTTTCAGATTACAAGCTACAATGAAGTAATCAGCTTGTTTCTGAGCAGATCTGGAGCATCTAAAAGTAGCTAAACTGTTGCTGAATGATTACATCAGAACATCTGAATTTTGAAACTGATTTAAGTTCAAAATAGGCCTGCACAATTAATCTAATTTCTAATCGCAATTACAATTATGGATGCCACAATTACATAATGATTCAAAGCAGCAATTAATCGTTCAAAATCCACTTGTTTTATTCTGTGTTCTTTATCTTAAGGGTTTCTGCGCTGTTTTAAGTTTAATTTTAGTACAGCATTTTAATACTATGCATATTTTACTTTTAAAGAAGAACCAATCCAATGTAAAGTTCACATTTGAGACTTAATACTATAGAAAGGTTATACGTTTTTCAGTTGTTTTTAGCTTATTTTCATTTAAAATATGGGACGCGGTTGCTTCAAGCAATGGTATAAACATCATTTAATGTAAATTCGTAATTGATAATCGCAATTACAAATTCAAAGGAATAAACGATTTTTGTCATAATCGTGCAGCCCTAGCCCAAAATTAACTTTATGGCTCGCCTGTCAACGGTGGATTTTATCTTTTCATAAATATTTCTGAACTGCAGTATTCTATACATCATTTAAATATTTCTTAACCAAAAAACAAAAACGCCTACATCTGAATATGTTTTTTTCATACAGTTTGGAGTTACACTCAAAGTTTTCATCCAACTAATAAAGAGCTAACTAATCAACAACAGTCAATATTTATTCACATTTGCTGAATTTGCACCGAAACTGTCGAATTGCTTGGTAATTGCTTCTTCTCTGACCCACTAACAATCTCTACTTTGATGTTGCAGACTCAAAACCACAGCGAACGTCTGAAGTAAATGTATGAAGTGAGAATGCAGATAGAGGTAGGCAGGATTTTCGGTATATCAAATCAACGGGGAGGTCCCCGGGCTTGAGTTTCTTGTGTATTTGCACCCGTGTCTTCTCTGTAAACCATGTGTGTACATGACATGTGAATTACGGCTGAGTACTGGAAAGCGATCCGTCACCCTCGACATGGCGGATTGGTTGCTCTCCTGACGTGCCTTCCAGCTGGGCTGATTTACAAGCTGCTGACAGACTTCCTATGTAGAGCAGGAACATTCCTCACCATTGCGTTGAGAGATCCGTTTCACCCCACAGTGTGGCCATTGGCCAATTTCATTCTTTAGCCAATCCGCTGCTCAGAGAACAGCCATATGTCAACTTTACTTTGACGTGCAATTGCGTCAAACAACTGTATCTCTATATTAAAAAAACAACAACAATAATCAGAGCCAAAACTTGAATATGACGAAAGACCTTGTAATGTTCAATGGAATTAAATGTGGGCACCAGTGCATCCAACGGTACAAATAACTGTTACATGACTAAATCATAACGAATCGATCATATATAATTATTATAGAAGATGACTTAACTATTTGTTAGTGTGTCAAAAATAACACAAACTATGGAATTCTTATAAACACTGGTTAAAGATTTTAGAGGGAAAAACAAAGCATTGTTCAAATTCCTGTACTTAATGTCTTCTGCGCTTCGTGCCAAATCTGCTCGATAACAGACTTTAAAAACACTTGAATTGAGACACACCTTGCAATTATCTTGTCGCAACATCTCACTCTGAACAATGGCACACTATCTCTGCTCCTGTGCGCAGGCACAAACGTGATTTTGAAAGCTGACTTTTTTCAGGAAAACGTTTAAATAATAGCAGGCTTTCTGAATGGGGCCATGCGACTGAGAAACATGGCCTAATAGACAAACACATTAGCTGTCAATCTCTCAACTAACCTGCTCTCGATTAAATATCGGCATGACACATACAAAGGGAAGAACTCGATTTTGATCTAAGTGAGGAGACCGTTGTGACTGACAGAATATTGTTGTAATACTGTCAAAAGCAATTGTGATGCTGTGTATAATTAACATATGCTTAATAAAAGCATCTCAGACAAGGTATTTAGCATTTCTTGGTACAGACACAACTCTGTGCTCTAAAGAGGGAGATTTTAGACTAAATAATTATCCTATTGCACTGGCGGTGGGGTGCCGAACAAAGCCTGGTTAAAAAGTCTGTCAGTAGCATGTAAGCAGAGAAGATCAGACTCAACAAGAGCACTCACACATACACACAAACAGATGCAAACACACCGTGGACAGATAATTCCCATAATCACAGATTAATACTGCCGGATAAACCCGCTGACAGAGGTCAGCCCTCACAAACCAGCACACACTGACAGACTAGACTTCATCTACACATATACACTACATCTCACATTCCTGAAGATCAGCTGGTGACAATCACAACACAACTTTTCAAAAATGTAAATGCATTTTTCCAATCAGTATGCGTCAAGTATTTTCAAATAAAAACATATAAACACATTAAAAAAATAAAATATTAATTATAGTAAAAATTAATAAACAATTTTTCTATAAAATAATCATAAGTAAAGAAATATATAATAGTATATAATAATACAAATTCTAATTATTATATATAGAATTATTAATATTTTTAGATTAGATTTTTACATTTTTTATTTCTCCTGTTTTTATACAGTATAATGTATTATACATTTTATAACTAATTATAAATGTATTAATTATTACAGCATTAACAATAATAATAATAATGAAATGTTTATATAACAGTTTCACATTTTTTCTCATGTTGAGTTTATAATAAATACATTGTTTTATATTAACAGTTACATATAATAATTTGTTAGTTTTGTCAAAAGATCACATCCAAAATAAAGTCTGTTTGCATAATATATGTGTGCTTTCTGTCTATATGTATAATGTATATATAAATAAACACACATACAGTATATTTTTAAAATATTTAGAGGTCTATATTTATATTCATGAAATTTATATTATAAATAAATATATTTTATATGAATTATAAAATACATGCGTGTGAATTTATATATACATAATAAATATACACAGCACACATACATATAGTATGTAAACAAAAACTTGTTTACAGCAATATTTAATAATAAAAAAGTATTTTCTTTTTTTTTAAACAATTTCACAAATTTATCTTGTTTTACTAATATTTAGAATTTAAAAACGATAATGATAAATGTGTGCTTTCATTGAAAAATACATGCCTCAAGCAAATGTGTTAGATTTGCCTGCATCACATTTTAAAAAACAAAGGAATCAAATTGACCATTTTATAACACTAACTGTTGAAATGTAGCATTAACAAGATCTCAAAGCATAAATATATGAATTACTTTACCATATCTTACAAGACATCTGGCGTTTATCCTTTACAGGTGCTTAACATTCTTTTACAAGAGGCAAATAAAAGTGTAATTCTAAGTGCAAGTGGATGACTTTTGGCCATCCTCACAGCCAAAGTGTCAGCTGCATTATATATCACAGAGACAGCAAAACATGACGAATTCATCCTGCAGCCAGTGACTGGCTCTCCACGGCCGCCTGATTGTGCATTGATCGTGTAATGTGGGAGTGTCTCGCGCCAGACACACTGAACTCCGGTGTGTGGTGTCGGGTGGCCGCCCCTCTGTCGCCATCCTGCCTGTCACTGGGTTTTCGCTGGGGCTGCACTTTCTCGACAAATCCCTGACCTGATGTGCATATCTCTTCTCTCTCTTTTTTTCCTTTCGCTCTTTCTGTGTGTGTTTGCGTGATGGATGTAGACAGATAAAGGGAGAAAGAGTGTGTGGCATCAAGGAGGACAGAAAACGCGAGGGACGATAGATGTGTTTATGAGACTGAGCCCTGCCACTGTCGTCTGTGTGTCTGGGGTGGCAGACGCCCTTATGATAGAGGTAAGATGGATGCCCCCATGATGCACCGAGAGAGAGGAAGTCTGAGTCATATCTGCTTCCAGCCATTTCTTTATCAGCCACTGCTCTGAATGCAACCACTGGTATAAACTCTGCTTGATTTGAAATATTGGAGATATCACTAAAACGGAGAAATATTTCAGCTATCAAACAACAAGCCACGTGAGTGTTACTGACAGCATACTGCCACTATCTCAGCTGTTTACTGCAAAAATATCTTTATTAATCAGTATTTCTCTTGTTTTAGAGTTACAAAATTCTGACGTCCTTAAAACAAGTTTAATTACTGTAAGTAAATTAAAAAATAATAAGTAAATAAATAAAAGAATGTTATTTTTAATTATTAAATAAAATTTAAAATCAAATCAAACAAAACATTAAATTAAAAACTTAAAAAGAGAGAAATGATATCATTGTCATGTGACTAACTGAAAAAAGCTGTATATCAGTCCAAGCATTAAAATGACAAACTGAAATGGAAATAAATTAGAAATAAACGCAAAAAGTAATAAAAAAAGAGAATAACAAAAGACACAACATACTAAAACTGAAAAAATAAAAAATAAAAAAAATAATAAAAATAAAAGCTATTTCAGTTAATACAAACTTTGCAGTGATCTAAAAGAGAAATATGAACAAAAAAAATGTTCTGGAAGGCCCAAGGTGTCCCACAGTAACCATGGTTCAAATGGACAGTTTATCTTCATTGTCAACAGCGAGCCATGTCAGGCCTTTCTCAAATGAAGTACACTCACACACCTCAACCCTGGCGTTTGCCGGCCATCTATCTCTGTTTGGCTGATGCCCGTCTGCAATTCTCTTTGACAAATGTACAAGAACAGGACACTCAGCTTTGGCTGAGAAGGTCAGGATTTCAAACAGAGCTGATTACAAAGCGATGCTGCTCAGCTGATGGATGATTGTTGGAAAGTGAACTCTGGCGGCTTATCAATAAATTATTCGGGGGTGTTTCTGGCACGCCGAGAGCTCCACGTGTAAAATCGGCAGGAAAAGACAACCTCTGGAAGTTAAATCGTCTTAAGGAGATGAGTGAGTGTCGGACAAAGGAAAGTGAAAGGATGCTAATGCATGGCCGTGCGCTGTGATTGCATAATGCCGCAATCAAAAGATTTCCTGTCACATCACTAAATGAGAAATGTGGATTCATTACAGGCAGAGTGTCTGTAGCAATGATGAGTGTAAAGAAACATCGCAATGAGAGAAGCGGTTCTCACCTGCCGACTTAGGGGTGAACTTGTCGCGGTTTGCCGCACACACGGCAAGGAGCCGATAGCCGAGGTCCAAGTCGAAACCCTGCTGCGCTGCCACGCGACTTACAACCTGCGGAAAGAGACCATATGAGCATTAAAATGGGTCTTTGTGAATTTGCGCACTTCATCTGCATGTGTGTGTGCATTATTTGCATTCACAAGAGAGGTGCAAACAGAGTTCTCCACTAAAAGACTGAAGACAAATCAAGCTGAAATGTTCTAAACACACTTTTCAGCATTAAGGCTATTGAATTTTTCAATAGTCTACATGAGCTATGTGCAATTAAGCTTCCTTGAAATTCTACCCCAGACTCCCATGAGAGAAGCGAGAACCAGCAGTATACTCGCATCACCCGGCTACCACCCCCCTCTTCCTTGTACACCAAATATCTCTCCAAAAACTACTCATAAAAGAGCAATTTCCCTTTTTTAGTGCAATCATATCAAATATTTATATATGTGCATGAATAATGTATTCAAAGATAAAACAGCCACCTCCACTGATGCAGAATAGTGTTAAGACTGTGTTGATATTTGCAGGGCACGATTGATGAGCTTTCCCTAGAGATCTGTGTGACTGGTGCGCAGACGTCTGTGTTTGTTCTCTGAATACCCTGATCCGCAGAGACCACAGCCCGCACTTGGCCCCTTGAACTCGCAACTCCAGCTTCTTTCAAAGCATCTTGTGATCTTTTGCGAAACAATTCAAAAGCGTGTAAATAAAACCCTAAAGCCACATGTAAGACAGAGACGGTAGGTGACAACGTCACACACAGAATACATAACATGGCTTTACCTGTGGAATCTCTTAAAGAGCCTGAAAAGAGCGCCAGCAAAAGTGCGATTTGAATTCACCAGTTGATGACGTACTGCACTGAACATTCTAATCACACCGGTGTGATTGTACGCGCGGCTGACAATGTCATAAATAAATAAACATTTACAGTGGTTAAGGCGCCTATTTTTTATTTTAAAGTTATGGTTTTAAATATTGGTCTGAATAGCATTCAATTTGAAAGAATTCATTTTGTCTCCCCTTTCACTCTCTATTATTCTATCCATCAAAAGAAGACACAACCAATATAAAATGAGAGGCATTCAACCTTTTGTAATATCTGCTTGTAAAATCTGAACGAGGCTGCACATGATCTTTAATGACTCATGTATCACACTGCTGCAGCTGTGCGCTGCATTTATCCACTTACTAACCTTCTCGATTCTTAACACCCGGCGCTTGACGTGCAATTTGTGTTCCACATGGGGTGCAAACGTGACTCTTCTTAATCATAAATTGTCATACATCTGCTACCAAGGCGGTAAAACAAAAACGAAAAATCAAACCTGCGCTGACAGATCTCTATTCATGATTTAATGGTCAAATAACAGCTTAACGGGATTCTAGAGTGCCATCTATGAAACGGAAAATCTAGCCCAGTTTTTGTCCTCCGTTTTTTTGAGATTTTTGGACAGGCAGCGCCGCTGTGCTCTTGCCAAACTTTAATTTCCCTTCTGCAGCTGCACTTGCCAAACGCAGCAGCCAGGCTTGCTGCCACGAGGGCTGGTATAGATTCCACTGGTGTTTAGAAATGCATCCTCTCATAAGCCTTTTCCACATAATCTCTCTTCTCAGAACGCAGGCCTAAAATATTAAGTGATTCAACAGAAAAAAATATCAGAATCACTGAGCCACGCAAAGCTCCTCGGTTACAGCTTTGCTAAAGGGCCGAGGGCACACAAAAAGTGACTCGCAATATAATACAAGAAAAAAATGGCCATTTATTTCTTTCCAGAGTGAGGCCCACAGCACTGCAGATATGCAGGGTTGACAAGAAAAGACAGTGGGACAGCAGAGAAAGTTGTCATCGCTAAAGCTACTGACAGTTTGGAGATGTCATTTATCATTTGGCTGAGTGCTGATATTGTGCAGCTGGGAGACAATGGAAGAACAGCTCCATATGCAGGTCTGCGGAGAGCAGAGAGCTACCTGCTGCCTGAGGGGAAATGTGTAAGACATGTCCACATCTGTCAGCCAACATTCTTATCTCCCTAGTTCTTTCATCTCTCCACCATCCTCACCGCTACATCCTCACCTGGGGAGAAGAACCTCGCCGCTGCTCTCTGAGGGACCCGCAATGCATCGGACAAATTAATTACAATATACAGAGCACAAACATACTGCGCATTCTTTTGGAGTGAACGCGTGTGGTGTGAAGACGGGAGTCTGGGGACACACTGTCATGTACACACACGACACCAACTCCAGAGAGAGAGAGGCTGAACCAAACTCAGGCTGTCAGAGCCTAGTAACAGCACCGAGGCGGTCTGGAATACCTGGAGAATGCTGTCTGTTAACATTCCCATTCATCTCAAAGGCAGACCCTTTTGTGATGCAGTGAGGTTGTTTTGAGCTAATGTTATGTGACTAATCAAAAAAATTATATCTTTCAAATACTGATACTGACACACAGAAACCCTCAACAGCCCCAAACTTTTTATTAGAGCTGTGACATGAAACAGTTTATTTGGATAATTAAGATCTTCTAATGTTTTTGAAAGTCTCCTATGCTCACAAAGACTGCATTTATAATCAGAAATACAGTAAAACAGTAATATTGTTAAACATTAAAATTTAGAATAAGTTATCTATTTTATAATGTAATTTATACCTCTTATGACAAAGCTGATTTTTTCTGCAGATATTACTCCAGTATTTAGTGCCACATGATCCTTCAGAAACCATTCTAGTACTCTGATTTGGGGCTGTAGAAACATTTATTGTCAGTGCTGAAAAGAGTTTTTGCTGCTGAATAGATTTCTTCGAAAAACATTAAGAAATCGTAATTATTCCAGACTGATAATGTACATTCATTCATTAAAAAAAATGCTAATAAAAAAGCTATTAAGGGATTCAATCAATGACGTAATGTAAGTTTAAGTGTGGGTTTTAAAGTGTTAAGGGTGGTATTTAAAGAATAATTACATTATTTTGGGCAAAAAGTTGTCATTTACTTACAAAGGCTCTAAATTTTGGTGCAAGATTAAATTGAGTTATGTCCCACATAAGGCACTATACTATGAATTGCACTCTACAGTCAAGTGTAACACCACACTACACGCAACACGACAGAATCAATTAAATATCACAGCCAATCAGAAGCGTGTGTGGCCGGGCTCTCTCTCTGAAAGCGCACTGCTCTCGCCACGAAATGGATACGTTTATGATCTAATAAATAAACATTAAACCTTTTTAACATCATTAAATGTACATACTGAGTGACTGATAACATCTCTGTTATGGAATGCACTTGTTGGTTAGCAGTGAGTTCACAGTTTTAACGGTCATCTTTGCTTTCGTTTATTTTCAAAATTGGAGGGAAACTGTCTGTTTTTGCTTTCAGTATGGCTATAAGGCCACATAACATGATATTTAAACTCATATTGGACATGTTAAACTTTGAATAAAGCACATAATCACCTGAGATTATCCACTGTCATATAGTTTGTATGGTGTTGTTCCAGCCGTGATGTCGCAGAAATAGAAACCGTTTCTAATCTAAAAATTTTTCATGTCACCGTCGCGGCTAGTTAGGACAGAACCTCCGATTAACATGGAAAAGATACCTTTTATCGCATGTTGCATGTAGTTAGGGCACAGTGTAAGTGTTATTTTGTCATTCAACATCGAAATTTAGCAATTTATAAGGAAAGCTGCAACAGTTGAGTGCAGTAGAAGAGTCCAACATTCCACACACTTTTTTGGTTATTTTTGGTAATTAAAGTGCAAAATGGCATGGAATCCTCAGGACAGTGTTTTACAAACTTTTTAATTTTGTCCCTTTGTCCAAGATGATACTTGGAGGTCCTCGTATTGCATATATTTACCACTGGTGCTTCTGGGACAAAAAAAAAAATCTCAAAAATATGATGTCAGTTGAATGTTTTAATTGGGTAAAAATAAGTGTAATTATTTTAAGGCTTGCTGTGGCCCCCTGGTTGAGAAGCACTGATCTAGGACATATGATGGCAAATTTTTAAGAAAAAAAAGCAAAGACACCTGATGCAAGTCTAGCCAGAACAAGCATGTTCTGAGAGCCTCCAGTAAATCAATATATGAGGAATTCAGATCACAGAGTGGGAGTGGGGCTGAAATGAGTCCAGTGGAAATCAATGGGAAATGTCTGTATGTCCACAAAAAGCACCTGGACTGGAGACCTGAATCAGACTGAAGGTGCTAAACACTGGCAATATGCCACAATCAATGACTGTCATGGAGAATGTGGGGCAAGTGTTACACTGTATGTTCAGCACCACTGGCATCAATAAACAGAATTCAATGTGAAAAGTTCAGCTTACTAATGATTTAATTACACCTGATTCCACATGGTGCGATAGAAGGTGGTATTTTAAAATCCAAAAAAAATAAAAACATTAAACACCAGTCTCAGGCAGAGGTCACAGGAGGGAAGAAATGAAACAGAGAGAGAGAGAGAGAGAGAGATCAGTGGGTGGGCAGAGGGACACGTGAAGCGTGACTGTTGCTTTAACCTTCGTCACTGGCCCCTGACATGAGGACAAGACTTGAGCAGCTGCTGTCTTACCGTCAAGCATCCCATAAGGCTTTGCTCAAATGGCCGCTGGAAAGCTCGTGGGTCTCCACACCAGTCCAGTAGCTCTGTGGCTGCCGTCTGGAAATTGGCCGGATTCTGTAAGTGCTGTTCGAACAGAATAAATCACAAATATTACAACATTAAAATCTAGAGGGAAAACCAATTTTCAAAAACTTCATTTTTAGCAATAAAAATAAACACAGAAAATACTCAATAGCCAACACTGTTGTGAAAACATAACCATAAATCTTCAACATGACATTATCATCACATAAATATCACATAAAATTCATAATACTAAAATTTAACATCCATAAATTCAAGATAAGCATAATATAAGTATTTAAAAGACAAAAAAAAAAAAGAAATTCTATGTTCCACAGAAGAAAATCATACAGGACAATACAGTACTATATATATATATATCTAATATAACATTTAACAATGACTTACAGCAATAATTACCTATTATTATATTCATATTTAAACTGCAATTTAAAACTAGAAACGTCTGTGTTTTCATGTACATACTGAAGGACATGTCAAAATTAATTTATGTGGAAAAAAGAACATAATTTAGACTTTGTTCTGTTCTAGAATATTTCCTTAGACTTGAAAAGCTGCTGAAAAATATTTAATGAGTACATAAAACTTTTGAGAGCACGTGAACCAAAAAAAAAAAAACAATCATTCAACTGATTCTGCTCCGTTCTGAATGATATATAGTATATTCTATATATATACTATATTCCTTGTAGACTTTATGGCATATCGACAACCAGTATTCGACAAGGGGTGGTATTTAGATCTTAAAGTGGATATGGTTTTCAGTCAGACAAGTGCTCCAACTCCTCCTGCCCTTTGACTCGGTGCATCTGCACAGCCCTGCAAGAACCCAGCCGGTAACCCAAGGCCTCCTGGTCCGAACGCAGCTGTGCATTCTGGGACAGATCCACCCTCCTGACAAAGAGCTCAGTGTGCTTCAAGGCCTCCTCACACACCGCAGTGCGTCCTAATCCAGACTCTTCATCATCTTTTGTCCACTAAGATGTAATAGATCTGCACCTCTGAAAGCAATAGTCAAGCAGGGCCGGCCAATAAGGCGAGCACAAGAGGGGGGGCTTTGTAACAGAATTGAATGAGAAGAGGCTTATTCTCTTTTCCCTACGATTTTTTTTTTATTTATTGAGTGCCGAGGTTGTTTATCCTCCCCTCAGGCCTGCCCTCCCCCCAGCCCAACTCTCCAGCGACCGGTGGTGCACAAGACATGACAAGAAATTTAAACAAACGAGCAATCTGTACACCTTCTTCAGAGCCTTTGCACGTTTAATGCTTCAGCGCTGTTTGGCCACTCCGAGAAGGAGACTGCGCACTTTGAAGACCATTATACTCCGACGGACACCTCCTCTTTCCCGGCTCGTAGCGAGGAAGCAGCATTGTCTTCTGAGGGCGGCAGAGGTCGCCATTTGAATGAGCGAATTTGGTGTGTGTGTGTTGACAAAGAGCTCATCTGACAAAGAGCCAATGTCTACTGCCGCAGAACCCCACTGAGTAAATCCTGCACAGCATAAGGGATATGCGGGTAGAAAATGTTCCCCCTCTCACCGCAAAAAGCTGGTGGAAAAGAATCTCCATTTTGAGGGAGGCGATTCTTTGTTTAAGTGGACATTCTGGTGTCTGGCTCCAACCGCACGATTATCAGGAAAGAGAGGAGGGGATGGCAAGCACGCTGTTGTGATGGTGGCCACTCGGAGCTGTGTGTCAGCAGTGAAGGGTTTTTGGCAGGATCTCAACACAGGTGTTAACGCAACAGCAGCCAAATCTCAGCACTCCACCTTTCCCCTGCTAAGCATGTGGTGTCCAAACAGGACCTCTCCACCTCAGGGCAGCTCTGTGTGTTATGATCAGTCACTACAGAGGCATTAAAGTCATGTTGCTTGACCGGGCCTGGATATCTACACTTCTGATCATCTATTCTACAATATCATGGCATTACAGTCATCGTATAAAGAAAAATAAGATTTTCGTGCTCTTTTTTCTTGCTGTCCTCCCAGTCCGTTTTAGGAAATAAACTGCAAAAATGAATCATTGTGACGTTTGTGAAGTGTGTCAGAACCATAATAATATAAGAGTATTTTTTTATATAGATTTCTAGGCCCATTTAATGCATATTTATAATATATTCTAGTGCTGTCAAATGATTAAATCGCAATTAATCACATGCAAAATGAAAGTTTTTGTTTACAAAATATATGTGCACGTGCTGTATATATTTATTATGCACTGTACATATAAATATACACACGTGCATGTATATATTTAAAAAATATTTACATGTATTTACATGCATATATGTATATTCATATTATTAATAAATTATAATTCATATTTATAAATATATTTAATACATAAACACTGTTAAAACATATAATAAGTATAGAATACGAATCAAATGACAATTTGAATAACTAAATTAAGAAAATAAAACTTTTTGAAAATTTTCTGGAAAGGAATCTTCAAATTATTCAAGCCGCATTCAATACTACACTTAGACAATAAGGTCAGGATCTTGAAATCTTAAGGGCAATTTCTCTCATCAGGAAATCCCTGAGCACAAGCTCATTTCATCAGTCCTACACGGGACATGGACCATGAATAACCGCCTCCTCCAGTATCAGAATACTCCAGCAAATTTGTATTCATGTTCCATGTGAATGATAATTTCTTCTTAAGAAGAAAAAAGAAAAGAAAGACTATCTAATTAAACTGAGTCGCTGTGCCATGTTTCACTTATTATTTCTAATCATTAAATTCCTCCTCATGTTCTAGATGGAGAATGAGCCGAGAGAATTGTTCTGATCATCCGAACGTTTATCACGCATTCAAAGGTAAACACTGTGAATGATAAGAGTTTTAGTTTTAGTTAGCAGAATAAATTGAAGCTCAACAAATAGGGAAAAGAAAATAAGCACACTAAGCTAAGATGCCACAATATTACTAATGAGCTGAGAATACATATATAAATACATAATATACAGTTAAAATTAACACCAAAAATTTGTAAGGAAAATGGATCTGGGTGAGCGTGTGATTCGGTTCAATGCAACGGGTGGACATGAGTTGATTGTGATGTCAGTCTGCTCCTCTCAGACCGAAGAGGATCTCATTTTGTGTGATTGACAGCTATTGGCTGCTGACTGCTCAGCATGCGGGCTTTAACTGCTGGTGAGGAAGCCCGCGATGGGAAAACAGAGGAATTCTGTAGGAAGGGCTCTGTAAATGAAAGTCAGATGGCAGTGCGAGAGTCTGGCGGTATGAGGATAGAAAAAAAGTCAAAGAAGTAAAGAGAGAAAATGGTCCGTTTGATCGACATTACAATCACAACATGCTGATGGCTTCATGTGGGTGTTAGTCATGAGATTGGACATAATGTTTTACACTACTGTCATTATAACCAACTGAGTAAAGTTGAGGGAAGAATAGATTGAATGACAGCCAGGCGTATGATTGAGTGACAGGATGACAGAATGATAAAAAGAGGGAAATAGGGCAGAGAGGAAAGGAAACACCCTTATTAGATTGAAAGAGTATCAGGTTTTTGACATATTGATGTCACAAACAAGAGAACGCATAGAAATTGTCACGGTATTGGCATTTCCATATAAACTAGAGGTCATTTACATATGGATGTTTCAATTGTACTACTATGCTGAACATTATTACTGTTGCTGCAAAAATCCCTGACTAAAAGATTTTGCGGACATAAAATCGTAAAGTATACTTCTTTGCTTAAACTGAGCTCCCTGGGACAAAAGTCCTGGCAGCTAAACTGACGACTCTAAATATGCCATATCAATATGATTAATGAGCAGCAATCGATTGCGTTTTGTCTTTAGCTTTAATCAGACTCAATCTGCTATGCAAAACAGAGATAACAATGTCATTTGTAACCAATTAAATAGGCTCAGAAATTCAATGGATTCTTACATGCTGTAGACATGATCTTATTAGCGCTAAGACTTGCCTAATTGATGCAGAGACAACAAAGCCTAACGGAAATCTGTGTGGACATGAAAAATGCTGAACTGTCTGTAATATACAAGTTGGCATGTCAAATATTTCCATAAATCTGTCGAGAGATACAAAAAGTCACACCTACACAGCACACTGCAATTATCCAAGTCTAGAATCACAAGACATAGCCTTGGGTCATACCTACTTGTGTGTGTAAGTCTGGCTATAGTAGTGAATGCCATTTTTTTTTACTTTGTCAAATGTCCTCTTTGATATATTAAAACATGTGGACATTTTAATTAGCTTTCATAAACTGAAGTGCTCTTAAATCAAATATTTGCTTTAAATGCACTGATGCCCACTGCTATGGTTTAGGGTTTAGAAGCACTGTATAAAAGCATGAATTTGTGAGAAATTAGTTGACCTAACAGACAAAATGTGAAAAATTTTAATTTAGGTATGGTGTTAGATTTACCATGCAAGACTTTTTAATGTTTTTAAAAGAAATGTGACCAAGGCTGCCTTTATTTATTTATTTAAATACAAAACACATTATACGTTTAAATATCATTACAATTTAATATAATCATTTTTTATTTTAATATATTTTAAAATCTTATTACTGAGATGAAGCTGAATTTTTAAGCAGCCATAATTAGTGTCACATGACCCCTTCAGAAATCATTCTAATGATGACTCATTGGTATTATTTAATATGGATGATATAATTATTATTATTTATTATTATTATTGCCATTATCATTATTATAACTATAGCAAATGTTTTGTAACATTATAAATGCATTTTACTTTCACTCTTGATTAATTCTGTGCATCCTTGCTGAATAAAACTATTTATTTCCTTTTTCTTTTTAATCTTACAGCACCCAAATTGTGAACAGTAGCATAATTAGCTCAATTTAAAAGTAAATGAAGCCTATAGCATGTCTGCAATTAAACAGTCAAGTTGTGCCCCTGTGTTTGTGAACACAAAAAAAAAAAAGGCCGGCTGATAGAGGATGCTTGGAAAACAGCCGAGGAGGACAACAGGGTTCAGACTCCAACCATATTCGGCAACCTGATATGAGCCAAGCTAATGGAAACTACAGATCGACATCAGAAAGGCAGTGGGAGACCCTGGAACAGTGAACAGACAGACAGACAGACATTGTGTCACTGTGGTTCTTTTCTCCTCACCTGTTTGATGCACAGCAGCCTGTCATTGGTCTGCTGTATGTGCCTGTCCATCGAAGGAATCGAGTTCATCTTGACTGCTGCCTCTTTCTTTCTACCTGGAAGCCATTAAAGTTCTTCTCTCTGAAAAATGGACAGACAAAGAGAGGAGTGTGTCAGGCTGAGAGAAAAACGAGAGAGCACTTCAGCGCAAATCTGTGATCTCCTCACACGCTCAACAAGGCCCTGAAAGACACTGAGCGCTCAGATGACATTTCAGTAGTGGGTGAGGAGGAGCCGTCCCATCCATCTTTCATGTTGACGAAGTCGTTCCGGTGTTACTTTGACACTCCTCTCGGTTTCTTACAAGCACAACTGTGATCTTCAGAAAAATGTGAGCAAAATAAACAGCACAAGTCACTAAGGATGGAGCAGAGCAAGCGTGTGTGTGCTGAAAGGAAGAACTGTGACCAATTACGCTCCAATCAGACCTCTGCAAATGCCTGGACCCCCATCAGTGTGTCTATTACACGCTGTTAAAGGTATCAGGCCTTACATTCAAGGTTATCAATTTAGCCGCTGCTGGCTGATTTACAGTTGCATTTGCTGGCAAATAAACACGAGGCCCCGTGGCCAGTGCTGTAACTCACTGCGCCGACATGCAGAAGGATTAATTGGTGAGGAACGGGAGCATCGGGATTTCATCTCTCATCTGGCCACTTCACCACCATCACTCTTAAAATTCCAAGGCACAAATATGGAAAAAAAAAGACAGACGGCAAAATTCCCCCACCACAGCAGCCTGATAAAGCTCTTTTCAGATACTTTGGCTGTGTGCGTGACAGGACGGGGAGCGTCTCTGGCTCTCAGGAGGGTTAGATTGTGCCCTATATATGTTAAAGTAGACAGTGCATTTCAGGAAGTGATGTCGGGACAGGTATTAAAAGTGCTTTCTTAAGCCTGAAATGTTTAAGCATGTAAGTCACGGATGATAGGCCTGGTACCTGCATAATGGAAGTGTGCTGAACTCACAACCTCAAAGTCATACAAATGCACAACTTGCTCCCATTTTGGCCAAAAATATCCAGCTAATGTGCGCAAGGTGGAAACACTGCAAAAATAAAAATAAAAAATAAAAATTATATTATATATATACTGAAAAACAGCAAAATAGGGATAAATAATTTTTTTTAACACTATAAAACACAGCACTAGAAAAGGCAAGATCATAGAAAACAAGTGAGCAGATGTTTTTTCTGCAGTGGAAATCGTGCATCTACCAATGACTAAATGTAATGCTAATTTGGCACAGCGCTCAGACAGTATTTGGGTCGGTGTGGTTGCAGTGACAGTCAAAGGCCAGCAGGTGTCTCTCTCTCTCACACACTGCAGTCCTGCCGCCCTGACCATCAACACCACCACAAATAACTGCTGAGTGTTCCTTTAAGCCTTTACAAGCGCTACAAATCCTCTGCTCCAACCCACTAACAGGGACCGCTCAAACCAGAGGCTCGCCTGTCTGACCTTGTGGCTATTGATTAACTATTTCCCTCCTTACCCCGCTGTCACTCTCACCTCCAGCTACCAGTATGAGAAGGGGGCGGGGGGCAGGGGGGTACTGCTCTCACTCTCCTCCTCCTCCTCTTCTTTCTTGTGAGACGGCTTTTGTTTGGTGTGCAAACTCTAAGCTACGGGCTTCAAGAGCGATGATGACATGAAAACATCTTTACAGCAGCAGCTGAACATCCTGATGCATGACGTCAAAGAGCCGTAAAGCAGAGTCCAAAACTCCACACAGCTTGATCACGAATCTCTCTCTCTCTCTGTCACTCTCTCACCCCTCAGGCAATGAAGGCTGGAAAAACACCAGTTATATAACACACCAACTACCTCAATGAAAACAAACTCTTCTTCTCATTATTCAAAGAGAAGCAGAAGCCGGCCATGGAGTCATTCCAAACAAAAACTTTACAGTCAGATACTTGGACATGCTGGAACAATTTCATAGTATTTAACTGCTCCTGGACCCATCTAACTCAAATCAAATTTTCTTTATGTAATTATAAGATTAAATACAAATTATGTTTGTAATCATATAATTCATTAAATATAATTGTATATGTGTGTTTATGTGTGCGCATATATATATATATATATATATATATTATATGTATTATATCTTCAAACCTGCAATTCTACACTTAAAACATGCTCCAAAAATCTAATATTTAAGTTGAGAAGTGTGAATAAAATAATTGAAAAAACACACATAATTAGTTTTAATTAGCGATTATCAGTTTTATAAAGCATATTATTTTATGGAATTCACAACATCAAACCTAAAATAAAATGACATAAGATGTTGATATCCAGGTTAAAAAAAAAAAAAAAAAAAAACATCAGCAGGACACAGCAACTAAAACTTAAAAAACAATAGGTAAATCATTAGATGAACAAGGCTAGATATAATTCATATTGTCAGAACAAAAACAAAAGCAAGGAAGTGAAGTATAAAAAAACACTGTGGAAAGTCGTTGTTTAATCTTATGAAAGGTGGGGTCAGACAGAGGGCTGAGAGAGATGGAGAGAAAGAGAGAACTTAGTTTGTGCAAGGAGAATTATCTCTTCATAATCAGACACACACTGCATGAGTGAGCTCTGCATTTCCACTCACGCTTGACTCCCTTTCAAAGGCAGCTCACTATAAATACCATCAGCCGCTCTCTTGGGTTAAGGACAGGGATTGAGAGACTGATACCAGCCTAGAACACAATTCAAGAAAAAGGCCACGCTTAAAAGAACGATCATAATTACAGCTCACGCTCAGATCCGACCATGAGATCTTTACAAAGCACCTCGATTCGTTCATGTGGTGTAAACTTCTCATTCGCCACTTTAACACAAGACAATGGTTTCACAACTCAATCAGCATTAAATCTTTTCAATCTCAGTCTAGCCAAGAGCTGCCCACTTAGGAAAGATCTGTCTGACTGACAGGTCACAAGACCAATCAGAAGTGATTAAAGAGACCAATTGTGCAAATTATCACAATTTAACCTTGAAAAAAATGTTGTTTGCAGAACTCAAAAGAACATATTCTGAAGAATGCTGATAACCAATTTGACAACTTTCATCAAAATATCTTCTTTTATGTTCTATAGTAAAAATACAGACTATACACTCCTGCTTACCTTCTTTTAGACTTTTTAACATTTTCCAAAGATTTGCTGCCTCTCATCTGTCAAACTAATCTAGTTATTAGATCTCAATTCGAAACGGCTCATAAAATGCGTGTTCATTTCCAGGTGGGCTGGTGCACTCTTGACTTCATGAACGTTACGTGGCACCAGCCAATCAGATCGGAAATGGCCATCTCAGCCAGGTCTCGTACACAAAGTGCATGGACTGTGGGCGGTCTGTGGGTGGAACGTATGGGACTCACTGTTGGTGTAACCGTCACAGCTGAGTGGCAAAGAGGCAAGGGTCTACATACAAGTGCACCCTGTTTGGTGCCACATTCCACTGTCTTCTCAGATCGATCGCCACCAACTACCTATTAATCATCTAAAGTGGCCCCAAAAAGCATTTGGGCACTTATACTACCGATCAAAAGTTTGGGGTTGGTAAGATTTTTAAATGTTTTTTAAATGAGTTTCTTAAGCTCACTAAGGCTACATTTATTTGACCAAAAATAATTTGTTAAAATATTTGTTAAAAGTTTAAAGTAACTGTTTTCCATTTGAGAATGTATCTTCAGTGATCCTCCTGAAACCATTCTAATATGCTGGTGGTTTTCTGTTAAAGAAACACTTCGTATAATTAGTAATGATGTGCTGCTTAATATTTTTGTGGAAACCGTGACACACATTTTTCAGGATTTTTTGTGGACTAATAAGCTCAAAAGAACAGTTTTTTTTTTTAATAGTTACAAAAGATTCCTATCAATGTATTATCAATGGTCAAATAATCTATTTAATGTAATACTGCTGAATTTAAAAAAGGAAAAACAAATGATGCTTTTTTCCCAACTTACTTTTATCAGCCATATTCCACTCAAATTGGTCTCAAGTTCTTGTAACTATAAACAAAACAGTATAACAACGTTTTGGTGAATTGCTTTGCATGGAAAGCGTACTTATGATATCTGTCTTTAAAAAAAAAAAAAAAGAGCCACTGTTTATCAAAAGTACAAATAAACTCAAGAAACAAATACATTTTCACCTCACTCCTAAACCTTGTATAAATGAAGAATGCGGTGAGAAACACGCAAACAGTGAAAGAAAATCAAGCCCATAACTATATTGTTGATTTGCTGTGTGTGTGTGGCGAGGAGCAGTGAGCTGGACAGTGGCCCCTGCAGACAGCACAAGGCAGCGTTTGTTATGTGAGTCCAGAAAGGCAGCGTAAAGGCTCTCCACTGCTCTCTATTGTCCTGACCTAAAATGTGCCGTAATCTCCTGAGCAGTCTCTCTAGCACCATATGTGTGTGTGCTGGCCTCCTCCTGCCCCCATCTCTCCTTTTTTCCCTCTCTTTCTCCCCCATTCTCTCCTGCCACTCAATCTGCCCCTCCTCCCTCTCCTCTCTCTCCTCTCTCTCCTCTCTCTCCGGAACCCAGGCTGCGCGCTCCTTTAACAGGCTGGGGAATGGATTCATTTCATCTAATGTGGTTTGGTCTGAAGCAGAGCCACTCACCCTGAGCAAGAGGCTCCCCACTGCAGTCATGTGTTTTCATACAAGCCAATCAACATGGCCGCACTGGCTCACCATCTTCCCCCGCCGTGGCCCTCCCTCTCTCTTCCTCTCATGCTCTCTATTTATTTCTTTCACTCACTCTACCTTCCTCTTACTCTCAAACCGACTCCCCCTTTCCGCTTTGCCCCCTCCCTTTCTGCCACCCCCTCCTTTTCTTCTTTACTCTTTACATCTGCCTGAGGCTTTCTGTTTCATTCTGGTCACAAGGCACTTAGCTACTGACTCGAGTCTGCTTTTCTGTCCCTTCACCTCTCTGCTCACCTCATTCTCCACGATATCACAGTCCCCATCCTTCCCGCCTGTTTTAATTTGCTCTTTCTGTTCCTCTTTCTCTACCTGTCTCTCTCTCTCTCTCATTATTTGTTGGGAGCTCTGATCTGTTGGGATCCCTGCTGGAACAGAAGGTTGGTGTGGCCCATCTGTGAGCTGATGGGAGAGGGGAGGGCACATGTACAGACAGACCACCCCCGCCACAAACTCCCCTCAACTAAGAGACTATTTTAATTAGTGTTCAGCCATTAAATTTGTGATAATAGCTAATAGTATTATAATAATGATCCACATAAATACAAAAATTAAGCAAACAACTCATTTTAATTTCCAAAATATTATTAGTTAGTCACCTTAAATATTTACTTAAACTTTCTAAATGTTTTGCATGTATGGCTGATACAGGGCTGCATTAGATATCTAGATATTTAGATGAAATGTTTGCTAAAGTATGTCTATTGTTTGCTTTTTGCTATATATATATTTGTTCAATGTTCATGAGAATGACCAATAATAGCAATATATTGTCTTGCAAAAGATGTGAAAATGCATTAAAAAAGCCATGTAAAATCCACATAAATAATAACATCAATATACTCTAAATATAGTATAATAACAAACAAACCAAATAAACAATACATTAAATAAATCAAAATGGTAACTATATTCTATAATTACTACATATGTTATTATTTTGTTATTTGTTATATTTATAAAAGTATAATTGTATTTATTAATGTGTTATTAATAGTAATATAACAGTATATATATTTATATGTATATATAAATACGTAAATATATCAGTACCTAACTGACCTGAGAAATATCATAAACAACATGAATATGGAACCGTCTGCAATCAACCGTCTTATATATATTACCATTACAAAATACTAACAGTTCAACAACCACAGGTATTCTCATGAATGCTCACATCTGAAACCATTCGACATTGTGATTCTTCACAATTCCTTTACACCTCTGTAGAAGCGGAACGACCTCAGTCGGTTTGACCTTGCCCTTGAGTAGGTGAATGAAAAGCACATCACTAACAGAGGGCGAGTATGGCCACCCTGAAAATAATGTCAACCCAGCGTTTCCTGTGTGCAGGGAGCAAAATGGATCCTGGCCTCATACTGATCTGCTGCTGGGCTGCTGCACAGATAATATCCACTTTAATTTCTCACCTGAGGGGAAGTTCTCACGAGGGAGCTGCTGACGCCAGACTGGGGATGTGACAGCCATTTTTCATCAGCTCACCGCACGATGCCAACACATAATAACCTTTTTCTACTAATCTGGGGTCAGTTTGGATTCAATTTATTGTGTTTCACTGTGCTAAAATTTTCCTCCTCAGTGGCCGTTTGACACCCTGAACTTCACTGCATGGAAACAAGTACGACACTACTCTTTAAAATCAATTAATTACCCAATATAAAGAGAGTGATTTAGAAAATGAACTCTTTTACACAGGCAACTATCCCTGCGGCTTGTGCACTTCCCAAATAGGGCAGCCAGTTTTGAAATTGTCCGCAGCTGTTTAACTATTTGATATTTGAGAGCGTTTGGCGTCTATAAATATTGAACAGCAGTACGGTGCCAGGGGTCTCTACAATGGCCGGTATGTGTCACCAGATACCCCAGGACAATCCCATCATGCCATGAATACGGTGGGGGGGGGACAAAAACGGTATTTCTAGGGTGATTGGTGAACTCACTCTCCCTTCTGCGCTCATTCCTCGGCGTCTGCTCACTTCATCTCTGATTCACTGCGCGGGGTAAGACCAGAGCTGAGAAAAACTCCAGCTATCTCAGATAAGAGCTCCCTGGGTCTGTGTGGCACTCAGAGACGGCAACAAATCACTGTGTGCGTAAATCACGATTTAACCCTTTGCTCTTATCAACACGCTGCCCAGGATTGCCAAGCATGGCGGTCGGTGTGTGTGCGTCTTTGTGAGGTTAAGCAAAAGCATGTCCAGCATTCCTAACAATCTTCTCTCACCCTCCTCTGGCTCATCCTGAGATTCTCTCATTTGTCAGAGATCGCCAACTGCCAGGCCTGGACAGCCTCGTGTAAATAAACCAGGAAGTGTTTTCACCTCACAGTGGGTTGGAGTGGCAGGAGCAGTAAACCAGCTCAAGTCCCCCACTGCTGGGGGCTGCTTCTGTTGCGTTCCTTCACTTCCTTTTGAATTATATGAGAAACATAAAGCAGTGGTTCTCAAACTAGGTAAATAAACAACTAAAATGAAGAGGTGAAATGAACAACCAACAAACTCAAAACATTTTTAATTGAGGTACAGGACAGCCTGCAAACTCTCGAACACTTTTATCAATCCATAATTTTGCCAAAATGCCGTTTTGCTATTATTCCACTGAAAATAATTGTTAAATCATAAATTCACCAGAAGGTACCCACGAAAAAATAAATAAATAAATAAATTAAAAAATAATAATAATTTAAAAAAAAAAAAAAAAAAAAAAAAAAAAAATTAAATATATAGTTATATTTAAAATTATTTAATTGAGACTATTTACATGTTTGGAGTAAGGCCATTTTTGTTAAAAGAAATTAATCATTTTATTCAGCTAGGATGTTGAAATCAAAAGTAAAGTACATACAAAAAACCAAAAACATAACTTAAACATATAATATAATAAAAACAAATAATTGTTAATAACTGTAAACATTCTAAAGGAATCATGAAAAATTGTATCATGATCTTTTTGTTCAAATAAATGCAGCCTTAGGGAGCATAAGAGACTTAAAAATTGTGACCCCAAACTAATTAATGCAGTTTTGGTGCTTTTTATGATGTAATTAAAAATAATTCTTAAAAATGTAATTATAATTGTAAACCTAATCAAAATAACAACCCAACTACAGTTTTATTGAGATTAATTGAAATGCACAATAGAAAAAACAAAAACATTATTTTGTTTCTGTTTTTGCACATGAACTCTTTATATAGACCTTTGTAATAAAAAATACTGACAAAAACAAACAAACAAACAAAAAAACAGCAACACTGAATTAATCAACTGATAAATTAAATCATAATGAATTTCCTGTTTTGTATTAATTTTAAATCTCTACAGACAATAGTTTGTGGACCACTTATATAAAGCCAATCAAAATGCACTGTAGCTCTACATCGGTTTCTGTATATTCTCATTACTCCAGGCTGTGGTTATGAATGGATGGTCAGTAAGTCTTCAAAAATCAGGTCACAGTGAGACACATGATTGTGAATCTTATGTACTGTTCCCATCTAAAAATAGACCCTAATGCACATCAAGGCAAGGAAGCTACTGAGCATCTCTCAGAGCATAAAAGCCGCCTTCAAATGGATTCAGGAGCATGAGATGAATGCTTGTCATGTGAAAGTTACAAAGATTTCATACATTTACATATCAATTTACTTTTTTAAAAAGAGAGAAGTCAAGACTTGGCAGTAACATGGCAAATGTTGGAAGTTTACTACACCAATTTATTATATCTGTGGTATCACTGAAAGAAAATGCGGTCTTTCATAAGGATGCATAAATCCTGAGATTTCTAATTTAGGGTAACAGCAGAGAGGAGGAATTCCAGGCCAGGCTTTTTAGAACAAATAAAAAAGAAAAAGAGTGTAATTTATGTTCCTGCACCGTTGGTAAAAGTGAATGGCTGTATTTCAAGCTGGTGGATGAGATCTCAAGCTCTGTCTGTGAGCTCAGCAGAATAAAACATTGGGTTTGTGGACCATGAGTGAGGTGTAGAGCTGACAGGCCGGTGTAAACCGAACCCTGCAGGCAGCAGACCAGCTTTGCTGTTGGTGGACACCTCAGGGCTCTTACTGCTGAATAGGAAAGCTGAGAAATTCCATGGCCTTCTGTTTCAGGCCTGCTCTAAAAGTGCTGAAACATCAGCAACTGTAGTCTACCGCTGTGCTCTGGACTCTCTCTCAAAGACTGAAAGACAGAAGCTCTTTCCCCTATGTCAGAAGATCCAAAAATAATACATATTTCAACAAATGCTCTAGGTATTAGTGCTTTTTTAATGTCTAAAGTCAATACCTACAGACTCAGAAAATAATTTTACTTGTCTCACTTATATTTCATGTATGCAGAAACTTTGTCTCTCTTTCTTTCCAAAAAAAAAAAAGTACATTTGCATCCAAATGAAAACTGATAACAAAAAAGTGCATTATGTCGAAGACGTTGTCCTGATTTATACAGCAAGATCACAGATGAGAAAATCAGTGATTTAAACAGCCACGTGCTTACATACTGTTCACAAGTGAAACTAACATTTCTCAAAAATCTCCAACATCCGACCTCCTGCTTGGCGGCTCCTGCTGTGCCAGAGTTTGCTTCTGTTTTATAAGACAAATCTAATTAGTGTGAAACTCCAATTAAATGAAAAGAATCTATTAGAGGCACAAAAAAAGTCTCCAGGAATAGAACTTGTCAATAGGGTGTAACTCTGCTACTTGGTATCGGTTGGTTTAAAAAAATATGGTGATGAACCCAGCTGACTGAAAATACAGTTTTAATTATCTCACTCACTAATTAAACTGATCAATGGCACAGCGCTTATAGCTCATAGCTGCTACTACACCTGTTTACAAGTGCACTATGTCCGGGGGCTAGAGAACTGAGTACAGCTGGTTAGAAAAGAGGTTTTACTGCTTAGAAAGCACTCGGATTGCACAGCCAAAGGGATCAATCTGAAATTGATTGACATCTAACTCACAATTAGCACATGATCTTCTGGCCAAGCCCTGTCTGCATAAGCAGTGGTTGGCCCTGTTGGAAAAAAAATATAAATAAATAAAATAAAAGCACAGTTGATCAGCAACACAAATCAACCACCCTCATCAAGAAGATCAGCGTCATCAACTAACCTGTGAGAACATGCTACAACAGAAATATTTTCATTTTTTATAGTTGTGAGCTGTAGATAAATGTTAATTCTGTATAAATCTAATTTATAAAATATATTTATACAATAGAGAAATATAGAAAAATTGAAATGTTCATGCGTGTATGTACAGTACTTTATACTTTATACTTTATACTTTATACTGTGTTTCATACACACACACACACACACACACAAATCCTATATAATACAAAATATAAATACTCACAGGCAGAATACATGTATTGTTACTATCTTACATAAAATTTTAAGCTAAAATTAGAAAATGAAGTGCTACTAAAACAAGCCTCATTAAAAACTAAATACATAATAATAACAATATATAAATATTTTTTAATATATGTTTTTTATGTTATTATTATGTTTTTATTGTGTTAGTTTTTTTGGTTTGTTATTTTTTAACCTAGTCAAATAAAACCCAATTGAGATTAATTACAATGCACAATGAAAAACATGTTTTTTGAGAATTGTTAAAAATTCTGTTTTTGCAAATATATATATGTATATATATGTTTGTGTGTGTGTGTGTACACACACACACAGCTTAACACTGTTAAATACACTACATTAAAAATGAAATTAGATTCCAACAACAGGTCTGCATTTCTTCAATTAAGGAATTAATCTCCAGTCTTCATGTGGAAGTGTCTTCTGGCAAGGGAGAGATGCATGAACAAAACAGGACTAGAACGCTTTTGTCATCTGTACATGCCAGCGAAGACAGAAACGAGCACGCAGAGGGTGGCGGCAAAGTGTCAGACGTTCACAAAGAAAATCAACTTGTGCAGTGTCGCCTGGAGCACGCAGTCGTACACGCAGCGGGCTAGAATCAATCCGGCCGACTGCGACTCAGCCCCCGTGGATTAAGATTTAAATTGAGGCCCATCTACGCTGTCACTAAAATGGATATTGTATCCTTCATGCAGGAAGTAGGGAATTACGGCATCTCTCTCTCCCCCCTTTACTGCTCTTGACAGATAAGTGGTGCAAGCAAAGCTGCACGGCACAGGCGCTGCTTTTCAAAACCAGCGGTCGCCTTCATCTAGGCACGGGCAAATAGAGCATGGGACGGCTGGGGTCTGCGAGGGACGCTGTTCCTTTTAAAACCTTGCCTGCTGTGAACCAGCTCAAATAAATATCCCCAAAGGCATGCCTCGTTCAAACACACTCCCTCAAACAGCGGCCAAGAAATAGCACCATCATGGCACTCAAACACTCTTTCCGACTCGCTCTCTCCCATCTTCTCTACTTCCTCCCCACACGATTGCCTCTGTGCGGCCAGGCGGTTGGTGTAGCCGAAAGGTCACTGGTGGGTAATTTGTTTTTAGCTATGCAGACAAGCCTCACAACACACACGCCCAGGTAAACCAATTACACCCTGACATGAATTGCCATGACAAACAGCCTCCACACATAAGCGCCGCGGCCATTAGCGGTCATGCCGCTGTCCTCCCTCTTGGAGAAGAGCCCCGTCCCTGACACCCGGCCCACCTTGGTTATCTCTTTCTCATTAGCCACCCGGGAGATCATTAACCAACACCTACCGGAACCAAGTAGACGGTTTATATTTGACGCACAAAGCCATTTAAATCAAGCAAGCTGATTGACACAAATGTTCATGCTAAAATAAACCGCTAAGCCCCGCCCACTTGGCAAGACCTTTATAATTTGGATTCCCAGAATTACAGCCAACAGCTTGAAAAGAACATCCTTTTGGTATTCAAAATATGAGACGAGATAAATACGAGCACAGGATGGATTTGGTCTGGATTTCATGGCATTAGCGATATGAACTGATGCTATTTTTCCTAATATGATTTTTTTAATAAAGCTCTTCAGCCTTTTTTTCGGTCTGTACATAAGTGTGTGTGCGTGCGCACTGTCTGGTACCACCTCGTGAAAACAACAGCTTTCTTGGCATTCGTTAAAAATCCTCCAGAGAAAAACTCAAGCTATGCCTGGCAGCCACGGCTTTATGGATGCGAGCAATTTCAGCCGCATGTTTGCAAAACAGCATGTCATCATCGCTGCTGTTAATCAAACACACTCCCTCATCTACCCCCACCACACACCCGCATACTGTCCTCTCTCTTGGGCTCCGGGGCTGCCATTTGACTCACGGCGAAGGGCTCCTAAGTATCCATGTTAAATCTGTTACCTTGCATCCCAGCACCCCCCGCACGCCAATCCTCCTTGAAATTAATTACATGAGTGAGCAGCACTTTTACACTCACTAACTGGCCATTTCTGTAGTCGGCTCGGGAGGGCTCTCCTGTACTCCATTCACTGGCCCTGAAGCAGCCCTCGGCCTCCCCTGCCAGTTACTATGGCAACAATGTTCTTTCAGCACTTGCAAAATAATGAAGACAATGTGTTTTCCATTTAGATTAGTTTTTGGCGCGGCGGTGATACAGAGTGTCCATCTTAGCACCTTTTTCACGGCTGATACGATGCAATAAAAATGACTCTCTCGGCTTCAAACGCTGGTTTACCTCTACTATCGGCCAGATAGCTGGTGTACGATACCGGCGGAATTCTTTTTCTTCTCTTAACACAACGGTTTAATTACTTGCTGAGAGAGTGGAAGATCAAGTCAGTGTGAAGGGAACAAAGGCGGAAGACGGTACACTTCTGCTACTGCAGCAACTGAGGGAAAAATATGAAGATTTTTTTCAGTGAATTGGTTAATGGTAGAAAGATTCATAAAACATAAAATGAAAAAAAAAATCCTTAATTTACTGCAAAGGGAAAATACTGTAACTTTTTGAAACATTGTAAAATATTGAAAATAAATAAATAAATAAATAAATAATAATAATTAAAAAAACAAAAAAAACAATTTATACATAAAAACTTCAACTAATATGACTAAAGTCAACCTTTCATAATTTCACATATTTTAAAAAAGTACATTTATTTTTGGGAAACAAAAATTCAACCTATATATTTTCAAAATGTATATTTCTTAGCTCATAGGAATGACTCATCCATGAATCTAGGGGTGGGTGATATCACCAAAATCTTGTATCATGATACGAGTTTTTTTATTTCATGGTAGTGATATACAGTATTTGTATTTTGTTTTTTAAATTAAGTTTTATTTCTATTATATCAAAAATAATAAGAAACTAATTACAAGCAACAGAACAACAACAACAAAAAAAACTACAGTAGAACAGACATAAGAAAAAATATAAAAATCATAAAGAAGCATATTCTTCACTGTGAAAATTAAATATATTTTTTCTTATTAAATTTACAAAAGTAATTTAGTCAAGAGCTGTGAGGGTTGTTTTTCCTCTTTATTGTTTTATTAACATGAATCACAGAGAGCAGGAATATTTGACTGCTGTCACTTTAAGAGCTCCCTGAATCCAGTATACTGTTATACCTTTATTTTCTCAGATCTTTCAGATCAAGACCTAAATTACTGCGTTTATGAGGATACTTGCAAAGATGGCCATTTTAACACATACAGTTTTGTGTATTTAACCATTTAAGGCATATAAAGCGGCAAAAATAACTCCTGTGCTCCGAGCACCGTCTTCACATGCATCTCTGACAGTCTCTCAGACAGAGTGAAATGAGTACTTTTTTACTGCTGATTGCATTTCAATAGCTTGAAATCAAAAACAACCACAATGCTTAAGTGCGCACAAAAAAATTTTGTGACCATGTAGCACAGCAACATACCATGAGCGTGTAATCATGATAAAGACGATAATCCAAAGTCTCTACTGGTTAACTGTATCAAACCCAAGCCCGTCCATACAAACATCTGCAAGCTTGCATTCTTATCTTCATACATACAAAACAGTTCTTGGTTTAGTTTGACTCTTGATTTGATTGAATAAATGATTTCATTAAGTTTTAGAAACAATCTAAATTAATTCAGTGGGAGAGAAAGTTATTAGAATGATTAACAAATTTCAAGACTTATGACTGATTCACTTAAAAGAATCGGTTCACTCATGAATCAAAAGGCCATAAAAATTATTCAGTAGTCCTTAAAACAAAATAAAAACCTGTTCTGACTAAGAACAGGTTCTCTGTACCCAACTCTACAGAGGACACATTAACTCTACGCAACAGTTTGCATAAACATCCACACCCTTGTAGGGATAGCAGTTAGCAATGCTGCTATAAAATCCAAACAAAGTTCTTACCTGGAAAATCCTTCCCCAGAAAAGGGCCTTGGGCAGACCCAGACGAAAGCCACTGCTGTGGATGGAAACAGCACAGTGTTTACAGTGGAAATAGTGAGTCTGAGACATATTCTTCAAGTCCCTTTTCCACTGTTTATAGAAAAAGGAGAGGAACAACACTTCCTGAGAGGAAAGCCAGCTTTCCAAGCCCAAATCAAAATCAAGCATTTTGACAAATGTGTAGACGGGGGAAACGTTTTCCACACGTCTACAAGCTCACACAACAACAGAGGCGTCAATGATAGATCTCAAAGTTATCCTTTAAAAATCTAAAAGCGTTCAATTGCACTAATAGATTTGTGTCGCGCATGAGCCCCAGGATTTATGAGTTAGCAGCAACAGTTTATCCGTAAAATGTGCGGTAATAGACATTTTTAGATCTTCTCTAGCATGCGGTAATTGAGTTGCGTTTGGCCCGTCTCTGTTTGTTTCTCACGGTATCTCTGGCATGATTGAAATAGAAATGCACGGAAGGCCACTCTAGCCCTTAATTACATGGAGATAAGACGATTAGCCAGCGAGCACTACTTCAAAACGGCTTCAAAAAAAGACTTGTATTTTGTAAACTGTCCTCATTTAGAGAAGTGAAATACGACTGCAGTATCCACAAAGTGCAACATCACCACGATGTCGTCATCGCTACCTAACGCTGCCTGGCACTCTGTGTTTGATTGTACATGGTTAACACGGAACTGTTTGATCCGAGTGAGGATGTATCTGTAAACACTATTTATTCAGCTTTGATGACGCAGTTTAGCATCAAAGCGTCAGTGCTGCTCCACTGATGTCTGAAAGCCATGTTGCAACCCTCACGATAGAGATGACACGCACGCGCGGTCGACGCTGATGCACAGAGGCTGCTTCTACACAGATCACTTTGTATCATCTCAGCCTTCATCTACGAACCTGCTCTAAAACATGCGCGCACAGACGAGCGCGATAATGAAGTCAGGCTGCCACCTGCAGAACGAGGCAGCTTGCATTCGAGATCAACGTCTGTTTGAGATGCTGCCTTTTGAAAGAAGGAAAGTGAAATCCCTGCAGCTAGGAGCTACGGACTAGTGGAAACATTATTTTGTGATCACATTACAAAGGCTACTTTCACACAGCCAGTGTTTGGGATTGAAAATTGCATTTACTAACAGGTGCGACTCTAAAATTGTCCTGTTCCTATAATGGTTTACAGAAGTCGATTGAATCAGTTGATTGAGGCAGGTCGGGAACAGAATGTGGGAACATAACTGCTCTAAAAGAGGACTGACAACTGTGTGTACATAGCAAGGAATAAAGCCTGAAACGGGCAAAGGAGAGGTGGAGTCTGGTGATACTGCAAACGGCAAGAAGTTATTAGCAATCGACAGAAATTGTCGGCTAATTGGCTTGCTCAGCTCAATACACAGCATGTATATTTAATGAGGCTCGAGTGCTCATCTGATCCCCCCCAAAAAAAATCACAAGGGAAACAACGGTCAATTTCACATGCAGTAAATAATCATTTAGGAAGGGTTGCTGCTTATGTTTTATTTCATAACGATTGAGCTTTTCATGTTGGCTTTTGGAATTCTTCGATAATTACTGCTGTAATGTTGTTCTGCAAGTTTAGTTTTTTGTGTGTGTGTTATTCAAGACAACAAATGGCCATGGGCAAGTGCTGCTTTGTCACTATCTAAATATTTTGTTAACAGAAAAATGTATAACACAAAATAAATAAGAATACATACAGTATGTGACGTCAATGTGAGATCTTATTTTGTATTATGTATTTTCTTATAAATAAAAATAATTTTGTAAAATTATAAATTTAATATAAAATGTGTATATGTTATTTTATTATCATTTAATTAAAAAATATAAAAATATATTTTCAGTATTAAAATGTATATTTCGCATGTGTATTTATTGCTCAGCCCTGGAATGATCAAGTCATCGGATCGTCATGTCCACAGAGTGTCTCGAAGCATAACTTCAAGCGATCCACGCCAAGCACCGGGCCCCACTAAGTACCCAATTATGTGTTCAGTGACCTCAAAAGGAGGTGTCACTAACTCTAGCATTAGACAGCCAAAGCTGTTAAGACTTCAGAGCAGGGCAAAGGCCTACCGATGTTAAGTGCTAAAGGAACCTTAGTCTATCTCAGCTTTTATACATGCTCCCGGGCTTGACAGGGGAGAGGAACATTCGCCTTGCCGTAATAGCATTAAACACCTAGTACGCGAATGTAAAAAGAGTCCAAGGTTTAGCTGTAAAATGGCCACTGTCAGACAGACTGGCCTTGCTCTGTTCAAAGACTCATTGTTCTGCACGACGAGCCTGGTGGAGAATGTGTAAAGAGACGAGCAGGGAGACAGAGCGAGGGAAAAAGAGGCAGGTGGAGGGTTTGATTAATGTGGCCCTGGCTGCTGCCTCCTGCCACACGCTGCCTGGGACAGGCTGGTGGGAGACCCCCACAGCGCAGCCTGCCAGCCCTCACAGAGACCACCAGGTGAGGCCCATTCATCATCGCCCATCCAACACGGCCAGCCCCAGCCCGGTGGCCCTACCCCAACCTAACCTGCTCCGCTGGGGCCCAAAGCGTTCCAGATAGGGCATCTGCTCGCAGAGGGATCACGTCTCAGAGCGTGTCGTGCGTCGTCCTCCTGCAACAGTGGGGAAAGATTATCCCACTGGGTGGATCGTATGCGTCTGTGGTGGGGCTGCGAGTGGGGCAGGGTGCTTTCTGGAGGAGCACAGGCCGGCGTCCAAACCAAACCAGAGAGAGGCTGAGCCCAGCCAAGTTTGGCACAGAGACCGCTCATTAAGATGCTGCAGCCTCGAGACGAACAGCGCTGACTGATGTCATGGGGTCTGCACTGCCATAAGGTCACACGGCGGCCCACGCCAGATCATTTACATGAGTGCAACAAAGACTCGTGGGGCTGAATCTAGAGAGTGAAAAATGAAGCATACATGACAGAAAGGTGAATAAAGATTAATTGGCATTCGTTGGAGAAAACTTGCGTTGTTTTGTTCTCGAAACCAACTATTTCACGACTGCAACACCCTAATAAGCTCTCTTGTGAATCTAATCAATGAACTAGCCAAATAGATATCGACAGCCAAGCCTCAGAAACAATATAATATACAGGTGCATTTAGCCGCATTAATTAGTTTACAGGAAAAAAAAAATCAATCAATTCTCTCGGTAGCATCAGAAGAAAGACACCGAAGTTGAGCAAAACTCGACTTTTTTTATGTTAAACAATAGCTACTGATCAGCAGCAGGTGTGCGTTTGTTCAGTGTTGACGATGATGCCGGGGAACGCCTGAGCAGTGGCTCTGTCGAAGTCCTCGGCACTCTGTGCAAACACAAAAGCTCACCCTGAGCTGCTAAAAGCTGTTGACAGCCGGCCAAATACCAGACACACAAACTGAGGAAAACCATCTGGATTACCTAAATGAATTCTATTTTCTGATGGTAGACAGACTGGGACAGTAACGCCAAACCTAATCTTTTTTATAATCTGTATCAAACGCTGAGCGAGAGGGGGAAAAGGGAACAAATGGGAACACTTGCGTAACAGAAAAAGATGCTTGATTTTATCCTCGTACTGGACTAAACTGGACAGCCTAGTTAAAGGGATAGTTCCACCAAAATGACTAGTCTGTTATCATTTACTCACCTCATGCTTTTCTAAAGATGTATGACTTACTTTCTTCTGCGGAAGAACGTTGTTTTAAGAACATTGTGGTCCAAACAAAACTGGGCCCCATTGACTTTCATTGTATGTACAAAAATAACATTTTTCAAATTAAACCTTTTGTGTTCTAAAGAAGAAAGTAAGCCATCAAAGTTTGAAGCGGCGTAAGAACAAGTAAATGATGACATGATTTTCATTTTTGTGTGAAATAACCCTTTAAGACAGATATGTAACATTTACATAGACACCTCATTTCCAGGCTTTGCCATCACGCAGACTGCCCATTATCAATGGACAAATGCATATTAAATTGTTTTTTCTTTCCATTCTTAAGTCTTTGAAGCAGAAAGGTCAAACAATGGAACAATGATGACATTCAAATCCCTCTTACGCCATCATAAGTGTGACAGGATAAACAGTCAGAGATGTGAATCAGCTTCAGTGCAAGTTAGAAAGGTAGTTTGACACAGAAAGAGTAAAAAAGCGAGCGAGAGAAGGGGAAAAATTGAACATTGATTTTGCACACTGCCCTCTCTCTATTACAAGAGGCTGATCAATATGCTTGACACTGTGCAGAGGCAAAATACTGCTAGGCCTGCATATCTGCAGCGAGCATGAGGCCTGTCTGGTAATCATTCTTCCCTTATTGCCTCTCTCCCCACCCTCAACTCTGTTTAAGTGCGACCACACACACATGCAGAGGCAAACAATTACACTTGTGAGCACAAACAGACACACAAATACAATGCAGCTAAAACATTTATATTGTGAGCTTTTTTTTGCACTCTTATTACATTTAATATTCATATACAATATAAAAGACTAAAATGGCTCACAATGTGATTTAAAAAAAGTCTATAATTTCAAACGATCCATTATTGTCGCTAAGCAGATTAAACATGTAATGCAAGAATTAATAAATTTAGTTAAAAAAATAGTAAACTTGTTAGTAAAACTTTAAATTTTGTAAACTAAATATATATTGCATTTATCATCAATACTTAATATATTGCCCAGTCCTAACACAATCATGTATAAATTACATGACTGAAATATGCATGAATGAAAATACATATTTCAACAAACCCATGCATGTCAGGTGAACACTGCAAAAGGGGAAAAAAATCTGTTTTTTCATCTTGTTTTCCAAAAAAAATAAAAAATAAAAACTTAAAACGAGATACGTTTACCTAAAAAGCAAGATGCAAAAGACTTTGTTTTTAGAGAATAAATATTAAATCAAGTATTTTTTTAACCACACTGGCACTTGCTTTCTAGTTTCAAGAGTAAATCTAACAACATTTAATGAGATTTCCTAAAAATAACAATTTGCCAGCAGCTAAAGAAAAATCCAATATATATATATATATATATATATATATATTTATTTAAAAAGTTAATTTATCTTGTTTTAGGGTGATTACATTATTTTACAGGAAAAAATTATTATAAAAATACAAAACTGGAAAAATTCCCATATCCGTGTGAACAGATACGGCATGTTCCCTGACAGTGCCATATCCTTTTATGTGTGTCATTGTGAATGGAGTGGGCTCACGTGGATCAATAGAGCACAAGCTGAGAATCCAACATCTACTGGCCAGGGCACAGAGGGTCAATCAGCCCTGAGCAGGGGTCTACAACCCTGTGTCACAGAGCTCTGCTCTCTTGCTCTTACTCACCGTCTTTTTGCCCAGCTATCATCTGAACCTCTAACATGTACATTAGCAGATCACAACCTCATGATACATGTTACACCATCCAACATCTAGAGACAGGAACACATTTCGCTAATCTGTTCTCTCTGCAGCTTCAATCATTGCCTTGGGCTTTTAACAGATACCGATCACCTGGTTGTTCATTTGATGAATGAAACATCAACCTTAACTCAGGGATAAATTAGGAAGCTTAAACCCAACACGGCGATGTCCAAACCCTGCCGACTGGTCTGAACACCTTCTCCATATCAAATCTATACTGACTGGCTGTGATGGTGTTATATTTTCATTTACATTTCAATTACATTTCTTGTAGCTGGAAGCTTATGCTTCTACTAGTTAGTCTACAAGCACAATGTTAGTCTGTGCCAGAATATGGATGTTAACAGACATACAGGTTCATATTTTTGGCCTCTGGATACGGTGACACCTGAAGCTGTGTGTGTGTGTGTGTGTCTTTAGCACAGCAGTGAAATGGTGAGGGGAGTTCAGGAAATAAGGGAGTTCCTGTTAGCTGAGGAACGTTGGGTGAGGGAGAGGCCTCGCTTAACAGAGCAACACATTACTGCTTAACCTAGATGAACAGCTTAAAAAGTCTTATAATACAAGAATGATGAATTTGATAGGCCCAATGTAAGAGCTAAATATAAGTGTTATACATTTATGTATAATTATCGGTATCTTGGGGCCTGTAAACTAACTTTAATAGCCTTAAAGCTGCAGTGTGTAATTTCTGTGCCACCAGCAGCACTAAACTGAATATTTGATGACTGCTTAACTGTTTCCAAACCAGGTTTCCTGAACTTTCCCTCAGTCCTCCATTGTTCAGCCAAACAGGAAGTTCAATCCAAAACTCAGGCGATCAGATGAACCAATAGTCGACATGCTCAAACACAGTCAGTGTTTGTCAACGTACAAATATTCTACTTATAAATACAATAAGTATTTTGGCATCATTATTTTAGTTACATAAAATTCAGTTTCCAAAAATATGGTAATATTTTCAACTTCATGAAAACGGCTATTGTATAAAATATAATAAATAAAATATACACTGTAGTTCAAAACTTTGTGGTCAGTCATTTCTATAAGAAATTCATATTTTTAGGGTTAGACATATTCAGCAAGGATGCATTAAATTCAACGACGGATAAAAAAAATAATATAATAAAATAAAATAAAATAAAAAATTAAGCAGGAAAAAAAAATTCCCAAATTGATAAAAAGAAATGTATCTTGAGCAGCAAATCAGTGTATCAGGATGTTTTCTGAAGGATCATGTGACACTATAGACTGGAGTAAAGATCACAGGAATAAAATGCATTTTTAAAATATTAAAAGCAAAAAACAGTATTACCATTTTACTATATTTTTAACAAACAAATACTGATTCATTGAGCATAAGAGACTTATTAAAAAAAACTTTTCTTTAAAAAAAACCCAAAAATCTTACTGACCTAAAACTTTTAAAAGCTAGTGTATTTAAAAAAAATAAAGAAATAAAAAATAAAATACAACAAGCTTCCAGCAAAATAAAAACTCAAAAACACTTTCTAGTGGTGTCACGAAAGGAGAAAATGTATGCTGGGCAAAGGTAAGCATACTTATGACTAAATTCTTTAGAAGTTGAGTGGCGGACTGTTGTCCTAGCCTGCCCAGAACATCAAAGGCAGTCATTACATAAAGTGTCTGAAAAGCAGTCTCTCTTTTATCTTAATGAGGCTCCAACTTCAGTGAGATGATGTTTCTGATATCACCTGACGCTACAGTCCCCACACATACCACCGAATCCGAACGCAATGACAAAACTACTCGTCCAAGTTTATACAAGACCAGAAAAGCGTTTTATTTGGGGCTCTTAAAGGGATTTGATTCTTAACAGAGCGAGTGAGGATGTCTGTCCTGTCTTGTTTAGGTGTTAATCATTTTTCTTACTCTCAGAGAGGTCTGAGCGTGCACCTCAAGCTCTGGTCATGTCGTATCTACATCTGGCTGTTCAAACTTGTCTGTGCGCTTAGGTCACAGCCTGGAGCTTTCAATGAGGGTTTTATGCAGCCGCCTTAGCTAAAGCTTTACCTGGACAAGCTCCCAAAACAGCCCTCCGCCTTCCATCAAAATTCATACCCTCTTCATTATGATTTAATGCTCCTTGCCAGATTCTCTAAATGAATCCTACACAAATAACATGGCCATTAGGTCATTTAATATCCTGAGTCTAAACGTGTGGGGCCCCTGGGATTCCACTCTTGTCTAGACATATGGAAGCACTCACACATGCACTCACGCACTAGCTCGCGCACACATGTACACAGAATGCATGGGTCCCTCAGGAGCAGCAAAGGCAAAAGGACCTAAGGAAGAAAAAAAAGAAAAGAAGCGGCAGCAAAATAATCAGGCATGCCTTGGACACCACGCATTTATCAAGGCACACCGAGCATCCGCGCATACCCCGTGATTCTCGTACCGTTACCCGGGCTCATCTCCCCTGGCAACATTTCCTTGGATACAGAGTGGGGACTTGAGCGGTTAAGAGGGGAGAAAACAAAGAGATTTGCTGACGGACATATTGTGGGAGGCTGGGGCCCCAAAACTGAGTCCCCCTTCCACACACATGCCTCACAAGTGTGACCTCTGAACCCTGGCAGGGGCCCAGCACACAGGGCCACGGCGCAGGTTGAAACTTAAGCTCCCGTGTTGCCGTTCAGGATGCAAAAGACAACTGTCCAGGGTGCTCGTCCCAGACACACGCAAACGCTTTTCTGCTAAGTCTTATTTGCACTACAAAACAACTTTATTATTATCAGTATTTTCTATATTTATTTATATTCACGCATATATGTATATATGACAGAGCGTATGGTTTAAATGCTTTCATCTGATACAAAATATTATTTTTTTTATTTAGATAAATATACATTTTATTTTTATTTTTTTTAAATAATTATTCATTTTTAATTAAAAAAAATCTACAATAAATATTTAGCTTATATAAAATAGTGTAATATATTTATTTTTCTAATAAATTTTTTAAATATTATACAGTTTATATAAATAAGGTAATTTTGGCATTTTTTAAAAATGTATAATTAATTACAAAACAATAATACATGTAATAATATTTAAAATATAGAGTGGGAGAATTTTTATGTAATGTAAAATACTGAAATAATCATTTTTGACTAAATTTTTTTCATATGGTTTAAATATAAGCCATTTTATCATACATATACATACATTTCTATAAACAAAATAAATGTTATAAATAATATTCTAAATTTGATTGTCTTTAGCATACTTTTTCTTACAAATAATTTTTTTTCTCATATTCTCTTATTTTGACTGGAAAACAAAAATACAGATTAATAAAATGTATTTTTTTAACAGTGTAATGCATGCATTTTTTTATATAAGTTCCGATAAAATTAAAGGTGGAAACACCACAATACAAAGTAAAGTCCTGAAATACATTACCAGAAAAAAAAAAAAAAAAGAAGATTGGCACTATTATTTAGATGCTTTTCCCGAAACTGGCTTTTTGACACAGTGTCTCAATGTAGGAATGTGTAGTGATTTTCTCTGCTTTTCACACCTTCATAATAAGCTGTCTGATGCTTTGTTAACAGATGAACAGATTTAAGATGACACAGTGAGGGGAGGAGGGACAGACAAGCAGAGGAGTGACAGTCAGCTTGTCCTCTGCATGGCTCTACGTCAGGAGAAGCGCCGTTTGGTGGTTGGTCTTCACGTCGACAGAACGCCGCGTGTCAGCTCAGCACCCGAGCAGGCAGAGGGGGGGAACAAAGGCTCAGTGAAGGAGGCTGGTAATGATCTGAGAGCCTGCACAATGTCTGCAGAAATTCCCCTTGATGCAGACGGCAGCCACCCAGAGCAGGCCCCTGAGAGCCGGGTTACAGCCAGTAATATGTCTCACAGTCTCTCAGAGAGACAAGCAGGCTGAGAAAGCGGGAGAGAGAGGACAGGGAAGGAAGAGTCTCTTTCAGACAGATCCAATTGCAAGTGTAACCATCAGAAGGGTGCTTACTTATGTAGAACAGATGACATAAACCCTTTCAGAAAGCTTTTAACAGATTGCCAGTGAAGAAATGAATAAATACACAAAATCAGATCATTGACCAGTCTGCCACAGCCCATCCAGTGAGTGTTTGCTCTCTGGAAGCTCCTAACGGCAGAGGGAAGTATAAGGCTCAATATTGACATGACCTCATTAGAAAACAGCTAGTGGACTAACGGTAATTAAAAGGAGAATGCAGCACGTATTGGGTTGCCACTCATTACCTCACAGGGAGTACATTTAACTAACAAACATTAGTGCACGGCCTTGGCACATCTAAAAGTGCAAACAATATGGAAAGGTAGGATGCATGTGGACTGCTTTTTGATGATGGGATATAAAGTGTGGTTTGAGAACAGAAAAAGAATCAGATGAAAATCTAATTTTAACCTAGAAATAGGCAGAATGTTTTTTATTTAAACTTATAATGGAAAATCAATACAAATATATCTGTTTCTGGACTACTTCAAGGATACTAATCAAACAAGCAAATGCACAAACAAGATTCTGCCCCTTCTGTAATGCAAATTTGCACATACTACCAAACAAGGGGAAACCACCATTTTTTCCCCACATTAAAATAAAATATAAATTATGTCTAAAAAAACAAAAAAAAATATTTACATTTTAAACATTTATATATATATATATATATATATATATATATATATATATATATATATACACA